>OZ021722.1:103130441-103662941 GCA_963978545.1 Linyphia triangularis | reverse complement strand
TTTTAGTTAAATTTTTGGACTTAGGCTCTTTTATCCTTTCCGGCACAACAGATCCGTTTATTTCTTAGAAAAATAAAATTCTTTTCTTTTTCCTAAGTACATGATGCGAATTAAATATAATTTTCCAGTACAACGGATCCAGATTTTAGTTTAAAAAAAAAAAGGAAAAAAGGGAAAAAATAATAATAACTATAAATGTTAATTGTAGCACAACGAATCCCGTTGACGCTGAGAAAGCTGAAAAATAAAAATAATATATTAATGTATAATAAAATATAAGAAATCAAAGGTACTACATAAAGAGTAAATTTATAAATTCTTAGATATAAATATATAAGTTTGAGTGTTAGTTTTGTGTTCAATTGTTATGTTCATTGTTTATGTTCACTGTATGTTTCCGTGTGTTTGTGTTTTTATTTATTGATTTCCTATGTTAATTGGAGAAAGAAGAATGTTTGCCCTAATTATCTATATTATTGAATTTATTTATATATATATATATTCCTCTGTATACTCACCCCAATTTTGAATAAAGCTGTTAAAGTGGTGCTGGGACGCTCGGGGGGCCTCCTCTCGGGCTGGTGGTGACACTTTCCTCCCGGCCGGAGATACAAAAGCTCTAAACCCTTCTGGGTGAGTTCACCGGTCTGTGCACTCCAATGCATTTTATCAAGTTTTAAGAGCTGTCACTCATAAGGTCGCTTTTACACAGGTTTTTTTTATCGTTTTGGTATACTATTAAATCCCATTTAACCGTTCGTTGTTGAAACTCTTTCATGTAGCCAGGTTATTTTAATCAGAATAAATAAATGATAATCGATGACAATGAATTCTATCATGATTTGGAGGCTGTCACTATCACTAATACGTCGCTTTTATGAACGTTTCTATAATCATTTTGGAATATTCATAAATCCCATTTGACCGATCATTGTTGAAACTCTTTCCTGTTGCCAAAATTATGTTAATCAAAATAAATAAATGATAATCGATGACAATGAATTCTATCATGTTTTGAAGGCTGTCACTACCACTAATGCGTCGCTTTTATAAACGTTTCTATAATCATTTTTGGAATATTCATAAATCCCACTTGACCGATCATTGTTGAAACTCTTTCCTGTTGCCAAAATTATGTTAATCAAAATAAATAAATGATAATCGATGACAATGAATTCTATCATGTTTTGAAGGCTGTCACTATCACTAATACGTCGCTTTTATAAACGTTTCTATAATCATTTTTGGAATATTCATAAATCCCATTTGACCGATCATTGTTGAAACTCTTTCCTGTTGCCAAAATTATGTTAATCAAAATAAATAAATGATAATCGATGACAATGAATTCTATCATGTTTTGAAGGCTGTCACTATCACTAATACGTCGCTTTTATAAACGTTTCTATAATTATTTTGGAATATTCATAAATCCCACTTGACCGATCATTGTTGAAACTCTTTCCTGTTGTCAAAATTATGTTAATCAAAATAAATAAATGATAATCGATGACAATGAATTCTATCATGTTTTGAAGGCTGTCACTATCACTATTACGTCGCTTTTATAAACGTTTCTATAATTATTTTGGAATATTCATAAATCCCACTTGACCGATCATTGTTGAAACTCTTTCCTGTTGCCAAAATTATGTTAATCAAAATAAATAAATGATAATCGATGACAATGAATTCTATCATGTTTTGAAGGCTGTCACTATCACTAATACGTCGCTTTTATAAACGTTTCTATAATTATTTTGGAATATTCATAAATCCCACTTGACCGATCATTGTTGAAACTCTTTCCTGTTGCCAAAATTATGTTAATCAAAATAAATAAATGATAATCGATGACAATGAATTCTATCATGTTTTGAAGGCTGTCACTATCACTATTACGTCGCTTTTATAAACGTTTCTATAATTATTTTGGAATATTCATAAATCCCACTTGACCGATCATTGTTGAAACTCTTTCCTGTTGCCAAAATTATGTTAATCAAAATAAATAAATGATAATCGATGACAATGAATTCTATCATGTTTTGAAGGCTGACACTATCACTAATACGTCGCTTTTATAAACGTTGCTATAATTATTTTGGAATATTCATAAATCCCACTTGACCGATCATTGTTGAAACTCTTTCCTGTTGTCAAAATTATGTTAATCAAAATAAATAAATGATAATCGATGACAATGAATTCTATCATGTTTTGAAGGCTGTCACTATCACTATTACGTCGCTTTTATAAACGTTTCTATAATTATTTTGGAATATTCATAAATCCCACTTGACCGATCATTGTTGAAACTCTTTCCTGTTGCCAAAATTATGGTAATCAAAATAAATAAAATATAATTAAACGTGAATGCCTAAATTTATCATGGAGTGGTATCCTGTTAATTCAAAGTTGCATTGCATAGTAAACATGTAATTGAAGGAATGTTAATCGATCATTGTTAAAACTCTTTCCAGTTACTAAAAAAATTTTAATCAGAAAGAAAATTGGACGTGAATGTATAAGTTTATATTTATTTTTAACGGAATAAATTTTGAAACTTAGTTTTTATTCACAAACATATTTTGCTGATAGAGGTGTTTTTAATATTTAAAATTAGATGCAAATACCAAGCACACGCTGACAACAAAATACAGAATCGGCGCTATATCAATTAATATAAAAATTATCAATGCGAATAAAGAAGTTAAACGGACTACTTTGTTTTTATGGATTATATTATTTATATGTCTGTTTTTTTAAGGTTTCATAGCATCAAACTTTCGTCTGGAAAATTAACTTTAGTTATGAAAACCTTTTAACAGGTGAAGTTAAATTATATTTTTAAATCTACATTATAATGGTGTATGAATTAATGTTTGTGATTAGCCATATTTTTCCGAGTTATTGAGATTTTTAAAAAGCAACAGTACGTCAAATAGAGCAGAATCTCAATCAAGGATCAACTGCGAACGTCTCTGAACGAATTGTTTGCCGTACTTTACACCATATAGTCTGTGGAAGACGACGACCTGTTCGTAAGCCTCTGATGTCTGACTTGAACAAGAGCAGACGTCCCCATTTCACGAAGGAGCACAAGGATTGGACAGTAGATGACTGGAAAAGGTTCATGTGGTCCGAAATTAGCGTTTTCCATTGCACCATGCAGTGTGCGAAAATTGAGAAAATAGCACAAAAAAGTTCAGAACTGATCCATGCACCTTAAGTACACTTAGAGAAAAAATTACTATCTCTTTAAGCTTGCGAAAATTTTGAAATTTAATTGTTCAAATGTGAAATTTAATCATGAAAAGCTGCAAAACAATTTCGCGAGGACGTGATACATAAAACTACTTTACAGTTGGTGCAAAATTTGTTTGTTTGCGCTACACATCCAGACATCCGACAACGGTATAGTGATTAGCGTGCTAGCTTCTAGACTGCGAGGTTGCGGGTTCGAGTCCCGTGTTAGGCATGGGTGTTTGTAAATGTATGAGGGTTTGTCTAATGACGAATGTTTCGGCGCAATATAACCCTCGTGTTGCTGACGGCACCATATAATCTGAAAACAACCAGCCGATCAAATGGTATAGTGGTTAGCGTGCTAGCTTCTAGACCGCGAGGTTGCGGCTTCGAGTCCCGTCTAAGGCATGGGTGTTTGTAAATGTATGTTGGCTAGTCTTATGACGAATAGTTCGGCACATTATAGCCCTCGTGTTGATGACGGCACCAGGTAATCTGAAAACAACCAACCAGACACCCGACAACGTGAGGAAAAGTCTTAGTGTCCACTGTCCAATGCTGGCATGTGCTTAGCACCAACTTTTCGTGACGCCTCTACAGGAAGAGGAACTTTATTTTGCCGTTTCTTTACAGGCTCTACTTCGTCACAATCGGTGGAACTATCATCAGCTGTAGGACTGAATTCAGCTATTTCATGCAAGGAAAAATTATACGCTCAAAATCCTATACGCATTAAATGTACGTGAAGTCTCAGGAGGATATGGTTTAGGTGATGCTTTTTTGGCAATATATAGGTCCTCCGATTCGTGTGAAAAAACGTCTGAATGCCCAAGGGTGTTTTAGTATTATAGCAGATCAAGTACATCCTGTTTTGTTAATGGTGTACCCTGGTCGGGAATGAAAACTTCCAGTAGAACAATACTCCTTGGCATACAGCTGACATTGTCCCCAGATAGTTCGAAGAGCATGCCAGATAATTTACCTTGCTTCATTGGCCATTACCAATCATCAATCAAAAAATCACCAAATCTCAATGTAATTGAGAACGACCAAACGGTATAGTGGTTAGCGTGCTAGCTTCTAGACCGCGAGATTGCGGGTTCGAGTCTCGTGTAAGGCATGGGTGTTTGTAAATGTATGTTAGCTTCTCAGATGATGAATGTTTCGGCGCATTATAGCCCTCGTGTTGCTGACGGCGCCAGATAATCTGAAAACAACCAACCAATTGAGAACTTGTGGGATGAGGTCGAAAGGCGCATCAAGCAGTTGCATCCAGTACCATCAAATCTTAAGAAATTAGAAAGTGCAGTTCATCGGATATAGTCTAAAATTTCTTATACTATCTACCAACATCTCATAAAATCCATTCCAAGAAGATTACATGCAGTATTAACCCTTTGGGTACATTTGACGGCTGAGACTGGTCATGCACTTGTTTTGCCAATTAATAATGACGAATCTAATTCGTCATTTAAACTAGGTTGATTGGATGAATTTTAATGTCACAAGAGCCATGATTGGTTAAGTCAAACATCGGTTGGTTTACCTATACCTTAAGAAAATAATTTGTTTAACTGTGTTCCTTTAAAGTCATTCAGACTAGGATAAAATCATATCGCTCTAATCAATGAATTTTCACTCAATCTACTGCCTCTATATACTATTCCTTGCATCAGCAAATTAAATCCGTTCGAAACGCAGCCCACCTGATGACTGTGTGGTTAGCGCTCTGGTCACGCAAGTCAGAGGTATCTGGTTCAAATCCCGCTAAGCATAGATGTTCGTTGTGGTTCGGAATCCACGTTAAGCTGTAGGTCCTTGCTTGATTATCCGTTATTGTGCATAAAAATAGATCGTTGAGCGTGCAAACCAACCGTTCAAAACGCAAGAATTTTCACAAATAAATCTGTACCCAAGGGGTTAAGGGCAAAAAGTGGTCTAACATTGTGTTGAGGGGTGGTCATAATAATTTGGCTACTCAGTGTATATTTATTGATTTTGATATAGTTATTAATTATATTGATTTTGAAGGAAATCTGTGCACATTACAATACTAAAATCTTTAGATTGGTTGTTTTCAGATTATCTGGCGCCGTCAGCAACACGAGGGCTATAATGCGCCGAAACATTCGTCATTAGACAAGCCAACATACATTTACAAACCCCCATGCCTTACACGAGACTCGAACCCGCAATCTCGCGGTCTAGAAGCTAGCACGCTAACCACTATACCGTTTGGTCGGCCTAAAATCTTTAGAAAATTAACAAAAACATTAAATGTATGCAAATACAAAAAACAATAAATAATGTAAAGAGCTCAGGAAAGGCTCGTCACAAAGGTAGTCGTAGAAATAAGAATGCTTTCAATCCTCAGTCATCTGGAGTTTATTTAGACAAATGCACACCATAATTCTGGATACAACAAGAGTCAAGAAACGAGTGTGTGAAAAAGCGAATTATCGTCACAAATAGGTAAATTGACGTCACGAGTTTGGGAGAGCAAGTGTGGGAACTACTAGATCAGCGAATATTAATGTAGACGGGGTAATTAATGAGGTCTTGATTATGTGAGAAATGTTTGAACTATTGAGTGAATGTTCTAAAAATGGATTGGGAATGAAATTAAAAGGGGAAAGAAACTAACTATTGGGTTGGTTGGTTGGTTGTTTTCAGATTATCTGGCGCCGTCAGCAACACGAGGGCTATAATGCGCCGAAACATTTCGTCATTTGACAAACCAACATACATTTACAAACACCCATGCCTAACACGGGACTCGAACCCGCAACCTCGCGGTCTAGAAGCCAGCACGCTAACCACTATACCGTTTGGTCGGCAACTAACTATTGGGTGACAAGTAATAAAATCATGGCATATATAATTTTTTTTTTTTTGTCTCATTAAATTTTTATTTGAGAAGGAAATTTTGATGAGCATAATTTAAGCAATTATGGCATAAAAAAAAATAAAAATGAACAGTTTTTAGCTATTTTTATTTTGTTCGATATGGATCGTTAGCGTTAATATTATATTTAAAAAAAAAAAAAGTGCAAACGATTCTCAAACAACTTTTGTCACGTGACTTCAATCTTCCGAGCCCGCCAAAATTACGTCGATTCGGTAATTAATGTCAGGAGCACGTGCAAGTGAAGACAGCATCGCGCCATGCCACTCAAAAACTAAAGATTTCTATTTTTTTTCCCCATAACGATTCAATCTCGTAAAAATAAAATTAAAAAAAAGACTCGAATCAAATTATCGTCGGGAAGCGTGTCCAGTTCTAAATCGCTCTTCAGAAGATAATAATTGCACGCAAAAAGTAACCCAATGTCATTCCGGAGTGTGTAATTAAAATGTTCGAATACAATTATTGGCTATCAACTCTTTTTGGAGTGCTCTTCCATGCGTCGTTAGAATGTTTCCTTTCTTAAAGGATAATTGCGACAAGAAGTGATTGGAGAAGAAGGAAATATTGGAGCTGATTACATATTGTCAAGGGAGATTTTTTAGAAGAAAATTGTCAATTCGAATGTTATTTGCATCGATTGAATATTTTGTTTGATTGAAACTCGTGAAAATATTATTTGAATTCTGTATTTCGAATCACTCCGGATGTTACATATTTTTTCAGTTTCAGTACAGTGGAGGGGTTTTTTTTTGCAGTATAATATATCTAAGATGACATGAAATAAATATATTTTTAATTTTTACTTTCGACTGCCCATATGTTTGTTTTTACGGTAATAAAAATACTGTTTTCAGTTAAGTTGCATTTCTCAACGTTTTGGAACATCCTGACTTCAGAAAAGTGGTCTATTAGAAAAGATCTGTGTACAATCCCGTAACCAGGATTTTTTTCGGTGGGGGGGGGTTAAGGTTGAAGATTTAATTAAATACATATAGCAAGTTACACAAGAAAAGAAGGGGAGGTGGTAAAACAAGATTTTACACAATTTAGGGGGGGGGGGGTTTGTCCCGTCGCCTCCCTTGTTTACGGTCCTGTCTGTGTATCTGTGTGTGTAAGTGACCACTGGTCAGCATAACTATCGAACGAATGACCTACGATATTAAAATTTGGTGTATGGGTTAGTGATGGCTACGGGACCCACCATTAAGGTTTCTGTTAAAATTGCGCATGCGCATAAGGTATCTGCCATTGAAAAAAATCATGTTTTTCAGTAATTGCTACAAAGCGACTCTAAAGATTTTCATCAAAATTGCTATGGTAATGTCTGTTAAGGTGTTCTAAACATCCCTACCTTAGAAATTCCCGTAAAAATGCTATAAAGGTGTAAAAAGTTGAAAAATTAATATCTTTAACACAGAGCTAGCTTTCTTCCCTTGACCATCGTTCATCAGTGATCGTTTTTCTCTTCTCCTATGTTTCACTTACAAAAAAGGATAATGTAAGAATTATTGAAAAGTATATCACTAAAATCACCATTTTGGAGGTTTTTCTTCTTCTGTTTAAGTCCCGTATAAGAAGTGTCGCCAAAAATGTTGCCAAACTGGCCATATTTTTTTAATTGAGTGATGAAAATATAAAAACTGTAATTATCACCAATACACCTCAGTATAATAGTGTAATTGAAAGTTGTGCTGTGCTCCACATCCCTTGTTTTCGTTTTTGACATGAATTCAAGGTCCTGTTTGCAGCTTTTAAAACATTCGAAGCAACAACTTTCGAGAGAGAATATAGTCAGTTATTTTGCGTTATTATTTATTATTATTATTTCTATCACTGTTATATGCTGCTTGTCAATAAAAATTCCTGGAATATTGTACCAACATTTGGATTACGAGCCACCAAGTCAAATTAGAATTGTGCCTAAACGTGCAATTCATCAACATTTACATAAATGTATTAAGGGTTTGTACTTAATTGTTCAGTATCTGAGTGTCTTTGTTAATTAAGCAACTTTTAGGTAATAACAGAACTAAATAACAGCAATTTTTGTGCAAACACGTTGTTGAATGAATAAAAATGCCATTTTTTTAAAAAAGTAACTTAAATTAATTATTATAGCGTTTCAATTATTAAAATTTATAACTAAATCAATTCATCATTGAAATCAATTATTAAATACGAATATTTAGAAGTAACAAAATATTTTAATCTTAAAATATTTTAATTATTATAAATGAAATATTTAATTATTGGAATTATTTAATTACAATTTTATTAAAAATTAGATTAGAAATCAAAATATTGAAAATTTAGACCAGCACAAATCTAAAATCATCGTGACCGATTTTTTGACCCATTACGGCACGGTCAAACCTCAATGATAGAAACAGGTGAAACAATGATAAAAATGAACACAAAAAGTTTTATTTTTGAAATACAGCAAACCCATCCCTCTCTTCAACCACCGTAAAAGCACCATGAAAACTTCCCATCTCCAAAAGCCATGCATCAAAAAATCCAGTCCCTCAAACTATAAATATCTCTGGAAAACTCCTCCCATCCCTATATTTTGCACCCTTTTCTGAATCCGGTGAAAACAATGGCCCTTATTGATCGCAGTTTATCAGGGCGAACTGTAAACAAATATGTGCGAACTTGTGCACCCATGACTGTAAAGTCGGCAATAAACTTTTGCACCCATGCTGAATGACTAACGCGTGATTTAGTGTGGGGCTATGCATCAAAATGATGTAGTGCTGTTGCAGTGGGTTTTGGGGTTTGAAGGAATAGACTTGTGTTTGAACTGTTGCAATCTTGGGTTTAATGTTGGGTATTTGTTGTTGGATAACTTGTTTAATTAGCATATTTTAGGTAGAGCTTTCTGAAATAAGCAGCTGTCAGAAAATATTCTTAATTATATTAATTCTCTAGTGCTATTACCCTGAGTCTTAACCCTTTTAGTGTTGAACGACGATATATCGTTGATCGTTACACTAGTGAAAAGTGCCAACGACTATCGTTGAGCAAGCGTTAGCGCCTCTTAAGGGCGTTGGCGCCTATTATGCCTCACAAGAGTTCTGTATTTCAAAATAACTTTATGAAACTTTATAAATGGTTTAAATTCTTTGTATTGCAATTAAAAAAATTATTTACTATAACTATTTGTTATGTTTTCTGCTGGTTGGTGCCAAAGCACTATATACGCTAGAGCGATAAGTATAATTGGCTTGAAATTATTCTCTCTTTCTCACATAATATGCTTTTTGGTAATCAAAAATTAATAAAATTGGTGATTTAGTCTTTTATTGCTGCAGTTTTGTTCTCCAACTTTTAAGGTTAGAGAAAACAGCATTGAAACAGCAATTTTTACAGCAATGAAAAACTAAAGCTTCAATTTTAATTTAATTTTCTATCGCCAAAAAATGTTTTCTTTTTGGCAACCATTCTTCATTGGTAACATGTTTACAAGACAAAACATGTTTGGCGGACCATTGTTTTGAAGTTCAAAATATGTTGCTTCATGGTTAATATCCATTGCCCATACCCGAATTTTCGCTATTACTCAATTATCCCCTAATTGCATACAAATTTCGAGCTACATTAAAATGGATTCAGTATTTCCAGACTTTTGGACGGTGCAATTTCTACCTTTATACTTTCAATTATTTATTCATATTATTTAGAAAACATTAATTTTAAATTCCTGTTCTTTCCTTTCTTTTTCTGCCTGTTTTGCAAGTTAACACTTTTTATTTCCATACAATTATAGATTTAACGGATGCCAAATAAAATTATATTTTGGTTAATTTTTGAGTTACTTAACTTCCTTATTACTTACAATGAACTATTATTACTTGCAATCAACTATACCCTAATACAAGGTAATGAAAGTATAGCATTTGGTTTCTCCCTGGTTTTAAAATAGTGGTCTAGAAAAAATATATGTTTGTATTTCTGTGTGTGTGTACGTAAACAGCATAACTCCCGAACAAATTGACCTACGATGTTCAAATTTGATGTGCGGGTTGGTGGTGGCCAAGCCAAGGGACCTACCATTAAGGTTTCCTCAAAATCGCGCATGCGCATAAAGTTCAAATTATGAAAGAATCATGTTTTTCAGCAATTGCTAAACAATGGCTCCAACAATTTTGATTAAAATCTCTCTGCTAATACTTCTTAAGGTGTTCTAAACTTGCCTACCTCCGAAATTCCAGTAGAAATGCGATAAATGCGTAAAAAGTTGAAATCCAGTGACTTTAACACATAGTTCTCTGCCCTTGAGCATCTCCCATCAACGATTGATTTTTATCTGTTTCAAGCACAAGACAAGGTATTGTAATGTCTATCGAATAACTACGCCAATTTCGCCATTTCGGTAATTGAAAGTTGTGTGATCCACACCCATACTTACCTTTTTACCTTTGGATGTAAGGACGGACAGCCAGACAGAAAACACTAACAAGACTTTTGCAGTTTTAAAATCAGTGTACCATGTGTTAAGACAATGTATATGTAAAAATATCTAGGTCGATTTATTGTTGATTATCATAGAACTTTCTAATGTTGATTAACGACAAGTAAAAACATCAAGACACTCATTTCCATTTCTTCTGTCGTATAAAAAAGAATGATTACACATTCTGACATTATTTATTCTTTTCAGAAGGAGAGCGGTGGGGGGGGGGGGATCCGAAATAATTTCGATGGGTCACAATCTTTCACCCCCAAGAAGGTCAGATGGTCTAAGATAACGCGGCCAGCGTCAATAGACGAAAGCGTGCCAACACAGTAGCTCTAAAATCGCGTGCATGAAACAAGTGCTATTTTGGCGGCTGCCGCTAAATGCCCGCTTAATAGCTTTTTGCGTTCGCTTTATTATCTTTTATCATTATAAATGTTTACCGTTGAAGTTGTAATGTTTGCTTTAAAAAAGTTAATTGAATTCTGAAATGTTTTATAAATGACGTGGAGTTATATATCTTTTTTTTACGTATCTAATATGTTAACTGCAATGTATTAAATCCCGCATTCGATTGAATACTTAGGCATTTTATATAATGCCGAAAACTGCTTGACAAAGTATGAAGCAATGAAATATTTTGCACATTGCTTAGGCATTCTCTAGAATACCAAATGACAAACCGTCTAAGTATGAAATACGTTTCATTTCGTTTCGAATATCACGTGACAAGGCACGTAATGTTGGAAACGAAATGACACGTGATTTTTATTCCTCCGGTTAGGTATGGAATTTGTCTTCTGCATTTTGTTTGGAAGGGTCAAAATATGCAATTTTACTTGAATTTGTTCAACAAAATATTAGTTTCATACTTAGTTGAATTGAAATGGAAGAGTAAAATTTAGTGTTGGAAAAGGAATCGCTGGAAAGTTACCCTTTTTTAATAGTTTGCCGAAATAGCATTTGTTATTCTATACAATGCCTAGGTATTATATACAATGATTAGGAAAACTATATAATAATTATCGTATTTCATACTTTGTCGAAAAACAACCCCGGGCATTATAAAAAATGCCTAGGAATTCTATAAAATGCGGCTTTTCTTACATTGCCTGTAAGATATTAATCAGGGACTTTCCGAACTTCGGATTAAATACTTTAACAATTTGAATTTTCATACCATACTCATAAGGAATTTTCATACCTGAAACACCAAAATATGCGTAAAATATTTATTTATTTATTTATTTATTTATTTATTTATTTATTTATTTATTTATTTATTTATTTATTTATTTATTTATTTATTTATTTATTTATTTATTTATTTATTTATTTATTTATTTATTTATTTATTTATTTATTTATTTAATTAATTGCAAATACAGATCTTTACTGAAAACTTTCACAAATACATACATTAAAATTGAATAAAATGAAAATTTCAGATCAGTAACCACCTCCAACTTTTGTTACAAAGCAATTTAGAAATATATATATATATATATATATATATTATTTACAGAAAGTGTATTGACGATTATTATCTGTATTCCACGCCTTATTTAAGCTGGGAATATTTCGTTGTATTCCACAACGAAAATGTTGTGTGGAACACCTTGAAACTTCATATAAAATTATAATGTATTTCAATGCTGTGTGGGCCTGAGTAACTAATACTTGAAAATAAAATTTTAAATTAATCTTCCACTGTTTTAAAGCAATTGCTTTAATATATATAGGGTTTAATTAAAAAAAGAAAAAGAATAAAAATTTATATTGGATTTTAAGAGATGATGACTGATTAGTCCAATACTATGAATTAGCCAAATGTATTCATAGCAAATGTCTTGAATTGGTCTAACATTTTAACAATTTTTACCAGAATGATTTTAGACAATTTTTATGAATCTTTTTTTATCTTTGTTCGTTTTAATAGCAACAAACCATTCTTTAATTTGGTAAAATTTAACTTTAATAACCAGAAAATTAATTCAAAAACCTTTTTTCAGTTAATCCGTATTCCTTGTTGCTTACTTCAATTACTTTTCTACGTCATTAAAGCATAACTTGCGTCTTCAAAATAAATTTGTCTACGAATTTAACCAAGTCTTTCTTCCAAATTACTATTTCAAATCTGGTTGGTTTGGTTGATTGCTTTCAGATTATCTGGCAACGTTTGCAACACGAGGGCTATAATGCGTCGAAACATTCGTCATTTGTCAAGCCAACATACATTTTCCCTGCCTTGCACGGGACTCGAACTCGCAACCTCGCAGTCTAGAAGCTAGCACGCTAACCACTATACCGTTTGATCGGCTAATTCAAATCTGATAATTTGTCCTTATATCTGTCTTTCCTCAAAGACACTGGTACTTAGGAGGAGTCCCTAGAAAGGATCGTTCCCTATACTCGCTACGTTACAACCTTCTAGCCCAGGTCATTCTCAAACTAAGCTGTATATAACCTTGAAATTAGGTAAGTAGATACGAAAAATGATCACCTTTTGAAATGACATGAAATAAAAACTTGAAAGTAGTATCTAGTATATTTCATTTTATATTTGAAATTCTAAAGTAAAAGCTTTATGCAGTGGGTCCACCTGCAATGGTCTTTTGCTTTTTTAATTTCCATTTATAAAATAAAATATTTTTGACGTTCTTTTCAGGTTTTTAATCTTACTAGGAGTTCTTCTTAAGCGAAAGTCCTAGTAAGGATCATTCCCTATACTAAGTTACAATCTTCTCGCCCAGTTCATTTAGAAACTACTATGAATAAAACCTTGAAATTTGGTGAATAGGTACGAAAAGGATCACTTAATGAAATGACATAAATTTAAAACTCTAAAATAGCGTCTAATATATTTTATGTTTGAAATCCTTACATCTAATGCATATAGAGTGGCTCCACCTGGTTTTGTCTATTGCTTTTTTAATTTCCATTTATAAAATAAAATATTTTTGACGTTCTTTTCAGGTTTTTAATCTTACTAGGAGTTCTTCTTAAGCGAAAGTCCTAGTAAGGATCATTCCCTATACTAAATTACAATCTTTTAGCCCAGTTCATTTTGAAACTACTCTGAATAAAACCTTGAAATTTGGTGAATAGGTACGAAAAGGATCACTTAATGAAGTGACATAAATTTAAAACACTAAAATAGCGTCTAATATATTTTATGTTTGAAATCCTTACGACTAATGCATAGAGAGTGGCTCCACCTGGTTTTGTCTATTGCTTTTTTAATTTCCATTTATAAAATAAAATATTTTTGACGTTCTTTTCAGGTTTTTCATCTTACTAGGAGTTCTTCTTAAGCGAAAGTCCTAGTAAGGATCATTCCCTATACTAAGTTACAATCTTCTCGCCCAGTTCATTTAGAAACTACTCTGAATAAAACCTTGAAATTTGGTGAATAGGTACGAAAAGGATCACTTAATGAAGTGACATAAATTTAAAACACTAAAATAGCGTCTAATATATTTTATGTTTGAAATCCTTACGTCTAATGCATATAGAGTGGCTCCACCTGCAATGGTCTTTTGCTTTTTTAATTTCCATTTATAAAATAAAATATTTTAGACGTTCTTTTCAGGTTTTTAATCTTACTAGGAGTTCTTCTTAAGCGGAAGTCCTAGTAAGGATCATTCCCTATACTAAGTTACAATCTTCTCGCCCAGTTCATTTAGAAACTACTCTGAATAAAACCTTGAAATTTGGTGAGTAGCTACGAAAAGGATCACTTAATGAAATGACATAAATTTAAAACACTAAAATAGCGTCTAATATATTTTATGTTTGAAATCCATACGTCTAATGCATATAGAGTGGTTCCACCTGGTTTTGTCTATTGCTTTTTTAATTTCCATTTATAAAATAAAATATTTTAGACGTTCTTTTCAGGTTTTTAATCTTACTAGGAGTTCTTCTTAAGCGAAAGTCCTAGTAAGGATCATTCCCTATACTAAGTTACAATCTTCTCGCCCAGTTCATTTAGAAACTACTCTGAATAAAACCTTGAAATTTGGTGAATAGGTACGAAAAGGATCACTTAATGAAATGACATAAATTTAAAACACTAAAATAGCGTCTAATATATTTTATGTTTGAAATCCATACGTCTAATGCATATAGAGTGGTTCCACCTGGTTTTGTCTATTGCTTTTTTAATTTCCATTTATAAAATAAAATATTTTAGACGTTCTTTTCAGGTTTTTAATCTTACTAGGAGTTCTTCTTAAGCGAAAGTCCTAGTAAGGATCATTCCCTATACTAAGTTACAATCTTCTCGCCCAGTTCATTTAGAAACTACTCTGAATAAAACCTTGAAATTTGTTGAATAGGTACGAAAAGGATCACTTAATGAAATGACATAAATTTAAAACACTAAAATAGCGTCTAATATATTTTATGTTTGAAATCCATACGTCTAATGCATATAGAGTGGTTCCACCTGGTTTTGTCTATTGCTTTTTTAATTTCCATTTATAAAATAAAATATTTTAGACGTTCTTTTCAGGTTTTTAATCTTACTAGGAGTTCTTCTTAAGCGGAAGTCCTAGTAAGGATCATTCCCTATACTAAGTTACAATCTTCTCGCCCAGTTCATTTAGAAACTACTCTGAATAAAACCTTGAAATTTGGTGAGTAGCTACGAAAAGGATCACTTAATGAAATGACATAAATTTAAAACACTAAAATAGCGTCTAATATATTTTATGTTTGAAATCCATACGTCTAATGCATATAGAGTGGTTCCACCTGGTTTTGTCTATTGCTTTTTTAATTTCCATTTATAAAATAAAATATTTTAGACGTTCTTTTCAGGTTTTTAATCTTACTAGGAGTTCTTCTTAAGCGAAAGTCCTAGTAAGGATCATTCCCTATACTAAGTTACAATCTTCTCGCCCAGTTCATTTAGAAACTACTCTGAATAAAACCTTGAAATTTGGTGAATAGGTACGAAAAGGATCACTTAATGAAGTGACATAAATTTAAAACACTAAAATAGCGTCTAATATATTTTATGTTTGAAATCCTTACGTCTAATGCATATAGAGTGGCTATACCTGCAATGGTCTTTTGCTTTTTTAATTTCCATTTATAAAATAAAATATTTTAGACGTTCTTTTCAGGTTTTTAATCTTACTAGGAGTTCTTCTTAAGCGGAAGTCCTAGTAAGGATCATTCCCTATACTAAGTTACAATCTTCTCGCCCAGTTCATTTAGAAACTACTCTGAATAAAACCTTGAAATTTGGTGAGTAGCTACGAAAAGGATCACTTAATGAAATGACATAAATTTAAAACTCTAAAATAGCGTCTAATATATTTTATGTTTGAAATCCATACGTCTAATGCATATAGAGTGGTTCCACCTGGTTTTGTCTATTGCTATTTTAATTTTCATTTATAATAGATAGACATTAAATGAAAACGATTTATGTCGTTTCATTAAGTGATCCTTTTCGTAGCTACTCGCCATATTTCAAGGTTTTACACAAAGTTGTATCTAAATGCACTGCGCTAGAAGATTGTAACATTCAGGGCCTGACCATGACAAGTTGGGGCCCAAGGCCCGGACACTTTCAGGGGCCCTTTCTTCAAGTGCGAGATTTATTGGAAATGAGCTTGACACGTCGTCAAATGAATTAACATTAAATATAGAAAAAGTTAATAAATTAATTATTTTCTAAAAGTTTTTTTTTTTTTTTTTTTTATTTTTTTTTTTATTTATTATTATTATTATTACTATTATGAATAAATAAATTTAAAATAATCAAATTTATAAATCAAAACAATGAAAAACTTTCTAATGCAGCATTGCATTTCACGATCACAATGTGTAGTAATATCAGTGACAACAATATCTGCAGCATTATTCACAACTCCAAAGACGACATTTGCTGATGTCGCAATTAATTTGTCAAGACTTCCTTTCAATAATTCTTCAAGAAATCTTGTTTTTAACGCTTTTAAATGATGGTTTGATGCTTTTGAATAAATACACTCTGGGATACTAAAGACGGCTCAAGATCAATACTAAATGATTTTTATGTAAAAATTATTTTATACAGATTGTAAAAGATATTCACATAGCTTTTGTAAAAGAATAGTTATTAGTTTACAGCCAATTTCGGGGCCCCCTAAAATCATGGGCCCTACGCCCGGGCTTTCTGGGCCTATACTAAACTCCAACTTAACTTGACATCACTAGACTATAGATCTTCACCATGCTCATAGGCATTTAATCCATTTAAGCGGAGTGAAGACATAATGCTCGCCAAACCTTATAGCCTTTTGTTCTCTAAAGGGTTATGGTTTGGCGAGCATTATGCTTTCACGCCGCCAAAATGGATAATTTGCCTATGAGCACTGTTACGATCTACCGTCTACTGATGTCAAGTTAATTTGAAGTTTAGCATAGTCAATGATCAGGGCCTGGTAACATTGCGAGTATAGAGAATGATCCTTAATAGGACTTCCTCTCAATGCTTCAGACATCTTCGAGTATGAAAAATAAGCTTTCTTTGTAGCAACTCAGTTGCATTGCAGTAAGTCAAGTTCAAGTATAATCCACCCATAACAAAATTTCCTTTTATTTTCTCACCTCCTAACCTCATTTCGGAAAGAAAACCAATCAACTGCTCGTATCGAAATCTAGTTAATGCCCATCAAATCTGTTGCAGAACAGAAGCACCGCCAAACAAACGCACACAAGAGAAAGTTCGATCCGATGACCCCCCGCCCTTCATTGTCAGACGCCAACTTCTAAATAGAGGGCGGGACCCCCAAAAGATATCCACAGACCCCTTGAAACTTTCTCTCGTTTTTATTCTTCTGACAAAGTTAGACCACAGCAGAAAAATAAGCCTCTATTAATTCTTTTCTGTATCTTTTGAATGGTTGCGATTGTGGAATTGTGGGTGAGAAATAGTGTCTTTTTAGTGATGACGGTTGGTGGAAATTGATTGATTGTTATGGACCGTGAAAAGGATCGTCTTTATTCATTTGTTGGTGAATAGTCTGGGAACGATCTTGAAGACTTGTAGACGTCAATAGGTAATCATTTAGTAGGGAATCATCACTTTCATTTCCTGTTCTGATAAAATAAACCGATTTGTTACAGGTGTATTAAGAGAAGTGAAGTCGAGAGAATTTTGTCAGGGCAAAGTAACAAACAGCTGCATTATTAAATTATAAGGATAATTACTTCGGCGTTTTATAAAGCAGGGTAATGAGTCAACTAAGTTTGTGACGTAATATGAGTGGTAAATTAATTTTTACTTTTGGCTTGTGCCTACAATAAAGTAAATGCATCAAATTCAAATAAATGTACTTATTAACTGGACTCTAAATTAAAATTAAACTTAGGAACGTTTTGCTAAAATCTGCTGATTTTTTTTTCCATGACATTTACGCTTCTATGCTTTTGAGTAACTTCTAGTAACTTCGAATACTTCTAGCTAAAAATTTTACCTGAATTTGTGTGGATTGCGAAATAGCATTAAGAGGCGTTTCAGCTGGTAAAATCTAACCCCTTAAAAGCAAACATTTTACTAAAAATCATTTACACATTGCTAACTTTTATGTGTGATTGCAACTCATTTAACGGGAATTGGTACCCCAAAATTTATAATAAATCAATTTTAAGTTTTTTGTTGTTTATTAAAATTTGACTTTTTCCTTTTAATATGATACCTCATTTGTAACAATACCTCATATAGAAGTATTTTTAATAATATTTGGAAGAAAAAAATTTGAACTCTAAGTGTAAGTAATGTTTTCTTTAAAATGCATTTTTCTCAAGAGTACATATTTCATTACTCATGTACCTTATTTCTTAGAAACTGCACAAGCTATCTATCTAAAATTTTATCACATATTCATTTTATGTATCTGTATTTACTGAAGTAAGGTTTTGATATTATTTTAAAAACATTTTTTGTTCTGGCTTATTTTATAAAAAAAAATCTTGTGATTTTTAATAAATTTGTGCGACTTACACGATAATTCATTTTAAAAAAAAAGTAAATGCATTATAATTAAAACCCAACTTCAGTAGAATAACAAGTGTCTGCTAAATGAGATGAAAAAAGAATTAGGCTTCTATATCAAGTATTTTCTGAGAAAAAAGTGCATGAGTAATGAAAAATGTCGTATTGAGATAAATGCATTTTAAAGAAAAGCTTACTTGCACTAATAGTTCATAAGTTTATCTTCAAAATATTATTAAAAATACTTCTAAATGAGGTATTATTACAAATGAGGTATCGTTTTAAAAGGGAAGAATTTAAATTTTAATAAACTATAGTAAACTCAAAATAATTTTTTTCTAAATTTTAGGGTACCAACTCCCCTTAAGCAATTTATAGCTCAGATAGAGTTTTCATAGTGTTTGACCACTAAGAAAACATGCATTACGTACGTTGAAAAAACATTTTCCACTTCAAAACTTGATAAATATATTGGCATCGACAACGAATCTATCTGTCAAGATTCAGATAACTTGGATGACGGCAAGTGGATTAATCCGCATATTTTCCCCTCCTCAAAGAAGCAAACAAATAAAATCAGCTTAGGGCCGATTTACAGTTTACCGTTGGCCTTAAGTCCAAGCGCATTACAAAGTGTTTTTTTTTTTAGTGTTACAGTCAATGCCGACCAAATGGTATAGTGGTTAGCGTGCTAGCTTCTAGACCCGTGTTGGCATGGGTATTTGTAAATGTATGTTGGCTTGTCTAATGACGAATGTTTCGGCGCATTATAGCCCTCGTGTTGCTGACGGCGGCAGATAATCTGAATACAACCAACCAAGTGTTACAGTCAAACCCTGTTAACACGAAGTCAATGGGACCACCGAAATTGTTACCGAATTTCATGTTAAACGAATAAATTAACGTTAAGTTTTAATCACGGAGAACTGCTTTTGCTTCGCGTTAAACGGGATTTCATGTTAAGCGATTTGGCGTTAACGGGGTTTGACTATATTTTTATTTGAGTTTTATAAAACATCGATACGTCAATGCAACTGAACAACACCAGCATACATCTCTTTTTACACAAGCGGACGCATGGCCAAACATTGAGTGGGGACAGACACCAGACCACAATATTGACCCATAAACAATATCCTTGGGTTTAAGGGCATGGGTAACGAAATCGTTATATAAAGGATTTATGGTTGGTTGTTTTCAGATTATCTGGCACCGTCAGCAACACGAGGGCTATTATGCGCCGAAACCTTCGTCATTAGACAAGCCAACATACATTTACAAACACCCATGCCCTAACACGGGACTCGAACCCGCAACCTCGCGGGCTAGAAGCTAGCACGCTAACCACTATACCGTTTGGTCGGCAAAGGATATATGAAAACAATCACACTTCAATAGACTGATGAAGCTGAAAAGCTCAAGATAAAACGAAAATTATAAAGCTTATGTACGTGAATTCTTTTTTTATTTTTGGAGAAGGGGGGGGGGGGGGGATAGCAATATTCAAATTAACAAATACTTTTTATTAATGAAATAATGTAACACGACATTCAAATTGATCTATCGTCATATTTAATAAAATTTGAATATTAGCTTTATCAATCACATCACCAAGGTTTCATTTCCTTATCGATACGTTAAAAATTGCATCAGATCATCCTCCAAAAACCACATCCAGCATCGATACACTTCCTTCTGTTTAATGTGTAAATTGATACCCGCCCATCCAACACGATTTGTATCAAAAGGTTAATAAATGGTCCAACCTTCTGACGTCACTAGATCCGATGAAATAACGTCTTAATCAAGAAGCCTTCCTCGGAACACGCCTACTCGATAAAAAGAAAAATCGATCGCTAGATCTGATCAGTGCATTCTCAATTAAATACATTTACCACCCAAAACGATGATCGACAATCTTGATCCATCGATCTTATATTTCTTTTTTATCTTCAGAAAAAAAAAATGTTAAAAAGTCACGGTTTTAAACTTCCGGAATTAAGATATTTGTGACAGTGTGAGGGTTGAGTGAGTTATTTGGTCAATTGTACCTAACGGCTTAACACGATCGAAATTTTCTTGGTAGTTCTAGGTAGGAAATTACTAAGTGATTTTTTTTATTTTTTTTTAATATTAAGTTTGTTTTCAATAAAAGTGGGTCAAGTGAAATTGAGATTTTTTTTTTAAGTAATCGAATGTGATTTTGTTTTTGTGGTAGATTGAGTCTCTCTTTTGTCTTAATTTGGGAGTTTTAATTAAAAGGTTATTGTTTTATTTAATTAGTGGCTTAAGGATGTGTATTAATGTGATTAATTGCAATTTTAAACACGTGTTGGAGTGATTAATTTTCTGAGACGATTTATATCTAATTTTCTTCCGCGTGTAACTTTTTTTTTTGTTCTATAAGTATACAAACGAAGACCAAAGACAGATAACTAAACAACTTTTTTTTTTTTATTGACTCTTAAGTTTTTATGTCATTTTAAATTAATATTTTCAAATTTATAATCGTTGGTTGTTTTCAGATTATCTGGCACCATCATCAGCAACACGAGGGCTATAATGCGCCGAAACATTCGTCATTTGACAAGCCAACATACATTTACAAACATCTATGCCTAACACGGGACTCAAACCCGCAACCTCGCGATCTAGAAGCTAGTACGTTAACCACTATACCGAAATTTATAATGACTCTAACATTTATAACTATTATTGCTAAACACTTTTAACCGTAATTCTTGTTTTTATGAACCTAGATGAAGAAACGCATTTCATATCTTTTACCATGGAATACTGTGGAATCAAATGCAACATGAAATCCAATGCTATAGGCGAATTCCTCATTATAGCTCAATCTTTTGTAGATAAAATAATTGCGATTAAACTATGTTCTCCTTTCCCCCTTCTTAAAAGGTTCTATGTATGTTTAAGACAATTCTCTGGTGAATGCATGGGACATTTTGGTAATTTTTCTTACTCGTAAAGAGATAAGAATTATAAAATGAAGATAAATCTAGTACTGATATTTTTTGTAGTACTGATATCTTTTGTAGATAAAATAATTGCGATTAAACTATGATCTCCTTTCCTCCTTCTTAAAAGGTTCTATGTATGTTTAAGACAATTCTCTGGTGAATGCATGGGACATTTTGGTAATTTTTCTTACTCGTAAAGAGATAAGAATTATAAAATGAAGATAAATCTAGTACTGATATTTTTTGTAGTACTGATATCTTTTGCAGATAAAATAATTGCGATTAAACTATGATCTCCTTTCCTCCTTCTTAAAAGGTTCTATGTATGTTTAGGACAATTCTCTGGTGAATGCATGGGACATTTTGGTAATTTTTCTTACTCGTAAAGAGATAAGAATTATAAAATGAAGATAAATCTAGTACTGATATTTTTTGTAGTACTGATATCTTTTGCAGATAAAATAATTGCGATTAAACTATGATCTCCTTTCCTCCTTCTTAAAAGGTTCTATGTATGTTTAGGACAATTCTCTGGTGAATGCATGGGACATTTTGGTAATTTTTCTTACTCGTAAAGAGATAAGAATTATAAAATGAAGATAAATCTAGTACTGATATTTTTTGTAGTACTGATATCTTTTGTCGATAAAATAATTGCGATTAAACTATGATCTCCTTTCCTCCTTCTTAAAAGGTTCTATGTATGTTTAAGACAATTCTCTGGTGAATGCATGGGACATTTTGGTAATTTTTCTTACTCGTAAAGAGATAAGAATTATAAAATGAAGATAAATCTAGTACTGATATTTTTTGTAGTACTGATATCTTTTGTCGATAAAATAATTGCGATTAAACTATGATCTCCTTTCCTCCTTCTTAAAAGGTTCTATGTATGTTTAAGACAATTCTCTGCTGAATGCATGGGACATTTTGGTAATTTTTCTTACTCGTAAAGAGATAAGAATTATAAAATGAAGATAAATCTAGTACTGATATTTTTTGTTTTACATAATATTACCAGGAGACGAAGTCATGTGGAAAAATAATTATTTTAATTCGGTCAAATATATATTTATAAGCCACCGACGTCCCGTATATCTTGCGGTATAAATGTATATATAACCTAGTTAAAATATTTATTTTAGTACATCGTCATCAAGTAATATTATATAAAAACAAAAGCATAACTACTAGATTCATCTTAATTTTATAATTCTAAACTGTTTACGAGTAGAAACAACAGTCAAAATGTCCTACGAGTACTTCACCTTAAAGGGGAATTAGTACCCTAAAATTTATAAATAATCAATTATTAGTGTATTATTGTTTATCAAAATTTAAATTATCCCCTTTAAAAGGATATCCCATTCATAATAATAGTTCAACTAGAAGTATTTTCAATAATTTTTTAAAGACAAAATTGGTAACTATTAGTGCAAGTAAAGTTTTCTTTAAAATGCGTTTTTTTTTTTTTTCAAAACTGTATTTTTCATTATTCATGTACCTTTTTCTCAGAAACTATTTTCCTAAAAACTTAACGCCGACCAAACGGTACAGTGGTTAGCGTGCTAGCTTCTAGACCACGAGGTTGCGGGTTCGAGTCCCGTGTTAGGCATGGGTGTTTGTAAATGTATGTTGGCTTGTCTAATGACGAATGTTTCGGCGCATTATAGCCCTCGTGTTGCTGAGGGCGCCAGATAATCTGAAAACAACCAACCAACCTAAAAACTTAACCACATATTCATTTTATGTATCTGGATATACATGAGTGAGATTTTGTTGTTATTTTAAAAATATTTTTTGTTTTGGCCTATTTAGGCAAAAAAAAAAAAAAAAGCCAAATTTGAGTGACTTTCACGAAAATTCGTTAAAAAAAAGTAAATGAATTACAATCAAAAGCTAACTTCAGTAGAATAACAAGTGTCTGCTAAAAGTACTGACAAAAAATTAGACTTCTATGTTTATTACTTGCTGAGAAAAAGGTACATGAAATGTGCCAAATTAACATTAACCGGTATAAAGGTTACCAACTCCCCTTAATTTAACGAAAATTACGACCAAAGTGACTAGTTTTGAGATTTGCCAAAAGAATATTTTCAAAATAATAAAGTTCCAAATTAAAAAGTGTCAGTACTTCTGTTGAAACGTTTTTAATTATTTTAATTTTATAAGTACAATGATGTATTTACATTTATAATATTGTTACTCAATTTTTCTGTTTACATATTTATTTAAATATATATATTTCAAAATTTACGTTGGAACAGCAATAATACACATTCGAAAAAGTAAGGTGCATGAGGCGAACTTGAAGGCGCCACCCGATTTAATCAAGCTGATCGCTAGATCGATTGCTCTGGATTTTCTGGCGCTAAGGTATGAAAACTCCCGAGAAATGAAATTGGAGTTGAATTGGAGGTTTTGAGCTGTTTTGGAAGTAGCTCGGCTCTATTTTGAACTGAATCTGAATTATCTCTGTATCTGTAATTGCACGCACTGAAGCTTTTGCTAATGCTTTGATAGCAAGTTCGCTGTTTAAAGAATCTTTGTGTACAGTACCCCCCAAAAAAAAAACAGAACGATGGCTATATCTTTTGTTCTAATTGTTGAAATAACAAACAAAAGGTACCGTTGTAAATCGTGAAAGGTTTTTAATAATTGTATGTAGTATTTTTTATTATGAAGGGTCATCTACATATTAAAACAGAACCAAACTTTAAAAAGTTCAATAGCAACCTCATAATATTATTCCATATTTGGATTCAGCATTAAAAAAGAATGCGAAATACAAAAATTCGTAATTTTCTAATGAATGGTTTGTAATTTAAATGATAAAAAGAAAATGATAAATTAATGTTAAATAAAAAAGTTGGTTTTTTGGCCATAAATACTTAAATAATTAATATATTTCAGTATTTTTTTTTTCAAAAGGTAGTTTGTAAATGGCCAAACATAAATAGCAATCAGCTTTTGAATCAATTTCTTTTTTAATAATTAATTATTAATTAATAAAGCAATTAAAAAAAAAAATTTGAATAGAAACATATATATTTTTTTTTGCTTTCATTAGATTTACCATGGCATAAAACCCCCCCATAATTTTTTTCTTTCCATTTTGACTATTAGTTCTCGATTTTTTAGAGAAAATGTAAAAAACGCTCACTTTAAGGGGCCGTATAGTAGACGACTTTCGAAAACTATCAAAGATTAATTCAAGGTAAACTAGAGGTGTGGAAAATCGCATAGCGTTCAGTTATCGTATAACCGATAGTTTAAAAACTAAGAAACACGCTTTAATAGGAAAGTGAACTAAAAAGTAGAAGATAATTTTAAATAAATTTGAAATAAGAATAGTGATTAACAAGAAATATTTATTTTAACGTAAAAAAGCGTGGGGTGCTTGATGTCAATTTTTGTAAATATTTAATGACAGATATTGGTAAAAGTAGAGCCATTATGAAAATATCTTAAAAAGCACCCCAAGTTTTTGTAAGATAAAATAAATATTTCTTGTTAATCACTCTATTCTTATTTCAAACCTATTTAAAATTATCTTCTACTTTTTAGTTCACTTTTCTATTAAAGCGTGTTTCTTAGTTTTTTAAACTATTGATTATTTTCTATTTTTTAGTTTGATTTTCTATTAAAGAGTGTTTTTTAGTTTTTTAAATTATTAATTATTTTTTCTGTAAACTATCATTTTTTTTTATTTATTTTTTTTAATTTGCTTTCTTAAATTCCATTTATTTAAAACAACATTTTTTAAGCAATTTCAATAAGTTATCCTTTAAAAATTTTACTGAATCATGTGACTTTTTCATTTTATAAATAATTTCAACGATCTAGTTACATTTGTGTTTATAGTGAAATATTTCTGTAAAATATTCATGCTTTGCTAAATACTGTTTACTAATGCCTACATTTAATATTTATTAATTTTCTAATTATCAGTAGTATTCGTTATATTTCTGCAATTACAGTTTTCGATATTTTATTTATTTCGTGTGAAGAATGCACATCTTTAATGTTGTAAATAAATTATGTTACTTTTGCGTTTACTTGCTATTTTTGTATTAATCTTAAACATGACATTATAAATCCAAGTAGTTTCTATGCAATTTTAAACTAATACTTGTATTTTTTAATCTTCGTGAAACGCGCCACATTGACCGTTCTATTTCTCCCGCTGTGAAGAAGAACCTTTAAAATACCTTTCGTTTTATGGAAATTCTCCCTGAAGATCGGTCAAAAAATGGTCGAAATATTTTCGTTCATAAGTGACGTGTTTTTCAACATAATGCATTGAAATTTGGTATATAGGGTAAATGATGTATTCTGAATCGAATGAAATGATAAAAAATAAGGGTTCGTATTGACATTTTCGAAGATAGCGTTACTTTTACTTAGTAAACGGACCCCCAAGAAAAAAATATTGCATCAGATATATAGAAAATCGTAAGCAAAACATTTTGGTGCAAACCGTAAGATTCTAAGATAATTAGAAGCGAAGATATAGCCATCGTTCTGTTTTTTTTTTTTTTGTTTTTTTTTTGCGTACTGTACCTTGCATCAATATTTATTTCGTAAAATCTGATAAAATTCGTAACACTGTTATATCTTTCTTTGTTATTTGTAGGTATAAAATTGGAAATCTTACAGAAATATATAATAATTCTACAAAATCATTCATTTCGAAATGTCTAAAGATATCGTAGAAACATCATATCTTGTATTGGGATAGATGTTGTTGAGGAACACGATACAGATTTTATTCAGTAAGTTTGATCTTACTGTGAATTCCCCTACTGGGTAAAAGAAAAATTTAATTTTTTCTGGGAAATATACGTTGGTTGGTTGTATTCAGATTATCTGGCACCGTCAGCAACACGAGGGCTATAAAGCGCCTAAACATTCATCATTAGACAAGCCAACGTACATTTACAAACACCCATGCCTAACACGGGACTTGAACCCGCAACCTCGGGGTCTAGAGGCTAGCACGCTAACCACTATACCGTTTGGTCGGCTAGGAAATATACGAAATGTAAGAATGAATAGGCTGAAATTATACTTTTGTGATCTTCTATTGATTAGAAGACGGTTTTTTTTTTTTTTTATACTAAGACACATTCTGAAGAAATTTATTCTTTTAGCGAGGTTGAACCATCAAGGGTTGACGAGCACTAGCGAGCAAGGGGTGTGGGGCTGCCTATTGTAGTTCTATACATACATACATACATACATACATACATACATACATACATACATACATACATACATAACAAAATTTAATTTGCCCTAGCCATTTTTAGAAGATCTCCTTAGTTACAAGCCAGAGTATAATCGTTAAATTGATAGTTTCAAAGAGCCAATTTATCTTAATCAACGGTCTTTTCTGATTATTTAAATTTGGCGCATGGGCCACATCTGATGTTATTTGTACCTCCTTTAGTTAAAATACTTTCAATCGACAATCCATGGAATCAAACAACAACAAAGAATGAACAGACACAAAACACCAAAAGGCCCCATCAATACACTTTAGGCCCATTAACCAACAAAATAAAAATGTATACCTTCCAGTCCCAAACTCTTGAACTCAATCCACTTAAATTAACTCATTACGGCCTAAAGAGCCAAATTAATCTTCACTGTCTTGCAACTGACAAAGACCGGCATTGTACTATCACAAAAAGCGAGGCATAACTCTGCATTCAGAAAGAGAAAAGAAAGAAAAACATAATAGGTAACTCTTCTGTTAAATGTTTGGATGAATGGTAGTAACATGGGAAAAAAAAATTGCTCCCCTTTCTTAGGTTACATTTGCCTCTTGAGTGAACAATGGCAATTCGAGGGGATGGGTACAAGAGGTCAAGACTTGGTGAGTTGATTCCACTTTGAAAGAGCTAAGGTTGAAGCTGTACCCCCCCCCCCCTTCCTTCAGGGGTGCTTTTTTTATTACTGCTGCTGAGATGAAAAGGGTGCATTTTGATGTATAGGTGGTGTACCTTCAACTATATAGATCTTTGAGTAGTTCGATATAGGTATCGTCTCGTTGACGTGGAGTAATTGTGATTGTGAAGTCAGTTGAACCCTTCTTTAAGACCCTGGAGTAATTGTGATAGTGAAGTCCCTGGAACCCTTCTTTAAGACCCTACTACTGATATACAAAGTTGGCATGCATTTTCTAGATAGTTTTTGTTGTGATTTCGATATAAATTAATCTAAAATTTTAAAGGATGGATAAACCCGAAACCTTCCTACTGAAAGTGAGATGAGTTTTAGTATCTGATGAATTAGTTGAATTTGAATTCTAGTTTGATATAAAATAGCCTATGATTCTTATGAGGATACTCATTCTTTGGAATCGCCGACCAACCGGTATAGTGGTTAGCGTGCTAGCCTCTAGACCTCAAGGTTGCGGGTTCCGAGTCCCGTGTTAGCATGGGTGTTTGTAAATGTATGTTGGCTTGTCTAATGACGAATGTTTCGGCGCATTATAGCCCTTGCGTTGCTGACGGCGCCAGATAATCTGAAAACAACCAACCATACTTTGGAATCAATACTGCAAGTTTTCAGTGAACTTTTACAGTGATTTACGAATGGATTATCAATTTCTTTTTGAAACAAAACTGCTGTTTCGTAAAATGAAAATCAGCATAAAGAAATGTGGTGACTTTGGAAAACCCAAGTTTACCACAACAGTAATTGTTTACAAAAATCGTAGTTGTATTTTACCAATAGATTATCCAACATCATTACCACATTAAAATTTTATTCTAAGAGGATCTTCCTTGAAATTTGGTGAATAAATACGAAAACGATCACTTAATGAAATGACACAAATTAAAAACTCGAAAATAGCTTTTAATATACTTTATTTTATAGTTGAAATCCTTACGTTAATGCCTAATCAGTGACTCCCCCTTCAATAGTCTTTTGCTTTTAGATTTTCATTTTGAACATAAAATATATTAGACGTTATTTTCAAGTTTTTTTCATTAAATGATCATTTGCTTACCTACTCACCAAATTTCAAGGTTTTACACCAAATAATTCCTAAATGAACTAGGTTAGAAGATTGAAACTTAGCGAGTATATGGAATGATCCTTAATGTACGAGAGGCGACAGCAATTTTTGGACCTCATCGAAAATCATTCTGAATTTTTTATAGAAATTGGAGAAAGTGAATAGATTAGGAATACACTGGTCTGCCGTGACAAAAATGGCCGAAACTGATCAAAAATCGACTTGGAATGAATTGAACTAAAATCCGATTGCCAAATATGTCATAACTTGCCAAAAAGAGAAGAAACTTTTTCGTCTGGCAACCCACTGCATTTTGATTTTCAATGAGAAAAAGCGCAAACGATTTCTGATCTCTGGCTCGGAAAACTTGTATATTTTAAAAGCAAGCCAAATTGGCGACATTAGTTACGTCATCCGTGACGTAATGTTTATTGCCAATTTGGCTCATTTGTGAAAGATGCAAGTAAGCCATCGCCACCCATCCGTATCGTCTGCAACCTTCTTAAATGAAAATTAAAGAGTGAGGGTTACCAAATAAAAAAAAAAAAAAATGCTCGTTATTTGGCAAGTTATTGCGCATTTGGCAATTGGATTTAGTTCAATTTATCAAAAGTCGATTTTTGACTAGTTTCGGCCATTTTTGCCACGGCAGACCAGTGGATTCTTAATCTACTAACTTTTCTGTAATTTCTATAAAAAATTCAGAATGATGTTCGATGGGGTCCAAAAATTGCAGTCGCCTCTCAATCTATAATAAGTTGGTTGTATTCAGATTATCTGGCGCCGTCAGCAACACGAGTGCTATAATGCGCCGAAGCATTCGTCATTAGACAAGTCAACATACATTTACAAACACCCATGCCAACACGGGACTCGAACCCGCAACCTCGCGGTCTAGAAGCTAGCACGCTAACCACTATACCGTTTGGTCGGCCAATCTATAATAAGAGTTCCTCTTAACTCCATATTAACTAAAAAAATTCACAATGACCATAAACCATACATATTTTTATTGAATACACATTATATTTTCTGATCTCTTTTACTCTAAAAAAAAAAAGAGGATCTTCAAGTGATGATTGCAAGCCCTTTTTTCTCCTTCAACACGGACAGGATATTGAATGAAAACAGGAAATTGTATAACTAAACCCCTTTTCGCCTTTCGATTCATCATTTTGACATCCCTCTCCTTTCGTGAAGAACTCTTTCCTTCCTAACCCTTAAATCCCACTTTCTCAGTTGCCCCTGGCAAAACTAACCACCCCCCACCCCACCCCCTCCGAAACACCCAACTTAAGCAGCTTAGTAAAGGACTTCCGCTACTAAAGGTATTACAAAACATTAATCAATGTTGCGTTTGAAATCTTTTTTGGGGTTGAGGGGAAATCTTTTTTTTTCTCCAAAACTTTTTTAAGGTTTACGAATGGAAGACACTTTTTGTTAAATCCTTTTTTATTAACTTCGATTTTTTGTGGGTGGTGGTGTATAACGATGGCGGGCAAATCTGCGGAGGCATTGATTAAATAACTTGTAATTATCCAATCGGGTTGAAACTTGGCAGATAGATTCGATGTCGATGACAATGCATTCTATCAAATTTTGTAGGCTGTCACTGTCACTAAAAGGTCGATTTTACATAAGTTGCTATAAACGTTTAGGAACACTAATAATCCCATTTTACGGATCATTGAAGGAACTCTTTCCTGTTGCCCAAAATTGTCTGAATAAATAAACAAAAAAATTGTTTTAATCAGAATAAATAAAAGATATTTGGATGTGAGTGTATGAATCCTCATTAATTTTTAAGGAGTAAATTTTGAAAAGTAGTTTGCCGCCTATTGTACTGGAAGAGATGCTTTTAACATTTAAAATTGGATGCAAAACACCAATTACGAGCTGACTCCAGAAACGGCTTTCTGACAGTAGTAAAGATGAGAATATAATCGTATAAGGGGACCTATAGCTCTTTTAATTGTAAACAGGTTTAAAAATGGGAACCTTCAACAATAGACGAACAGTCATTTAGACAACTGTAAGGAATTAAACATGTTTATAGCTCAAAATGACATTCTGATATTATTTTTCATAACAACATGCAAAAAATTTAACTTTTAAAATAATTAATTTCAATTACCCATATGTATACGTAGGGTAATAAAAGAATAGCATTCGGTCAAAAAAAAAATAATTTTTTTTTCATTTTTCCACGTTTCCTGATTTTAAAAACGTGATCAAGAAAAAATGTATTTCAGTGTGTATGTTTGTCTGTGATCAGCATAACTCCCGAACAAATAGTTTCGCTATTGAACCGTCTCGTTCAAATTTTGTATAAGGGTTATAGCGGTGTCTGTGGGACCTACCATTAAGTTTTTCGTGAAAATCGAGCATGAGCATAAGGTAGCTATCATTGAAAAAATCATATTTTTCAATGATTGCTAAAAAACGGCTTTGCCGATTTTGATAAAAAAAAAACATTGTGGTGATGCCTCTTAAGGTGATCTAAACATCCCCACCTCCGAAATTCCCGTAAAAATGTTTTAATGGCGTAAAAAGTTGAAAAATGAATGACTTCAACACAAAGTTCTCTTTCCTTGAGCATACCTCCTCAGCGATCGTTTTTCCTTCTCCTCTCAGTTCCGCTTATAATAAAGGATGATATAAGGATTATCGAAAGTCTATCGACAAAATCACTATTTTGGCAATTTCTCTCTCTCTTTTTTTTTTTTTTTTTTTTTTAAATTTTTTTTTTAAGACCCATATAAGAACTATCGCAAAAAAACCTCTTCAAACTGGCCATTTATTCTAAATGAAAGATGAAAATATACAAAAGGTAAATGGCACAAATCCACGTCAGTATTATAGTGTAATTGAAAGTTGTGCGATGTTCCACAACCCTAGTTTTGAATTAAAAATCATGGTGAGGAGTGCAGAAAAGTAACTTTCTCGCACTAGCGTGAACAAGTATTTTCTCGCACACCTCGTGCTTAAATGTTATATAGTCTTGGCATTGAAATGACATATTTTCAGAGCGACTCCCTTTGCCTACATTAATAAACATAATTATTAAAAATATTTTTTGCACGTGATTATAAAAAATATTGTATGCAACACGTGGGAAAATACTTTTTCAAACTCGGTAAATTATTTGACTCGTGCTATCGCACTCGTCAAATAAGCGTTTTACCTCGTTTGAAAAAGTATTACTTTCCCCACTAGTTGCATAAATAACTATTTTGTATATGACCATATAATATTTTTTCCTTGAGGGATTCCTCCTGGGATAAGTGTGCCGACCAAACAGTATAGTGGTTAGCGTGCTGGCTTCTAGACCGCGAGGTTGCGGGTTCGTGTCCCGTGTTTGGCATGGGTGTTTGTAAATGTATGTTGGTTTGTCAAATGACGAAATGTTTCGGCGCATTATAGCCCTCGTGTTGCTGACGGCGCCAGATAATCTGAATACAACCAACCAACCTGAGATAAGTGCAGGCCATTAACTTTAGGCACTAAATGATTGTCGTAGCATTTGAATTGCGAGTACTGAACATCGATACAGGAAAACAACTGGTTAGACTGCTCCGATGTCAATTAGAGGTCGGAAATATCGATAAAAATAAATATCGATACTATATCGTTGCATAGAAAAAAATATCAATATATCTACAAATGATTTTTTTTTTTTTTAATTTTTTTTTTTATTATTATTATTTGTTTTTTAATTTTGCCAAAAACAAAATTTTTCAGGGCAAATTTCTACTTTTCATGAATTCATGCAAAAACTGTTTTAATAAATGAATTATATTATCGATCAGAATAAATAAAATACATTTGGATGTCAATGCATAAATTCACATTTATTTTTAAAGAAAAAAATTTGAAAAGTAGTTTGCCGCATAATTTGCTGATAGCGATGTTTTTAATATTTAAAATTAGATGCAAATTCCATGCACACGTTTGCAACAGAAACAGAGCTATGTTAAGGACTACTAATAAATGATCTTATCTTTCCATTACAATATGTTATCTTTTTGGTTAGAGTGGCATTTTAACTGTCTCTCAGCCAAGTCCAAACTTTAGTTTTGAAGTTTTTGAAAAGGGAATAAAGAAAATCGAAAAAACACATGGAACTACAAAACGATCTTCAAAAAACTAAATATGTTTGAAAATATCGATACATCGGTGACTTATATCAATATTTTTAGTATCGATAAATTTTTTTTAAATATCGATAAAAATATCGCCGTATCGATATATTGCCGACCTCTAATGTCAATGCAAGGAGAAAACCTCGCCGGTGGTTGATGACGCTGGTGGGATGATTAACCAATCACAGTTCACTTTTACAATTGGATGGGAATGCGAAAAACCTTGTAAAGTGCTAGAGTAGATATTTTATTGTACATTATTACTAATTAAGGTCTACTATTGACATTTCTACTGTGTACCACCCAAAATTTTATTTTCAATCTTCGGCAATCCGTATTTTTTTATCCCACCAACGGCATCTAACAACGGCTTCAATTTCTAAGCGTTAAGCAGTCTATCCAGTTGTTAGTCTATATCGATGGCATTGAAAGACCAGTCGCCATCCTGTAGCAAGTAAATATTAAAAAATAACCCTTACATTTTTATTCCTTGATTATTGCATGAATGCTGAAAACTGTTTGAGTTTTGGTTGCCGCATATAAAAGATTTCGGAAATAATGTATTTCATTAATATAGGTAATTATTATTATTATTTTTTTTTTTTTTTTTTTTTTGTATAACAAGAGTTTTTGGGGTATTATTTATAAAATATCCAATATTATTTCAATAAATTAAATAATTATCACTAATAGATAAAATGAATGTTTTTCCTGTAGTAGATAAATCTTAAGAATGCAGATTTTCCTCTATTTTAAAAGGAATTTTATTTACTACTATTTGTTACAATCTTCTAGCGCAGAGCATTTAGAAACTACTCTCTATTAAACCGTGGCATTTAGCGAGTCGAGATGAAAAGATCACTTAATGAAATGACATAAATTAAAAACTCGAAAATAGCGTCTAATATATTTTATTTTATATTTGAAAACCTTCCGTCAATGCACATGCTGTGGTTTCACCTGGTTTTTTCTTTTTCTATTTCAATTTTCATTTATAATAGATAGGTATTAAATAAAAACAATTTATGTCATTTCATTAAGTGATCTTTTTTGTACCTACTCACCAAATGTCAAGTTTTTATCGAAAGTAGTTTGTAAATGCACTGGGATAGAAGATTGTAACATAGCGAGTATAGGGAATGATCTTTACTAGGACTTTATTTTAAATACAAACAGTTTTTTCTATGTTATAACATTGCGTGGGATTAAACATTTTTTTCCGTACAGATTTCTTTTCAAGTATTTAAGTTGCTACAATATTTATTTTCTACTTTCCCAGATGGCAGCACCAGCATTTCAAGTTTTCAAACTTAGATTTTCTTCCAGAAAATTAAATGCTTACTGCTGCCATCTACTGGAACAGAATACAAACATTATTTAAACACGAGAAGGAGAGGTTCTTCATTTGATAAATAAGATGCTTTACTAAATAGAAAAATAATCATCAATTATTTTTAAATTATTCCAATTAATTAGCATACTAATTTTATATATCTTACAGTTCACAATAAATTAAGATTTAAAAAAAAATCGTAATTTTTGTAATTTAAAAAGTGACATGTATAAAAATCATTTATAGAATTCATTTTGTTTATGAAAAAAGTCAATTTCTTATCAACATAAACTAATATTCAATTCAATTAAAACGTTAATGAATCAAATACAAAAAAACAATGCAATTTTGATTAATAAAAGTACTGATATGCCATAATTTCTTTTACCACCCAGTTCAAAACCGTTCAAACATTTTCTATTAAAATCTTATCCGGCTCTTTTTCTTTCCTTCATTTTTATTTCCCTTACCTTATCTTTTTTGATAATTTCCCACAGATGTAAACTGTTAGATATTTACTAGTGCTGCATATTGTCTTTCAGAAAGCTTTGAGTTACGATAATTCCACGGTAGGAGTTTTTTTTTAATGAACTCTGCAGTTAGCGACACAATTCATTCGATCCTCTATTCTTTAGAACAATAGCTCCTCTTCTTTGTTGTTTAAGAGTTAATATCTTTCGAGTGAATAACATAGCCCATAAAAGTAAGTATCATTCTCAATACTCCCTATGTTACAACCTTCTAGACCAGTTTATTTAGAAACTATTTAATATAATTTCATTAAGTGATTATTTTCGTACCTAATCACAATATTTCAAGGTTTCATACAAAGTAGTTTCTAAATGAACTGAGGTAGGTAGCATAGCTAACATAGGGAATGACCTTTGTTAGGAGTTCCTATTAAAACTTTGTGTAAAATTAATAGTAGTAACAAAAAACAAATAAATGGTGTGGTATGTTACCAGACGAAAAAGTTTTTTCACTTTGTGTCAAGTTATGACATATTTGGCAATCGTATTTAATTCAACTCATTCAAGGTTGATTTTTTACCAGTTTCGGCCATTTCTGCCACGACAGACCAGTGGATTCGTAATATACTTGATTTTCTACACATTTATTAAAGAATTCAGAATGATGTTCTATGGGGTGCCTAAACTTGCAATCGCCTCTCGGACTATAACATCATTCACAAATACCAACTTAAAATTAGCGTCTACACCGCTCCCTGGCATCTTCTCCGTCAAAATACGGAATCATAAGACACTCTATACAATACTAGTGAGCCCACTATGCGACACAGTCTAGGTTGCATCGAGCTTTTGTTGGCATTCGTTGTTCTCTCGTCTCCGATTGTGGTAGATTGTATTTTTTGAAATTGCTCGCGTATTTAAAAGTCCTTTTGCTTTTGATATATTAAAATGGAAAAACATGGTTTCGACTTCGTACAAAGGGAAATTTAAAATTGATGACGAAAATCTTGAATTCAAGAAAAATGAACTGAATCTGAATTGTATGTGTTCTTTCCAAACAAAAATGGACTACAGCCTTTCCACGTCTGCTACGATTTTCCGTAAAAATAGTATAAAATTGTTTTTTAGTAAAATCTCTTATTGGTACAGCATTATATTTATTTCGCGGCTTTAAAGAAATTTTGCTATTCGGATAATGGAATGATTGGTTCTTAGCTCAGAAAAGTCAGCAGGCCCCCTCACCTAAACCAACATTCAAATAGTTCTAACTATTTTCCGATCTACAAGTAATATTTCACTGCAATTTCTTAAAAAGTATCTGCATTCATCAATCAGATGGCTACCTCACTTACACATCTGACGTCAAGACAACAGCTGTGCCCAACATCTCCTAACTTCGTTCTCAATTACCGACCAGACGGCACCCACCTTTAAAAACTTCTGACGAATTCAGAGCGAAAGTTCTTGACCCCTCCTCCCCCCCTCCCCCCCTTATTCTTTAACAAAAAGGGGTCGATCACTCGTTCATTGAACCCTCCCCACACACTCCAGAAACAAGACTACCATAGTCTTAATTTGCACTTTGCCCACCTTTGCTCGTACCTGCATTGCAATTAAGGTGAAAATGAAGATGTAGCCGCTTGGTTTGACTCGCCAAACAATCACGATGTGAGCTCAAAAACAAAAACGGAAGTGTGAATTACTGGAAGCACTTGTTTTTTGATTTTTCATAGTAAACAATTGTAAAGTGTAGCTGTTTGTTTCTTTTTAGCGAAAAACTTTCAATCCATATACAGTCGGAGATTTCAACAAAATAGTTATTTATGCAACTATACTAAACTTCAACTTAACTTGACATCACTAGACGGTAAATCGTCACAGTGCTCATAGGTATTTAATCCATTTTGGCGGCATGAAAGCGTAATGTTCGCCAAACCACAACCCTGTAGAGAACAAAAGGCTGTAAGGTTTGAAGAGAATTATGTCTTCACTCCGCTAAAATGGATAAACTGCCTATGAGCACGGTGAAGATCTATCGTCTCGTGATGTCAAGTTAAGTTAGAGTTTAGTATAGATGGGAAAGTAATACTTTTTCAAACGAGGTGAAATTAATATTTGATGAGTGTGTTAGAGCGAGTCAAATAGTTTACTGATTTTAAAAAAGTATTTTCCCAGGTGTTGCATACAATATTTGTTATAATCAGATTATTTTTAATACATATGAAAACTAATGGTGGCAACTCAAGTCAATGGATGTTTTCTTAAAATGTCATTTCGCTACCAAAATTATATATGGGGCACCGATATCCTTGCTGTAAAGTATCGAGCTCGTAACCGGAGGGTTGTGGGTTCGGGCCTCCGTCCGCCAAATATCGGTGTGTACCTAATGGGGGCTGGTGCACATTAAATCTGTCGTGGCCTCAATGTCCTCTCGTTGGTGTGGTGGAGTCGGAGAGAGGGGTTTACACTAGAAGATTTCGATCTCGTATTCTTCTAGATGCTCAAAATTATGAGACGTATTTGGCTGTGTTAAGCACTTTATAAGTGGCAGAAATAGACAGTTGGTAGTTCCAAAAAAAAAAAAAAAAATTATATAAAGTTAAGCACGAGGCGTGTGAGAAAGTACTTTTCCACACTGGTGCGAGAAAGTACTTTTCTCGCACACCTCGAGATAAAGTGCTACTTTCGGCACGACTTCTGTTTAAAAATGATCAAATAAAGTTTAATTTTTTGCACGTTGCTATAATTTTTTTTTATTAGCTGTTGAATATATAGCATAATTTCATGCATTTTTTGCTTTGACACTTAATACATACTTATGATTAGTACTGTCACAAAAAGGTCGTTTTTACACACGTTTATGTAATAGTTTTGGAATACTAATAAGTCGCATCACTGTTGAACTTCTTTCCTGCTGCTAAAATTATTTTAATCAGAATAAATAAAAGATAATTAGATGTGAATGCGTACATTTATTATGGAGCGTGGCCCAGTAATTTCGACGTTGCGTTGAGTAGTCACGCTATAAGTGAGAGAATTTTAACCAATCATTGTTGAAGCTCTTTCCTGAGGCCAAAATTGTTTTAATCACAATAAATGAAAGATATTCGGACGAAGTTTGACGAATTTAGACGATATTTGGACGGATTTGAATGCTTAAATTCACATTCATTTTTAATAAATAAATTTTTAAACGTAGTTTGTCGCATATTTTACTGATAGAGATGTTTTCTATATTTAAAATGAGATGCAAACGCCAAGTACAAGCTCGAAATAGAATCCATGTATGCTGTTATTAAAAAAAAAAAGTTCAAATGAAAAGAAAATTATATTAAACTTTAGAATGGACTGCTCATTAAAATTATTATTTAATGATGAAAAGTGTATCTCTTCAACTATTTCAAACACCCCTTAGATTTTATATGCATCTAGACATACGTTGTGAAGTGCATTGATTATTTAATTGCAGCTTTCATTAATAGTTCTACATGTTCATGAAAACGCATTCACCATTTCGATACTCAATAAGCATGATCCCACGCCGAATGTCCAGGTGCATCCACAAACACCTTTCGCTATTACACATTAAGAACAAAGTCCTTCTAGTCCCTAATTCGAACACATCTATTCCACAATCAACTTTTCCGTCTTTCCAACATCAACGCACACAAGCGACTTTCACCCATTCTGCAGCACAATCCGTGACTTGACTTCTCAAATCAACCATCTCTGTGACTACTCAACCTACCTGGGGCAGTCAATTGATAGAGGTTATCTTTCGCGTGCGAAACACGCGTTGCACCCCCACAGTACTCCCCCCCCCTCTCAAAAGCAACAGCAGCCTGTGAGCGTACCCACTTCGACATATGGGGCGCGGGTCTACTGGAGCTTGCAGGACGCGTGTGTTACACGCGCGATGTCTTCGTACCACCCTCCTATTCGTATTCCATTGTATTGGGATGATACTTGTTTAATACGCAGAACCTTGCGGTCGTCTGCACTTATATTTCGGATTTCTTTTTTTTCATGGTTGGTGACGAGGGTGGTTAACATTGGGGAGGGTTTGGAATGAAAGTGCTGTTGATGAGGTGGGATCGTCTGTATATCACTATCTCCATGGGCCTCATATAACGTCTTCTCACACACAAAGACGATTAATGTACTGCCTCAAAATAAACAGTCAAACCTCGTTAACGTGAAATCGCTTTAACGTGAAATATTGTTTAACGCAAAGTAAAAGCAGTTCTCCGTACTTAAAACTTACGTTAGTTTATTTGTTTAACACGCCCCCTCGACTTCACGTTGACGGGGTTCGACTGTATTAAACGTTTTTCTGCCATAAATACAGGAGTTAACAATTAAGATGTTGAATTCCGAAATAAAAAGGAAGTAATAATTTTTTTCTTTTCACTCCACTTTAAAATTAAAAGCGTAATTTGGATAAGCTAATTAAAAAACAACTTTTTTTTATATTTTTTCAAATTTTGTTAATCATCTTTTATTTTATTCTAATTGTTAGATTTTACATGTTTCATACGTTGTTAGGAGGAACTCCTAATAAGGATCATTCCCTATACTCGCTATGCTACAATCTTCAAGCCCAGTTCATTTAGAAACTACTTTGCATAAAACCTTGAAATAAGGCTAGTAGATAAGAAAATGATCACTTAATGAAATGACATAAATTAAAAACACGAAAATAGCGTCTAATATATTTTATTTTATAATTGAAATCCTTATACCAATGATTATGTAATGACTGTACCTACAATGGACATTCATTTCACGTTAGTTTCGAGATTTTAATTCATGTAATTTCATTAAGTGATCATTTTTTGCACCAACTTTCAAGGTTTACAAAGTAGTTTCTAAATGAGTTCATTTATAAACTAAGAGAAGATTGTAACAGAGCGACCAACTCAACATTTTACCTGTTAGGTCCAATAACTTGATAAATCTATTCATAAATAACTTAGGCTATATCTTGTTCATTGTATCTGAACAAAACATCTGATTTCCTTATTAAAACCTATTGTTCTGGCACAGGAATAAATCTTAAAATAAAATTACAGTCATTCAGGGTAGCTTTGCGGCACCTCCTAGTTTTCGGTATATTTGGTTTTACAGAGCTGCCTATTATCTACTTCTAATGCACACTGCTGACAAGATTGTGAGACTGGTTTGTTGCTCTGTAGTTTAGAAAATGAATTGTTAAAATACCCCATAATTTACTGAAGAACTACAGTAAACTAACATAATTCTGAAGAACTGTTTGCAAGCTCCGTTTTAATGCTTATATGAAGCTGATGCAAATCAATTAATTTCTGAAAATAAGTATCAACCAACCACTATATCAGCTATATTATTTTCTGAAAATAGTGAAATTGTTAGTGGGTAATAGTTATTTATTCGCTAACGTTTGGTAAAAAACAAAAAACCCAGGTAGTATCGTTTTATCACATATTCAGTGTAACTTTGAACCGGTTCAAAGTTAGGCTGATGATAGCGTATACTGTATACATAGCACATATAATCCATATTTTATTATATTTTATTTGTAGTTACTTTTAAATAAATTTACACACAAATGCAACTTAATTTACGGAATCTTCCCTTGCATGCAAAACTCAATGAAATTAAAATATTGGTAGTGAATTCAAAATGCGTCTAGAAAAATAATGATAAAACAGTCATTTAGAGAGCTAAAAAATTCTGCGTACCTGTAATTTTTCGTTAATTGTTTTCAGATTATCTGGAGCCGTCAGCAACACTAGAGCTATAATGCGCCGAAACATTCGTCATTAGACAAGCCAACATATATTTACAAACACCCATGCCTGAAACTGGACTCGAACCCACAACCTCGCGGTCTAGAAGCTAGCACGCTAACCACTATATCGTTTGTTCGGCCTGTAATTTTTGGAAAAAGCGTTTCATTGAAGAAATGGACAAATTTTTACGAAAACAACTCAATGGTAGAGGCACAAAAATAAATTGTAAAAGTATAGGTAGAGCAAGAACATGAGATAATAGTCAAAAGCCAGCTAACCATAACTCTGGCCCCACAAGCCAAAGGTGCCGAGTTCAAATCCCGAATCAAGCATGGATGTTCGTTGCAGTTCGGAATCTGCGATAAGCTGTAGGTTCCAGCATGTTTAGGCGTCATTGTGCTCAAAAATATAGGTCGTTGAGCGTATAAAACAACCTACCTAAACTAGATGATGCAAGTGACAATGTATGTACGTTGCAACACTATCATTTTCGGAGGAATGAAAGTTGGACAATAGGGACATGATAAGGGGTTTATACTACTGAAATTGATGTGGAAAATGTTACTCAAAAATCAGAGATTGTTTAAATGTTGTCTGTTGAACACATCAATGAGGCACTGATTTTTCACACAGAGCATGCAAGTGCTTTAGATTTGTGTTATGGTGGATTTGTGTTAAAATTTATGACCACGTAAGTATTCAATACGATGGAGAAATGTACTCAGGCCAAATTGACTTAAAAGGCAACGTGATATTGATGGCTCATGAAGAAGTCTGGAGCATATTGAAAATAGCCCAATATCAATGGTGAACTGCGGTATGAAAAATCAAACGTGATTAAAAAATTGTCTCCAGAAATTATTATTCCAGCTAGGACACGAGAATTTTTACAGATCAATGATGCTTTGTTTGGTGTAAAACTATTAAGCTAAAGAAAGCCAAAACGATATTTTATGAAGTTTGAATTTTGTTTTTATTTTATCGCACTATTTCTAGCATTAAGAGCAGAATATTTGCATATGTGCCCCATTATGACTTGCAAGGTACTTAACTAATAACATAAGGACGGCTTATCAGTTTTATTATTTTCTATTCATTTTTAAAATATTAAATTTATAAAATGAGTTTATATTTAAATGAATAAACTGAAGCTTTTTTTTTTCGTCTTTTTTTTCTTCCCCGCACTATATATGTATGTTTTAAACTGAATGAAAAATAGGGGTGTTTTTGCAATATATTCATGTTATTCTTCATCCACTGTTCCTACCTAATATATTCTTGGTGGTGTTATTTAAAATATCCAAACTTTATGATGTTGAGTACTGCAGCTGATGATGTTTCAAATATCTAGTTGGTTGGTTGTTTTCAGATTATCTGGCGCCGCGCCGTCAGCATCACGAGGGCTAAAATGCGCCGAAACATTCGTCATTAGACAAGCCAACATACATTTACTAACACCCATGCCTAACATGGGACTCGAACCCGCAACCTCGCGGTCTAGAAGTTAGCACGCTAACCACTTTACCGTTTGGTCGGCCTCAAATATCTAGAAACTTAATTTTACTAGTTCAAAGTTGTCTTGACTCCTAGATTGAATAAAAAAGGTATTTTATACGAAACTTCTGATACTGGTGAAAAGTTACCCTGAATGACAAGGTGACTTTGCACCGGGTCATTTTCCAATATTTGGTGCTTTCTTTATCAGCATTTACAAATTTCTCTAAATTAAGCTATAATATAGGGTTTATTCTTCCGATTTTTTTTTTTTTCACTATATTTTAAAATACTATTAAAACATAAGAGGGACAAGAGAAAATACAGAAAATGTGGATCAAAGTTACCCTGAATGACTGTAACATAAAACTTAAACTTAACTTTTAAGTATTAGAAATGTGTTTTATAACTTCTTCTTAACTTAAAAATGCAGTCTAAAGAACTGTGTGTTTAATTTATGAAACATTTACACTGATAAAGTCAAATTAGTAAATTGTGATAGTCCACGGATGTGACATTTTATGTCTGGGATTAAAATTTCAGTAACAGTTGAAATATTTTATCGCAATTTGGATCTGCAATTAATTAAATCACTCATTCTAAGTTTGTTTATACTTATAAAAAGTATTTTTAACAGCATACAATACACGCCAGTTACATATATTCCTGATCTTCTATAGAATGACCCATATATTCTATGAAGGTTTCCATTATTATTATTATTAATGTTGTTGTTGTTGTTATTATTATTATTATTATTATTATTATTATTATTATTATTATTATTATTATTATTATTATTATTATTATTATTATTATTATTATTATTATTGTTGTTGTTGTTGTTGTTATTATTATTATTATTATTATTATTATTATTATTATTATTATTATTATTATTATTATTATTATTATTATTATTATTATTATTATTATTATCATTATCATTATCATTATCATTATCATTATTATTATTATTATTATTATTATTATTATTATTATTATTATTATTATTATTATTATTATTATTATTATTATTATTATTATTATTATTATTATTATTATTATTATTATTATTATTATATTTGGAAAAGCTTCAGATCCCGTGGATATATTTTTTTGTACGTTTTTGCAATCAGTGACACGATATTGAATTTGACCTCTCCGATGAGTTCATTTCATAAGTACCATTTTTAATCGACAGTTTTTTTTTTTTTTTATTATAATAATATCCATCATTTTCATTATTATTGTTCTCTGAAAATACAAGTTAAAGAACTACGAACGTTCAATTTTCAAGAAATACAAATCATTTCAAAGTGCAACAAAATTATATTTATGCATAACGTAGATATAAAAAGCAACTATTCAAATTGCACAAAATTCAGAGAGGCAATATTTTTTTATAATTTGAACAGTCACAATAAAAAAAAATTCAAATCGCCAGAATAATTGAGAAAGTATGTTCTGAGGTGTGAGAAAAATTAAAATACGACCCCTCTTATCTTTAAAGCGCAACGATGACGTAACACTTTTCTGTTCAGCAAGCGGTAAACAGTGAGTCTACAATTTAAAGATAGAGCGTCACGAACGCGGGCTTTTGAATGTAGACTATCAAATAATACCTCGAAGTTTAAACTCTCAACTGATTATTTAAAGAACTTATTAATTTAACATATGTGTCCAAAAATTATTGTAACTTAGTTGATTGAACACATTTCTTCATTTTTATGACATTTTTTCCCTATTGCAACATATACTATTTCAAACCAGAAATTTTTTGTAACAAGCAATTTGCGAGTTCTAAAACAACTCTAATTTATTTCGTTAACTTTAAAGTGCAAAATAGTTCTTTATCTGTGCAATCATAGTAAATTGTTAAGGTATGCTATTTCATACTTTATGAATACCAAAGAGAAATAATATGAAACTTAAATTTAGAGGAAAAAAAATACCACTGTTTCAAAAGTGTAGTCAAAATCTCATTCTGATGCAAAATAATTTTGATTTACAATTTAATTGAAAGCCATTTATATTGAATTATATGCAAAAGCGTGATTTTTCATTTTTATTTTTAAAAAAATCATAGGTAAACTCTTCTTTATTGTGTATATAAATATACTTTGCATTTTCACACGTTAGACATTGACACTAACATCTAATTTATTTATACAACCAAAAACTATCTAAATTATTTATACAACTTTTCTCAGAAGTCAGAATCAGTGAATGAAAATTCTTCTACCAGAAAGCATCATTAAGATTAGAATCACTCGATTCAATATATCGCCTTTAATACTTAAATTTCCCTAGTTTATCTTTAGACTCGTTAACTAATTAAACAGATATACTTCTTTTTTTATACTATTACGGACACTAAGTAAGCTTCGAGCTACTCCTTGTAAATTTTACACTAATATATATATTTGTTAAATTGAATTAAAATAATAAAAACACAAATAAAAATATAGCCCATATCAATAAAGTTTTTAATATGAATCCTTTTTATATTCATTAACATAGAGACGATTATGTTCTCAGAGTGTGCTTGGTGTTTGCATCTAATTTTAAATATTAAAAATATCTCTATCAGCAGAATATGTGACAAATTACGTTTCAAAATTTATTTATTAAAAATGAATGTGATGTACTTCTTTTATTCTGATAATTTTAGCAACAGGAAAGACTGTCAACCATGATCGAATAAAATTCTTTCACTTACACCGTTATTTCGCAACGCAACATTGAATTGGCAGAGCCATATAATAAATTTATGCATTCACGTTTAAAAAACTTTTATTTATTCTGATTAAAGTAATTTTGACAGCAGGAAAGAGTTTCAGCAATGATCGGTTAAATGGGATTTATTAGTATTCCATAACGTTTGTAGAAACGTGTGTAAAAGTGACCTTTTAGTGACAGTGACAGCCCCTAAAACTTGGTAGATTCGATGTCGATGACAATGCATTCTGTCTGCCAAGTTTCAACCCGATCAGATGACGGCAAGTGGGTTAATTAGGTTTCCGCAGATTTATCAGGCAACTACACACAAATAAAATCGAAGGTAATATAGTGGATTTAAAAAGAAACAATGATTTATCTTTTGCAGACATTCGAAAAGGAAAAAACACAAAACCGTGAAAGTGGGGGGAAATAGTGAGTCTTATCACATCGCACGTGAGCTGATCACTAACATGATGTCACGTATTATCCTAATAATCAGACTGTGACTTATGACATGGAATTCAATAAGGGTACCCGTTACTATATCCAAAATGGCTTTACATGAATAGGGTTAACTAGTAAGGGCCTTATTATACAGAGCCACTCGAGTGGAGACGCTCGCTACCGCTTCAGTCGCTCAGACAAGCCACTCGAAGCGAAACATGCAATCCTATGGAGCTAATTATATTGAGCCTCTGCTGCATTTAAAAGTAACGTCTGTAGCTTGTGGTGCTCAGACCCTAAGCGAAACATGGAGCTTATTATACCAGACCCTAAGCGAAACATGGAGCTTATTATACTGAGCCACTGCTGTATTTAGAGGTTGTGTCTGACGCTTGTGGCGCTTGGAACCTTGTGGCGAAACATGGAGCTTATTATACTGAGCCACTGCTGTATTTAGAGGTTGTGTCTGACGCTTGTGGCGCTTGGAACCTTGTGGCGAAACATGGAGCTTATTATACTGAGCCACTGCTGTATTTAGAGGTTGTGTCTGACGCTTGTGGCGCTCAGACCCTAAGCGAAACATGGAGCTTATTATACTGAGCCACTGCTGTATTTAGAGGTTGTGTCTGACGCTTGTGGCGTTCAGACCCTAAGCGAAACATGGAGCTTATTATACTGCGCCACTGCTGTATTTAGAGGTTGTGTCTGACGCTTGTGGCGCTCAGACCCTAAGCAAAACATGGAGCTTATTATACTGAGCCACTGCTGTATTTAGAGGTTGTGTCTGACGCTTGTGGCGCTCAGACCCTAAGCGAAACATGCAATCCTATGAAGCTTATTATACTGAGCCACTGCTGTATTTAGAGGTTACGGCTGTCGCTTGTGGCGCTCAGACCCTAAGCGAAACATGTAAACCTATGAAGCTTAATTTACTGAGCTACAGCAGTGACCAGAAGCAGAGGCGCGTGTTCACCACTCGAGTGGCTCTGTATAATAAGGCCCTAAGATGAAAGACGGTGCTGTCATTCTTCATCATCCCATGGCTTTCGAAAATTTTAAAAATGTGCTGAAAAGTGATAAAGTTCAATGAATAACGAAGTTGCGAGACAATTCAAGTAACTTCTTTAATAATTAATTTGAAAAAAAAAATTATGATTTAATTTTTATATCACATTTCATTCGGAAATCAACCATTTTTGAAAATCAGAGTTTAAACATAAACTTTAGTCAACTTGGATCCTTCAACAAATAATCCTCCCAAAGCTGGTATATGAAAAGATAAAATAATCCAAGTCCAAAATAATCAAACATGGCCAAGACAACAATGTGTCTCATTAAAAAAAAAAGGGGGGGGGGGGGGCATGAACAAAATAACCCTACATCTGTCACAGATCGACATGGTAAGAATAATCATGTAATTGCTAAAAGACCAGATGATCATATATGACCAAAAGAACTATTAATCAACCAAAGATCAAAATTGTCAAACACGATCACAACAAAGCATGCATGGTAAAACCAACATGGTCATCTACAATCAAATGCATACTAGAAGTATAACCACCAAAATACCCATGCTTATGACCAAATTAATAATGCTTATGATCGAAGTAATAATGCAAGTAGCCAACCAAAATAGAAACCACGGACAACATGATCACTTAAGAACAGACTCAACCAACAAGCAAAAATAATAATCAAACACCGCTTTTGAGAAAACCGATTCAACACGATTCAACACAATTCACTTTAGAACAATGATGGTGTTCGCTGTTGACTCTACAAACGATAATAGAGTGTTCAGTTGGAAATTGTAACCCCCCGCCCCCTTTCCCCGTTCACCCAGACGTGACGCCCTTTTCATTTTCGATATTAATAGGCGTTCAACCCAGGGAGACATCATCAGGAAACGCCTTTTTTTATGATGTCATTTGAAGGATTTCGATGATAGCAGTGCCGGATCAATTATTTTTATGGCTGCAGTGTTTTGACTGTTGCATTTGCTCGATGCATTAAGAGTCTTGTTGCGATGCACATACACATGTTTGATATCATTAGATGATTGTTATTTAAGAAAATTTAAATGTTTCGCCATTGACGAAATTGGCGAATGAGCGAAGGAAATGTTATGATATGCTTGAAGAACTATTCAAGTGAGAGTTGGAATGTTTGAAGAACGTTTTTCAAGTACTTCAATAATTGAAGTACAGTAAAACTCCCGATTAACCAAGGACTGATTATCCGAGTTTACCCTTTATCTGAAGAATCAAATATTTCTTGGATTTTTATTCTTGATTCCACATTTTTATTTTTAAAATTACCAAAAAGAATTCTGATATTGATCTCACAAGCACTCAAGAAAACGAAATCCAACACTATTCTCTTGACTTTTCATTGTAAGTATCCATGAGATACTTAAAAGTTTTGTTCTAAAAGTTGTTGTTTACTGAATAGCTGATGAAGTAAAATCAGCCACCATAATAAAATCGTGGAGAAAAATTATCGATACACAAAATGTAGAAAACTACGGAATGAGTTTTTGGATTTAATCATTCATGAAACTGCCATTTTCTGAGCTAATCAGCAAAGAGGACGTACACATGATTGGATATAAGCTGACGAACAGCAAGAGATTACAGTTAAAATGATCGTCAATAGGGAAAACAAAAACTAGCAATGGTGATGGAAACAGTAACGATGAAAATTAACAGACGAGAATCTCTAAAGCAGATGGACTAAATGCTATCGAAAGTGTTATTGAAGAAGTGACAAGATGGAGATACTTCAGCAAACCCTTTTATATTTAAAAATATGGAGAAACATTGCGCGCAAAAGAACTCCAAAATAATGTAAAATAAAAACAATTATAGACATTTTTAAGTAAAAAAAAAACTCTTTAAATATCATAACAGTTCGAATAGATTGTGGTGCATCTGTAAAACATTTGTATTTGTTAAAATATATATACTAGTTAATTTTTTTTTTTACATTTTTATTTTTTTTATTTTTTTTTATTTTTTATTATTCGAGTTAGTCTTGGTCTACATTAACTAGGACATTCGGGACTCTTTATGCATTAGAGTTTTTATTTCTTATTCGATCCAAATGTCATATAAAATATTATAATAAGCATCTCTATATATATAAGGCAAAGCCCTCACTCACTCACTCACTCACTCACTCACTCACTCACTGACTCACTGACTCACTCATCACTAATTCTCCCACTTCCCACATAGTCACAACTCTGAAAATCGGCACAAATATCAACAATGGTAAAAATAGAAAAAGTAAACTATTCCGATCTCGATTAACACACTTTAAGGGGTCGAAAAGGGGTCAAACGTTCCAAACGGGGGACATTCGAAAATCCTACTTCCCACATAGTCACAACTCTGAAAATCGGCACAAATATCAACAATGGTAAAAATAGAAAAAGTAAACTATTCCGATCTCGATTAACACACTTTAAGGGGTCGAAAAGGGGTCAAACGTTCCAAACGGGGGACATTCGAAAATCCTACTTCCCACATAGTCACAACTCTGAAAATCGGCACAAATATCAACAATGGTAAAAATAGAAAAAGTAAACTATTCCGATCTCGATTAACACACTTTAAGGGGTCGAAAAGGGGTCAAACGTTCCAAACGGGGGACATTCGAAAATCCTACTTCCCACATAGTCACAACTCTGAAAATCGGCACAAATATCAACAATGGTAAAAATAGAAAAAGTAAACTATTCCGATCTCGATTAACACACTTTAAGGGGTCGAAAAGGGGTCAAACGTTCCAAACGGGGGACATTCGAAAATCCTACTTCCCACATAGTCACAACTCTGAAAATCGGCACAAATATCAACAATGGTAAAAATAGAAAAAGTAAACTATTCCGATCTCGATTAACACACTTTAAGGGGTCGAAAAGGGGTCAAACGTTCCAAACGGGGGACATTCGAAAATCCTACTTCCCACATAGTCACAACTCTGAAAATCGGCACAAATATCAACAATGGTAAAAATAGAAAAAGTAAACTATTCCGATCTCGATTAACACACTTTAAGGGGTCGAAAAGGGGTCAAACGTTCCAAACGGGGGACATTCGAAAATCCTACTTCCCACATAGTCACAACTCTGAAAATCGGCACAAATATCAACAATGGTAAAAATAGAAAAAGTAAACTATTCCGATCTCGATTAACACACTTTAAGGGGTCGAAAAGGGGTCAAACGTTCCAAACGGGGGACATTCGAAAATCCTACTTCCCACATAGTCACAACTCTGAAAATCGGCACAAATATCAACAATGGTAAAAATAGAAAAAGTAAACTATTCCGATCTCGATTAACACACTTTAAGGGGTCGAAAAGGGGTCAAACGTTCCAAACGGGGGACATTCGAAAATCCTACTTCCCACATAGTCACAACTCTGAAAATCGGCACAAATATCAACAATGGTAAAAATAGAAAAAGTAAACTATTCCGATCTCGATTAACACACTTTAAGGGGTCGAAAAGGGGTCAAACGTTCCAAACGGGGGACATTCGAAAATCCTACTTCCCACATAGTCACAACTCTGAAAATCGGCACAAATATCAACAATGGTAAAAATAGAAAAAGTAAACTATTCCGATCTCGATTAACACACTTTAAGGGGTCGAAAAGGGGTCAAACGTTCCAAACGGGGGACATTCGAAAATCCTACTTCCCACATAGTCACAACTCTGAAAATCGGCACAAATATCAACAATGGTAAAAATAGAAAAAGTAAACTATTCCGATCTCGATTAACACACTTTAAGGGGTCGAAAAGGGGTTAAACGTTCCAAACGGGGGACATTCGAAAATCCTACTTCCCACATAGTCACAACTCTGAAAATCGGCACAAATTTCTCCCACTTCCCACATAGTCACAACTCTGAAAATCGGCACAAATATCAACAATGGTAAAAATAGAAAAAGTAAACTATTCCGATCTCGATTAACACACTTTAAGGGGTCGAAAAGGGGTCAAACGTTCCAAACGGGGGACATTCGAAAATCCTACTTCCCACATAGTCACAACTCTGAAAATCGGCACAAATATCAACAATGGTAAAAATAGAAAAAGTAAACTATTCCGATCTCGATTAACACACTTTAAGGGGTCGAAAAGGGGTCAAACGTTCCAAACGGGGGACATTCGAAAATCCTACTTCCCACATAGTCACAACTCTGAAAATCGGCACAAATATCAACAATGGTAAAAATAGAAAAAGTAAACTATTCCGATCTCGATTAACACACTTTAAGGGGTCGAAAAGGGGTCAAACGTTCCAAACGGGGGACATTCGAAAATCCTACTTCCCACATAGTCACAACTCTGAAAATCGGCACAAATATCAACAATGGTAAAAATAGAAAAAGTAAACTATTCCGATCTCGATTAACACACTTTAAGGGGTCGAAAAGGGGTCAAACGTTCCAAACGGGGGACATTCGAAAATCCTACTTCCCACATAGTCACAACTCTGAAAATCGGCACAAATATCAACAATGGTAAAAATAGAAAAAGTAAACTATTCCGATCTCGATTAACACACTTTAAGGGGTCGAAAAGGGGTCAAACGTTCCAAACGGGGGACATTCGAAAATCCTACTTCCCACATAGTCACAACTCTGAAAATCGGCACAAATATCAACAATGGTAAAAATAGAAAAAGTAAACTATTCCGATCTCGATTAACACACTTTAAGGGGTCGAAAAGGGGTCAAACGTTCCAAACGGGGGACATTCGAAAATCCTACTTCCCACATAGTCACAACTCTGAAAATCGGCACAAATATCAACAATGGTAAAAATAGAAAAAGTAAACTATTCCGATCTCGATTAACACACTTTAAGGGGTCGAAAAGGGGTCAAACGTTCCAAACGGGGGACATTCGAAAATCCTACTTCCCACATAGTCACAACTCTGAAAATCGGCACAAATATCAACAATGGTAAAAATAGAAAAAGTAAACTATTCCGATCTCGATTAACACACTTTAAGGGGTCGAAAAGGGGTCAAACGTTCCAAACGGGGGACATTCGAAAATCCTACTTCCCACATAGTCACAACTCTGAAAATCGGCACAAATATCAACAATGGTAAAAATAGAAAAAGTAAACTATTCCGATCTCGATTAACACACTTTAAGGGGTCGAAAAGGGGTTAAACGTTCCAAACGGGGGACATTCGAAAATCCTACTTCCCACATAGTCACAACTCTGAAAATCGGCACAAATATCAACAATGGTAAAAATAGAAAAAGTAAACTATTCCGATCTCGATTAACACACTTTAAGGGGTCGAAAAGGGGTCAAACGTTCCAAACGGGGGACATTCGAAAATCCTACTTCCCACATAGTCACAACTCTGAAAATCGGCACAAATATCAACATTGGTAAAAATAGAAAAAGTAAACTATTCCGATCTCGATTAACACACTTTAAGGGGTCGAAAAGGGGTTAAACGTTCCAAACGGGGGACATTCGAAAATCCTACTTCCCACATAGTCACAACTCTGAAAATCGGCACAAATATCAACAATGGTAAAAATAGAAAAAGTAAACTATTCCGATCTCGATTAACCCACTTTAAGGGGTCGAAAAGGGGTTAAACGTTCCAAACGGGGGACATTCGAAAATCCTACTTCCCACATAGTCACAACTCTGAAAATCGGCACAAATATCAACAATGGTAAAAATAGAAAAAGTAAACTATTCCGATCTCGATTAACACACTTTAAGTGGTCGAAAAGGGGTTAAATGTTCCAAACGAGGGATATCCGAATGTTCCTCTTCCAATGTAGTCATTTTTCTGATATTTTTTTGCAAATGTTAAAAAAAATAAGTCATTCCAATATCGATTAACGAATTTTTAAGGGATGAAAAGACGACGCAACATTGAAACTATACGAGGATTAACTTAATGTCTAATTAACTTAATTCCAATACAGCTACTACTTTGAAATTTAGAACTAAGAGCAAACATAAACACAATAAACTATTCCAGTTTACTATTCACAATTATAAATTTCGTTTAAAATGTCAACAAAGGAAAGTTCCTATTTTGATAAATCAATTTGTCGGGATCGAAAAGGGAGCAAACGTCTGAAGTGTAGAATACATGAATGTCTTTTGATCGCTAAAATGCTAATGGTAAAATTTCGTAGCGCAGCACGGGTATTCAGCTAGTATACCATATTTCAAAGTTTAATGGATGCAATGCGTATCTTTAAACATTAACATAATATTCATTTCAAGAAAATCAGTCTACAAATTGTGCAATTTCTAATGATTTATGATGATGCGCACAAATTAAATTGATTGTACAATACTGGAGAATCACAACAACGTCGCAAATGATATTATTTAAATGAAAATAAAACAATTTTTTTTCTTGAAATCAATCAAAGTTTTTACATTAATTGGTTGTTGTAATAACTGTGGAATCCGATCCACATGGCCAACCTGATTGCTTTGGAGTTAGCGCTCTGGTCTCGCATGCCAAAGGTGCCGGGTCCAAATCCTTTGTTAAACATGGATGTTTCGTTGTGGTTCGGAATCCACATAGCTCCCGGCCTGATTAGCCGTTATCGTGTACAAAAATAGGTCGTTGAGCTTACAAACAAACCGAACCACATGTTCCGAACCAACTGCTGTTATTACCATGGACGAAAAACTGAACTGTTTAAAACGTAACGTTGAGAAAAAAAAGTAATGATTCCATGAATAATAATCAATTTATTATGTATATTTATTTTCATCAACACGTATTTTTTTTTTTTTTTTCGATTTATTTATGATGATCATGGATTCGTAAGCCTTTGTGGAATTCCACTTGTACTTCGTCAGGAATTTTTATATTTGAGGGAAAGTGGGAACCTTTTCTCTACAACCCTAGACAACTTATCTTGACCTCATTAAATAAGCTACAGTGATGTGCGATCCGGTTTTACTACGCGCTTATTGGCTGCGCATGCGAAGTCTTGAACTGAGAGTAGACATGGTTGGTCAGATTAGCCAAAAGTGATTCGCCGAGTGACGTCATGAAATAGCTTGGTCAAAGCCATATGATTCGTTGAAACTCGTATATTAAGCGTGGTTTGAAAAGTAAAGTATTTTTAGTAAAATTAAAATTTAAACCTTTGCACTCCGAACCATTCTGGACGTTAGCTACCAGCTATTCAGCGCGACTTTGTGGCATTTATGAATCCTCATATTATTTAATATAGTTTTGGAAGCAAGTAACGTATTATGATGATATTGGGCTTATATGATTTGGTTGACATCGAGAAATATATATTTGCAAAAAATATTTCTTTTCTTTCTTTTTTTAAAGTTTTGAGCAGTATGATAAACTTTGAAACACTCCCCAATATGTATTTCAGGCTGATTTGTGCACGTTTTACAATAATAAGTAGTTTTACGTCTTCCACTAAAGGTTTTCCTGTGAGAACAAACAATACAATCCGGTTTTCTTTCTCCCGCAGCGGGAATATGTAGCTTATTATTTAGTCTGTTGTCCGCCGAAGATGTGGATTGACGCGTTCTCGGTTCGCGGAAATCACCTCTCAACTGATCTTTAAGTGCTTTGGCAAATTTGTAATGTGTCATCGCCGAGAGAGATAGTGTTTATTTATATCTAGATATATTCCTATACAGTGCGAGGCAGTTGATATGCTCGCATACTAACCTTTCTTCTACACTATCTCTCTCGGAGCAGCTTTGCCCTAGTGTTGCAAGAAAATTTCAATAGCCACAAAAACCAAACCATCTACAAACTCTCCTTTTCGTTCCTTTCAAGTGGCACAGAGAAGTGCTCGGACCATCGTGAGCACACTTCTCACGTTCTCTTCTGACACAAAACACGCTGAATTTTTTTTTTATATATCTTAGTAATTTTACCATATTTTGATTTGATTTCTTGTGCCATTTGAAGAGAGAACTTCAGGGAAACATGCATTCCTCAAAAAGTTGTGCTGAAATAAATTAATTCCCCGTAATCACAAATCAACTTTAATGTCCCCTGAGAGGGGACATCTAAATGCCAAGGGTTATAAGAGCTTATTTTTTTTTTTTTTTTATTTACATATTTTTAAGTTTAATACAAAACTACGTGTGCAGGTAACTATATCCCGGAACTATATCTTTTAAGCGGAAGGATCCATCCTACAATGCATTCAATGTGGTCAAGATAAGTTGTCGTGGACTATAATCAGATTCGTACAGGTGTGTAGTAAAATAAAAATCTTGAAAATGCTGTGAACATTTCGTCTTGATATATAATTAAAAGTAACTTTAATCAGCATATTTGTAGAAAAAGTGACAGAACGAGGAAAGAGTAATTTTATCATATATTATCTCTGTAATATTTCACACTCAAAAAATATTATTCAATATTTCGAAATTGAACTATTAATACGATCCAAAAACAAAGGTAGACTGTCTTTTTTTTTTTCTCTCAGAGAGCAGCAACAATATGACGCAATCATCGCCGCAACACCATTTTGCTCAGCGAGCGGTAAATGAATTGATTACGGCTTAGAGATAGAGCGCTGATCACTGAAGTAACACGATAATGATATTCTGCCTGGATTAACCATTTTATTTATTGTAATTGTTAAAATAAATATTTGCAAAGGTTCAAAAGGAAAAAAATGAATTTTTAAAAGTATATTATTTAAAACAAATTACTTATTAGTGATAAACAAAATGTAAAAAAAAAATGGTTTTAAAGTGCCCTATCATCTCAATCATTTAACTGCATTAAAATTTAATTTACAAAATGTTTGTACTAATTTTGAAAGTATTAACCGAAATAATTAAATACTAATTAGCATAGATAACTACTACTGTGACATGTACATTTGATCCAAATTATTTGCACCAATTAGGAAATATTAACTTCATTAATTGAAAAAAACGATGATTATTTTTTGGGGTGAGATATAATTTCATTTAAAGCAAAATTTCGTACTTTTTAACCAGAAAATACTACCTCGGTTCAGATACGATAGAATATTCAGAAATTTATTTCAAAGAAGTTAGTATTCCTTAACTCTTTCATTCTTGTTTCATGAAATTTTGGTTGAATATTATATAACCGTTATTTCAAACAATGGAATTTTCAGTACGCAATTTTAGAGTGTTTTTCTAATATGCAATTCTCACTTATAAATGCATATCTTGAAGTTTGACACTGTTTTCACTTTTCGTAATATTACTGGAGAGCTCTTCAAAATAGATATTGTTGCACAAATTGTCTGTATATAGTGTAAATAGTGACGTATTATTTTAAAATTCTATTGTAATTTATTTTTATCTTATTTTATTTTTTAACAGCGATTATACAGGTTAGAAAAAGGTGGCAACACCTAAAGCAATCGAGAAATTTCGAGATGTTTCTTTTTCGATGAATTGACTGGAAATTTCGGGAGTGTTCTAACGCGACTGCTATATAAAGACCGTAGATCGGGAAAGTTTTCAGATTGACTTCGGACTTCGATGTGAGCTGATCGCTTTGTTTACCTACTAGAGTGAACTTGTATAATCGCTGTATTCGAAGTTGTTCTTACTGAAGCTTGTGTTGAAGCTTGAGGGTGATTAAACTGCTGTCTGTGAATAAATTTTGTGCCTTTGAAGAATGAATAAATAGTAGTTTTTATTTTAAAAACTGTGACATCATTGCCTCAGCGGAAAAATTCATAACAATATAAAAACAGTGCTAATCTTTTTAATCATAATTTGAAATAAAAAATAAAAAAAAAATCAATTTTATACATTACCTCTAGGTATACAGAAATTATAATCGCTTAACAATATCAAAAAAGAGTATTACCTCTCAGTAGCAAAAATTTGCAATAAATTACGCTATTACCAACATGTTATAAAGAAGCAACCTTATAATAAATAATAAAAATAATGAAACAATAGGAAGCACATGATATCTTACAAACAAGAATGTTTTTTCCAAGGATCAGGCTTCTCAAAAACTTCCTAGCTAAAATTGTTTTGTTTGTAATTCAATTTTATATGAATGGCTGTACTAATGAGTTCGACTTATTCTTGAAGCAATTTCAATCTATTTTTAAAACCTAATTTTTTTTTTTTTTTTTTAATTTTTTTTTTTTTTTTTTTTTTAAATATATTTTGTTATCAATTGAAGCTCCGCGTGTTGGTGAGGTAATATAAATGTAGTATAGTTCCACAAGGTAAAGCGTGATTTGTTTGGGAAGATAAGCATGGAATTGATTTATGGTTATTATTTCCATCCCATTTTTATCAATGTTGTAGTTGTTATGAAAACTAATTTTTTGGTTTATTTGAAATACCTGCGGAGTTAGGTAATTTTTAGCATTTATGCCAATAATCTATGTGAGGGAGTTTGCAAAAAGAACAAACAAAAAATATATCATTTCATTCACTCCGATTGGAGGCTTAATCTATATTCTAAAATTAAAATAATTTTTTTATTTTGTTATTCAATTAGGACTAACATAGATGTATGAAAATGCTTGATGTCCTTTTTTTACAAATCTCTTCTAAGAACGCAAAGGAATCGTGATGACGTAATACCATTCCATTCAACCAACGGTAAACGAATAAATCTAAATATAGGAATAGATCGTCGTTCATGAAATTTCTTCATTTGGACTGAGCAAAGGAATTTCTGACACTTAGGTTATGTATTTTTGCTTTTGAAAGTTAATTTATTTACTTTAAAAAAACTCATTTGCGATATACAAGGTATTTCTAAAGTAACTATATATCTTGTGATAATCACATTTTATTGCATAAATTATATTATTATTCAAACATTTATCATACCAGGACACACTTTTAGCACATTTTAATGTATCTCCCTTGCAAGGCCTGGTCATGACAAGTTGGGGCCCAAGGCCAGGACACTTTTAGGGGCCCCTTCATCAAATGCGAGATTTATTGGAAATGAGCTTGACTCGTTGTCAAATAAACTAACATTAAATATAGAAAAAGTTGATAAATTAATGTCAATATATTGTCTTCTTAATGTTTTTTTTTTTTTTTTTTTTTTTTTTTTTTTAATAATAAATAAAGAAACAAATTTCAAATAACCAAATTTATAAATCGAAACAGGTAAAACTTTTTGATGTAGCGTTGCATTTCACGATCACAATGTGTAGCAATATCCGTGACAACAATATCTGCATCATTATTCACAACATCAAAGCCGGCATTTGCTGAGCTCGTAATTTTTTTTTTCAAGACTTCTTCTCAATATTTTTTCAAGAAATATTGTTTTTTTACGCTTTTAAATAACGGTTTGATGCATTTGAATAAATACACTCTGGGATTCTAAAAACGGCTCAAAAGATCAATACAAAATTATTTTTAAGTAAAAATTCTTTTATACAGATTGTAAGAGATATTCACAAAAAGAAAGAAAAGTTATAGATTTACAGCCAATTTCGGGGCCTCCTAAAATCATGGGCCCTAGGCCCAGACCTTGTGGGCCTAGGCGATGATCCGGACCTGCTCCGTTGTACATCTCAGCACAGAGCCCAACGTTCTACCGTGGCCCGGAAGACATGTCACAACATAGATGGCATAATTTCCTCAATTGTGGCTGTAATCCTTTGTTTAAAATGCTCAATGTTGCGTTTGTTCACTTGCTACACCTTAAATCTTGTAAACCCCCAGGTAAAGAAATCTAGGGAGGATTAAATTTGGTGAACCCGTGGAGCCCACATTTTTGGCTAGAACGCTGTGGACTGTACCGAGATGTGCTCACTAGTATGAAAAGTATATAAAAACAGTGGAAAGTAAGGTAAAGCTTCATTTATGACTAAAATATTGGAAAAATGTTTGTTGATACATTTAGAGTTAGGATTTAAAATTGAGATATTAAAAAATACAAAAATATAACTGCTAATCAAAAGAATACGACAAAAAAAACTATAGTAAATGTATTTGATGTATGATAAAAACATTAAGTTCTAAATTATATATATATATAAAAAAAAAAAAAATTAAAAAAAAATGTGTGGTATTTTCTTTAATCATGGGTGTTTTAGAAATAAATTATTGATAAATATTTTTTATTTTAATTGTTAACTGATCTTTTATTTAAAAAAAAAAACTTCCGTACCAGATCGGCCAATTTTCTACAGACACTGACCGGCCCGGTGATTGTGCCGAACGGTGGCCAGTACGCCCCTGGTCTGGAGTATGTAGGTTGTTTAAAAATTAATTATACTTTTCAACTAATTTTTTCAATCAATAATAAATTCCTTTAAGACCCATTAGATATGATGGTCACAAATGTGTACTTCACTTAAGTGAAGCTTGTTTTGTGTTTCTTAAACTTACGACGTTGAAAAAATTTACAAGTCTTAACTTTAATAAATTACATTTTTTTTTTGGTTAAGTAATATGACTTAAGTTAAAATTTCTATTAATTAACAGATTCGTACCATTAATTAATTTTGTTGTGATGGGAATAGAATAAGGTTGCTCCGTATTTATTTCATGCGCCTTCTTATGTCTCGTTTATTTATGTCTCACAAGATGGCAGCACTATCAAAATTTAAGCTATTCAATTTAAATCTCTAACTATGAAATATATTTGATTTTTAACAAACCGAATTGAAATAAACATTGTAAAACCATACGTTTTACTGTCTTTAAATATGGCTGTCCTTTTTTACATTGATACTTACATCTCACGTTTGCTAAAATCAATCAAGAGTAAAATAATATTAAATCTCTTTATTCGCTATATCTATACCCAATCTTTATAATTTCTTACAGAAAATGTTACGAAATTATGAAAAATTCATGTAAAAAATAGTGTTATATATTAGGTTATTAAGGTTTCGAGAAGCTATTGTAAGTTTTGGAACCTCATTGAATAACATTCTGAATTTTTTCTATGGAATATGGCTAAAAGTTACGAAATATTTAACGCCAATTTGGCTCACTTTTACAAGATGGGAATATTTTTCGCCCGCGAGGGGAAATCGTCTGCACCGTTCATCATTGAAAATTAAAAAGCGGTGAGTTACCAAATGAAAAGAGAATGATTAATTATTTAGAAAGTAAGGACATATTTGATAATCGGATGTATATCAACTTATTCAAAGTCGATTTTGTGACCAGTTTCGACCATTTTTGTCCCGGCAGACCATCATAATCAACTAACTTTTTCCCACATTCTATTTAAAAAAAATCATAATGATGTTCGATGAGGTACTTAAACTTGCAGTCGCCTCTCAGTATCAGTATATAATGAATTATTCTAAGATTGCACTTCGAAGTCTTTACGTTGAATTTGTAAAAATATAGTGTGTGAATTTTTTCAAATTATAAAAAGAGTGTGCGTCAAGTTCAGTGTTCTGTATAAAAACAGCGCTTTTCCATATAATATATCTTTGAGAATTTGTAGAATTGACCATAATTGGTGAAAACCTTTTTCTTAAAAATAAAAAAAAAAAGGTAGGTCCTTAAAAAAGGAGGTACCCTCTATACCAGTAATGTTAATTTGGTATATTTCATGTACCTTTTTCTCAGAAAGTATTTGACATAGAAGCCTAATTTTTTTCAGTGCATTTAGCAGACACTTGTTATTCTACTGAAGTTAGCTTTTGTTTGTGATTCATTTACATTTTTTTTTCAATGAAATTTTCGTAATAGTCACTCATATTTGTTAAAAATCACAAGTTTTTTTTTTGCCAAAAAAAGACAAAACAAAAAATATTTTTAAAATTAGCAAAAAAAATCTCACTTCAGTATATACAGATACATAAAAGGAATATGTGGTAGAAATTTCAGGAAGACAGTTTGCTCAGTTTCTGAGAAAAAGGTACATGAATAATGAAAAAATGTAGTTTTGAGAAAGGAAAAAAAAAGGGGGGGGGGGGAAAAAAACCCTTTACTTTGCAGTAACCAATTTTGGCTTCGAAAAATTATTAAAAATACTTCTAGTTGAGGTATTATTACAAATGAGGTATCATTTTAAAGGGGATAAAATTTTGATAGACAACATTAAACTAAAAATCGATTATTTATAAATTTTTGGGTACTAACTCCTCTTAAACTCGCGTAAAATTTTTTGTTTGGTGACTGGCCCCAAAAATGATAAAACTAAGTAAATCCAAATATCAGTTAAATTGTCTTGGACCACTTCTTTAATGATTTCTGATAAATCAATGACACTTTGCAAGTATGATTTACAAGCATAGATAAAGATATTTATAGGCTTAATTTTTTATGTAACATTAATATACTTTTAATCTTAAAGAAACTATATTCTGGCAAATATATAAAATTATTACGAGAATGCGCACTGAAATCTAATACAGATGCAGATTTTTTTATTTAAAAAACAAAAACTAAAAACTCGAGTATTTCAATGCTTTTTCGTTAAATAAAATACACTCATCTCTGAGATGATAACTAAGAAATGGAGATGAAGAATAAATAATAATAATGAAAAAATAATAAATAAATATTTAAAAAAAAAAAAAAATAGTTGTCTGGTAATGAATATTATTTAATTGCACATTCACAAACTAATGTAGTTACGATGAGTGCTATATAGAAAACTTAATATAGGAATATTTTATACCTAGGCTTCCCTATTATTAAGTATTCTATGTTGTCTTTTTAAAACGGTTCTTAATATATGTTGTAAATAGTTATTCTCTCAAGTATGAAGCTTATCGGTTTATGTTTGAATCACAAAATATACTTCTGTGATTTACAATTGTTATTTTTTTTTTATAAAACTTATCCACGTAAGAATTTTACGCATTGTTCCAAATTTAGAACGCATTATATCTTCATCAATTCGATCAATTCAATTCATTCTCTACATTTATTCAATTTAAAAGTTATCCCTTTACCTCAATATCCATTAAATGTGCTTCTTATTACATTGTTAAAGGTTATTTATTTGGCAAATGTTCACTAACAAAAACCGAAAATGCAAATATGCAGAATATATCAAGTATCTTCAACTAAAACATATTTGCTCTTTTTCGAACATTTTACTTCATTTATTTTTCTTCGTCCATATCATGTATCGATAAAACTTCTATTGGAGCATACTAGACCATCATTTTAAAATTATAAAGCTTGCCTGAAGTCATTTTTAATGACTACCGCAAATATGAACGAAGTTGATCATGATTACCTTAAGAAGCGCCATGTATTTACTTTCAATTATCCATATGTATACATACGGTAATGAAAGTATAGCATTCGATCAAATAAAAATTAGATTTTTTTTCTCTTTCTTAGCATTTATCCACGTTTTGAAGCACCCTGATCTCAAAAAAGTGGTTTAGAAAAAATGTCTGTCTGTGTGTATGTGGTCACCATAACACCCGAACAAATTGACCTACGATGTTAAAATTTTGTGTGCGGGTTTGTGGTCGCCATGGGACTTGCCATCAAGGATTTTAAAATAATGAAAAAATCATGCTTTTCAGCAATTGCTAAAAAACTGCTCTAACGACTTTGATTGAAATTTCTGTACTAATAAACTGCTTGTGCTCTTAAGGTGTTCTAATCATCCCCATCCAGGCCCTGATCATCACCTAGGCCCACAAGGCCCGGGCTTTGGGCCCATGATTTTAGGGGGCCCCGAAATTGGCTGTAAACCTATAACTTTTCATTCTTTTTGTGACTATCTTTTACAATCTGTATAAAAGAATTTTTACACAAAAATAATTTTGTATTGATCTTGAACAGTCTTTAGTATCCCAGAGTGTATTTATTCAAATGCATCAAACCATCATTTAAAAGCGTAAAAAAACAATATTTCTCGAAGAAATATCGAAAGGAAGTCTTGACAAATTTATTGCGAGATCAGCAAATGTCGGCTTTGAAGTTGTGAATTAAGTTGCAGATATTGTTGTCACGGAAATTGCTTCACATTGGGTGATAGTGAAATGCAATGCTACATTACAAAGTTTTACCTGTTTTGATTTATAAATTTGGTTATTTGAAATTTGTTTCATTTATTTATGATAAAAAAAAAACTTAAGAAGACAATATGTTGACATTAATTTATCAACTTTTTCTATATTTAATGTTAATTCATTTAATAACGAGCCAAGCTCATTTCCAATAAATCTCGCATTTGATGAAGGGGCCCCTAAAAGTGTCCGGGCTTTGGGCCCCAACTTGTCATGATCAGGCCTTGTCCCCATCTTCGAAATTTCCGTAGAATTGCGATAAAAGCGTACAAAGTTGAAAAATAGGCACTTTAACACAGAGCTCTCTGCCTTGATCATTGCCCATCAACGAAAGATTTTTATCTATTTCAAGCACAAGACAGGACATTGTAATGTCGATCGAATAACAACTCCAATTTCGTCATTTCGGTAATTGAAAGTTGTGTGATGTTCCACACCCATAGTTACCTTTTTACCTTTATGGGCAGCGTGACGGATGTAAGGACGAACAGCCAGACAGAAAACACTAACAAGACTTTTGCAGTTTTAAAATCAGTGTATCATGTGTTAAGACAATGTATATGTAAAAATATCTAGGTCGATTTATTTTTGATTATCATAGAACTTTCTAATTTTGATTAACGACAAGTAAAAACATCAAGACACTCATTTCCATTTCTTCTGTCATATAAAATTGAATGATTGACAATTTACTATCTATTGAACAACATCGCCAATTTCACCATCTTAGCAGATTTTTTTTTTCTCCAGTTTGCTCATATAAAAATGATTGCGAAAATTATCGCCAAACTGCCAATTTTTATTTAAATGATTGAAAATATGAAACGGTAAATAACAACATACATTTTAATGCAATGACCAATATTACAGTATAATTGAAAGTCGCGCGATGTTTCATACCCCTAGTTCAGGAAACCGATGCCTTAGCATATCCATCACGAGCAAAGATAACAATTTCATCACGTTCCCTTAAACGGTCGGTAAACAGGATACAAACAACTTTGTGGTTAAGTGAAATAAATATTAATGAAAAGAGTGGATGCGCAAGTTTCCCACACCTCGCCACACTCTGACCCCTTCAAAACACAGCTTTTAACTCCGGCTACTGTGTAATTATTTATAAACAATAGCCTTTGATTTTATCTGGCCACAGACAGTAGATGGAAGATACGTTAAAAGCTTCCTTGCTCATAGGAGTGCTATGAGGGGAGACTTGGCTGAAAAAACTTGTTTCCTGCGTAATTTTTACGTTTGGGGTAGCTGCTGCAACTTGCGTAAAATGAACTTACGTAAAGGTAGATCCATGGGTAAAATCCTATTTTTTGAAATTTTCGCTGGTAAACATGAAACTTGGCATGAGTATGGTTGTTTTCAGATTCAACATGAGGGCTATAATGCGCCGAAACATTCGTCATTTGACAAGCCACCATACATTTACAAACACCCATGCCTGACACGGGACTCATACCCACAACTTCGTGGTCTAGAAGCTAGCACGCTAACCACCATACCGTTTGGTCGGAGGCATGCGTATGACATTTTTTATTATGAACAGTATTCTGCAATTCAACGAGCAATTCTCTGAAAAATTGTTTAACACAATTAATTAAAAAAAACTAAGTGGTTTTTTTTGTATAAAATGCATAGAATACAAGTATAATAATTAAAAAAAGCTCTGTGTGAGTATAAAATTTCTATAAAATGCATAAAAATAAATTTAACAATTTAAAAAAGCTCTGTATGTGTTTGACAAAAAGAATTGTAGATTGAAGTCTTTATGGGGAAAGCCTTAGGAATTTTCTGAGTCACAAATTTGAAAAGCAAAGTTCCGAGTAAAATGCATTTGAATATTAACTATTATATACAAATATATGGCGGACAGAAAATGCAAAAATGAGCATGTTCAAAAAGCAGTAGAGTTTTGATATTTTGTCCATGGCATCAGTACATTTTTAATCGTTTTCTGCATTAAAACAAAAATCCAAATTTTTAAAAGGTTTTTTACGAAATGCTAGGCACGGATCACCTTAAGGAGTCGAGTGTTTTGGGGAAACTTGAAAAAATACAATTTATTAAACATTTATTTATTAAATATGTATTTAATGAATATTTATTTATTAAATATTTATTTAATAAATATTTATTTATTAAATATTTATTCATTAAATGTTTATTTATTAAATATTTATTTATTTATTAAATAGGATCGTCTTGAAAAGAGTATTTTTAAAATTTGGTATTTATTAAGTTTTAACCATGTTATTTAGTGAATGAATACTTAAGCACAGTTAATATATATATTTTTTAAATAAAAGCTTTATTCAGTTTAAATGAGAAATATAAAATTGCGATGAATATCTCTGAGTAGTAATAAAATTTTAGATAGTTTTTTTTGTGATATATTTAATTATTCAACGCAATAATTCGATAATTGAATTCCAAAATTGAAACATTTGATAAGTTGGTGACATTAGAGATTTTGATGAAAAATCTATTTGGAATCTTTTATAAAACACTTTGAATTGTTTCAACCAATTGAAACTATTGCATTTTAATTGGAGATATCTTTCTTTAGAGTTATAAAATACTATTCTTCACCCTACGGAATGATAATAAAATATAAAATAAGTTATTTTGCCTACCAAATAAAATGTATTAACTTTTAAAATAGGTTATGGATTTTATATGAATCTCCAACTGTGACCTTTAGGGTAGAGTCTCTGCATCACATAATAAAATTTTGTAAAAATGGCAACAAATATTCTTACTTTTCATAGAATGTGCAGTGAAACTAAAAATATACTACGTTAGTTTAAGTAAATCAGTAACAATGGAATTCAAAACTCAATATTGCAACTATTTCAATGTATAACAAAATATTTTCTTTAGTTCAATTTCATTCTTTAAGGGTGTCCGGGGACCAAAATTTTAACTTTTTTAATATTTGTTGGATCAACACAATTTTTTATGTAATTGTAAAATAGTGTATTGGTCTATAAAATCTACTTTAGAAAAATTAAATTATTTTTTAACATTTTATAATTACTATAAAACAACGCAATAAATATTTTGACATAACTTAATAAAAAATACCTTATTAAACTTTAAAATTATATGTATGTGTTCATAAATGTATAACAATAAAATTTACCAAATACAATTTTTTAAATTTATAGTGGATATTAAAATAAAAAATTAACTATAGCAGTTCATATTTTTTTATTTATTTTTTCTAAATGATAGTTTAAAAAAAAAAAATCATATTTGGAGTAAAAAACAAAATTAAAAAATTTTGTTTTGTAAATATCTTCTAAAGAGTTAATACAAAATACATGGAAAATTTGGTGTATGTTACGTAATTACAAATGGCGTTATTTCCAATTATGTAGAAGAAAAAAAAAAATCATCAGTGAGAAAAAGCTGTTTAAAGTTCATACAAAAACTACGTCAGTGTCAGTTGTCAGATATTAATTTGACAACTGTAAGCCAACGGAAAAGGGTAGCATTTTAAATGAGGTATCAAATTGATCTTAATTGAACAGATTATTTTTAAAGCAACATTTTTCTTTTTCTGACAATTTTGAAAACATTTGGGCCCTGGACCCCCTTAAGTAGTTAACTATTCATTTATAACTAAGTACATTACTGTTACCAGAGCTTCGTTCGTGTGTTTATGAAATAAATTTATCAAACACTAAATCACTAAACGAAACACGCCATGACTAAAGGATCTTTTGAGAATAATACTCTAAATCATCATAACAGAAAACACAATGCCAGAGGTCTCTCAATATTAGTAGACTGGTTCTTTGTTATATTCTGCTTTGTTAGCTTCCTTCGCTGAAATTGATTTTCAGGCAGAAGGGTGATCTTTATCGGATTGAGGAGAAGGATATGCGATAGGGGCTTTGTTACCTCAAATTACTTTGTGGTTCCATTGGAGGAAAAAAGCCCCCTGTTTACATGTCTGCTTTTTAAGAGATAAAGATGAAATATACTGCTTACTTGTTACCTTTATTTTTTATTTTTAAACGTTTGGTAATGGTGTCAACAAAAGCATGATTTATCGCATATTTATGCAAGTAGAGCGCTATTGTTAAGGTTTAGGAAAAATATAATTTCAGGTGTGGGGGGGGGGGGGGAATTAATTTTGTTTGGAAAAATTAATTTTGGTAGTTGCTTGTGAATTTGAATGTTTTTTTTTATTAGAAAAATGATTTTTTGTTGTAACATGCGGTTTTCATGGATATTCTAATTGAAAAATCGAATATTTTCCTAACAAAAAATAAAGCATGTTTATGTCATCAACAACCCAGGTAGAATAGCAGTATTGGCCAATGTCGGTAACAGCGATTCTGCAGTATTGGCCAAAGTCTGTAACTTAGATTCTGCAAGATTACCCAATTATGGCCAAAATGTGAGCATCGTCCCAAACAAAAAGATTAAAAAAAATTTAAAAGTATAATGAAACATATTTTTTTTTTTGTCTACATCTGTTCTTATAAATAAAACACTTCAATTTTTATAACTGTACATCAACATTTCAAAACTTCCAGTATATTTTATTCAGCAGTTGGCATTGCAACAGCCGGTTTATAATGGTTCACATCGGGATTGGCCAAAATCTAGTGGCCAATGCTGTTGTGTTACCAAGGAGGTATCTGTTAGTCACTGCCTATTACTGTTGTTTGGTTGGCTTATGCACTCAACGATCTATACTTGTACACAATAACGGTTAATAAGGCTGGGACGTACAGCTTTACGAGGATTCCGAACTACAACAAACGTCCATGAGTTCGAACCCACCACCTTTGGCATGCGAGGCCAGAGCGCTAACCCCACAACCGTTGGGTGGGCATTGCTAGTCTTGTGATTTGCGAACCATCCAAGTTTTGTCGTAAATCACCACCTGTTGTTGCAAAATGAACCTTTTTTTTTTACTTTATAGAAAGAAAAAAAAATCCTTTTTTCTTTTTCTTCTTTGCATTTATATGAAAACTGATCCTTTTTATATACCATCTAAAAATTCTGAATTATTTATTCATACGTTCTATTAATAATTTTGATTCAATATAAAAAATATACTATGAATTCAATGAATACAAATCTGCATAATTATTCTCAATATGGTACAAAAATCAGCAGGATTTTATTTTACCACGAATCTACTACTAATATCAAGATTAACATATTATCATTGTAAATTTAATTTCTAGTTTTATGAATGAAAATCTGAAAAGTAAATGCGAAACTAACGCATTCATATTTGAATTACCTTTCGCAACACGTACACAATGCGTTTCTATTGAACAACCTATTTTCTAGTCATCAATACTGACAGGTGTTTAAATGCTTCCCTAGAATAATTAAGTACATTTTAAACGGTTGTTATAATACTGATAAATTTATTATTTAGAAATAATAATAATCATTGTATAATGCTATCATAACCAGTTTATTAACAATTGAATTCTAGAAAGTAAGCGTAATGAAAATAAACTTTTATCCTGCCTTGACTGACTTAATGACTTAAAACGAATTTACATTCAAGTATATTAACAACGTCTTTTATTTAGGAACAACTCCAAGTAAGGATCATTCCCTATGCTCGCTATTTAACAATTTTCTCACCCGGTTCATTTAGAAACTACTTTGTAAAAAACCTTAAAATTTTTTGAGTAGGTACGAAAATGAACACTTATTAAAATGACATAAATTAAAAACTCGAAAATAGCGTCTAATATATTTTATTTTGTATTGGAAATCCTTACGTCAATGCATATGCAGTTGCTCTCACTGCAATAGTATTTTGCTTTTTTAATTTTCATTTATAATTTTCATTTGTAATTAAAGGTCGGTGGATATATCGATACGACGATGTTTTTATCGATATTTCTAAAAAAATATCGATATTTTTAATATCGATATTAAAAATATCGATAAAAGTCACCGATATATCGATATTTTCAAACATTTTTATTTTTTTATAATCGTTTTGTAGTTCAATGTGTTTTTTCGATTTTCTTTATTCCCTTTACAAAAACTTCAAAACTAAAGTTTGAACTTGTATATATTGTTGCACAAATTGTCTGTATATATTGTAAATAGTGACGTATTATTTCAAAATTCTATTGTAATGTATTTTTTTTATCCAATTTTATTTAGTAATTAATAGCGATTATACAAGTTAGAAAAAGGTGGCAACACCTGAAGTAATCGAGACGTTTCGAGAAATTTCTTTCCGATGAATTGGCTGGAAATTTCGAGAATGTCTCACGCGCTTGTATATAAAGGACTGGAGAACGGGAAAGTTTTCAGATGTACTTCGGATTTCGTTGAAAGCTGATCGCTTTGTTGACCTATTGGAGTGCGCTTGTATAATCGCTGAATTCGAAGTTATTTTTGTTGAAGCTTGTGTTGAAGCTTGAGAGTAGTTAAACTGTTGCCTGTGAATAGATTTTTGTGAGTTTTCTGAAGAGAGAATAAATACTTTTAAACCGTGAAAACTGTGCCATCATTGCCTCAGCGGAAAAATTCATAACAGTGGTGTCAGAAGTGGGGTCTCGTAATTTTGAATGCCGACAACTAGAGGAATGATGGAAGACCAAATGAAGCAGTTGATGGAAATGATTGCTGGAATGAAGGCCCAACAAGAATGCACTGCCGCCGAAATGAAAGCCTGCCAAGAAACCACCGCAGCCGAACTTTCCGCTACGATTGCCGCCGGTCAAGCCCGCCAAGAAACGACGAATGCCGAACTCGCCGCCGCCATTGCCGCCAGTCAAGAAGCAACATCATCAGACATTAAAGCTTTACAAGAAGCGACATCATTAGATATTAAAGCTTTAGCATCCAAGCAAGAATCATCTTCTGCGTCCGTTGATAGATTTATAGAGCGCACAGAGAGTGTTCTTCAATCAATGAAGGCGGATATTTTGGATGTCAGAGAAGATCTTAAGACAGTGAGAAATGAAGTTGAAGAAAAAGTTTCCACCGTGCAAGAAAAAGTTTCCACCGTGCAAGAAAAAGTTTCCACCGTGCAAGAAAAAGTTTCCACCGTGCAAGAAAAAGTTTCCACCATGCAAGAAAAAGTTTCCACCTTAAAGGAAGAGCAAGACAAATTCATTGACGTTGTAGAAGAAAGGTTGCGAAAAATGGAAACGCGTGAAGCTGTGGCCATAGCGTCACCTAATTGGGATAACGCTTCCATCCCCTTTATGGCGCCGCGCTCTAACATCAAAGTGGCCACTTTTGATGGGAGGTCGTCTTGGCGCGTTTATCAAACGCAGTTTGAAATGATTGCTTCTGCGAATGGTTGGGACGATACTTCGAAAGCATTCCATCTCGCGGCATCTCTTCGAGGTGAAGCTGCTGACATCTTACAAACACTACCTGAAGAGAAGCGGGGAGAATTCGTGGCGCTGGCGAGTGCGTTGGAGCTAAGGTTTGGTGAGCAGCATCTTAAGGATTACAACAGACTGCAACTGAAAGTGAGACAGCAGAAGGCCAATGAAACTCTTCAAGAATTGGCGTCGGATATAGAAAGACTGTCGCTCCTCGCATTCCCAGACTGTCCCTCGGACGTACGAGATAACCTGTCTCTTCAGTATTTCGTGGATGCCATCAAAGATCCCGACCTACAGCAAGCTACCAGGATGTCCGACAGCAAAGATCTGAAATCCACCCTCGTCTATGCCATGAGAGTAGAGGCGGCACAACAAGCTTCTAGAAAAGATCGGCGTTTCGTACGTGGAGCATTGGCAGACGATTCCTCTGAACTTTTCACGAAGAAGTTTCAAGAACTGGAAAACAAGATGGAGCGAATTATGAGAAATATTCCTGGCTCGAAGGATCGAAAAACTAGAGTGGTTTGTTGGCTCTGCAACCGGGAAGGACATTTCAGACGTGATTGCCCTGAATTGGACAGGAGAGGGGACAGACCCTCGTCCGAGCCTCAGCAGTTAAACTAAAGAGCGGCTATCTCGCGAGGCGGAGGTCGCCGTGTAGAGCAGGTGGTGCCCCACTCAGCCTCTATCACATCTCATCCCTTCAAGGAGGAAACCATGGTTTATTCGTGGAGGGCAAGATCAATGGAACTCCCTGTCGTCTAATAGTTGACTCAGGGGCAAATGTAACCATCTTACGGACGGATGTAGCCCGGCGCCTGGACAGCCAACCTCTTTACACGGCGCCTTCAGTTTCACTACAGACTGTGACTGGTGACAAAATTTCTGTGCATGGGAAATTAAATGTCGACATATCTTTTGGATTTCACACCTACACTCACACCGTTTACGTCGCTGAAATTATTGACCCATGTATTCTTGGATTGGACTTTTTAAAGAGAAATGGAATTACTTTGAATTTCGAGAAAGGCGAGCTTCAAACGGGGAAAGAAGAAGTTCCATTGTTCGGTTTGGACTCGGAAGAGCCGTGTGCATATCGAATAGTAGCTCTTGAAGACATCACCATCCCCTCCATGACAGATTTGGTTGTAAAAGGTTCAACAGAGCTCCCGAAGGCCTTCCGATTTGGAGTAACGGACTTCCCATCATCGAATAGCGTCCCGAAAGGAGTGCTTGTAGGAGCGACGCTTGTGGATCTCTCTCAAGAGGTGGTGCATGTGAGGATGGCCAACATCGGTGATTCTAAGAGAGTTATCAAGAAAGGAGAAGAAATTGCCACCTGCACACCTGTTACAAGCATCGAACGAGGATCGAAGGAGCTTCCGACCGCACCACCCGCGGATTTAGTGGACCAGCTTCTCGAAGACTCTCGGTTGGAAAGAAGGCAAGAGAAGATTGTCGGAAACCTTATAAAAGAATTTCAAGACATTTTCTCCATGTCATCGAAAGATGTAGGAAGAACAGAGCTTACTCAACATCGAATCGATACTGGGACCCATTTACCTATTAAACAACATCCTCGAAGACTTCCTTTCGCAAAACAAGAGGAGGTCGGGAAACTGTTACAGGAAATGGAAGATAATAGAGTTATCGAACCCTCCTCAAGTCCATGGGCCTCTCCAATCGTACTCGTTCGAAAGAAGGATGGTTCCACCAGGTTTTGTGTGGATTACCGGAAGCTGAACGAAATTACGAAAAAGGACAGCTACCCTCTGCCAAGAATCGATGACACTTTGGACACTCTATCGGGGAACCAGTGGTTTTCGACTTTGGATTTGAAGAGTGGATACTGGCAAGTGGAGATACATCCCGACGATCGTGAGAAGACTGCCTTCACTACCGGCCAAGGATTATGGCAGTTTCAAGTTATGCCGTTTGGCTTGTGTAATGCACCGGCTACGTTCGAGCGACTAATGGAGACTGTGCTTAGAGGACTTTCCTACGAGACCTGTCTGGTATATTTGGACGATATCATTATCACCGGGCGGAGTTTTGATCAACACTTGCAAAATGTGAAGAACGTGTTCTTGAAGCTTAGGGAAGCCCACTTGAAGCTTAGCCCATCAAAATGTAAGCTCTTTAGGCGGAAAGTCAGTTATCTCGGACACATCATCTCATCCGATGGAGTAAGCACAGATCCAGCCAAGATCCATGCTGTGCAAATTTGGTCTCGACCGCAAGACGTTCATCAATTGCGAAGCTTCCTAGGCCTGTGCACGTATTACCGTAAATTCGTTAAAGGTTTCTCCAAGATCGCCAGACCCTTGCATCGACTAACAGAGAGCAAGCAGAAGTTCCTATGGACTGCCGACTGTGACGACTCCTTCAATCAACTGAAGAACGCTTTAACATCCGCGCCTGTTTTGGCTTTTCCCGATGTTAACAAGGACTTCATTTTGGATACAGATGCCAGCAATGAGGGAGTGGGCGCCGTTCTTTCCCAGGAAATTGAAGGACAGGAGAAAGTCATCGCTTATTTTAGTAAGAGCCTGTCAAGATCCGAGCGGAACTACTGCGTCACAAGAAAGGAGTTACTGGCAATAGTAAAAGCCGTTGAGCACTTTCATCATTACTTGTACGGCCGAAAATTCCTTTTAAGAACTGATCATGCGTCTCTGACTTGGTTGCTGAATTTCAAGAATACAGAGGGACAAATAGCAAGGTGGATTCAGCGCCTGCAGGAATACGACATGGATATCCATCACAGAAAAGGAACGTTCCATGGGAATGCAGACGCTCTTTCTAGAAGACCATGTCCGGAGAACTGTCGATTTTGTTCCAATGCCGAGTCTAAGTTTGGGGTTAACACATTGGCCGTTCGGAAAATAACTACCAAGTCAACTACTTCAAACGTGGACCCTTGGAGTGACCAGAATGTCCGGAAAAGTCAAGTCGAAGATCAGGACTTGAAACCTCTAATTGAATTCATGGAAGCGGCTACCGGAAAACCCAGTTGGCAGGAAATTGCATGCTATAGCCCAACAATGAAGAGATATTGGGCTATGTGGGACTCTTTGCACTTGAAGAATGGAGTACTCTACCGTCGATGGGAGTCCGATGACGGCAAAAACTTCCGGTGGCAATTAATCCTTCCAAGTTCTAGAGTTACGAACGTTCTAGAAGAACTTCACAGCAGTTCTACTGGAGGACATTTTGGTGTCACGAAAACTCTTCAGAAAGTCAGGGAGAGATTCTTCTGGGACAAAGCAAAATCCGACGTGGAGAAGTGGTACAAGTCCTGTGATGCATGCAATTCGCGGAAGGGACCGAAGACCCGCACTCGTGGAAAGTTGCAACGTTACAACGTAGGAGCACCATTCGAAAGAATTGCTTTGGACGTCTTAGGCCCCCTACCTCACACAACTAATGGCAACAAATACATCCTAGTTGTCATGGACTACTTTAGCAAGTGGCCAGAAGCATACGCGATTCCGGACCAGGAAGCCACAACCGTAGCAGAAGTCCTCGTGCGGAATTGGATCTCCCGATTTGGCGTACCCCTGCTGATACATTCCGATCAGGGGACGAACTTCAACTCTGCCGTCTTCACTGGGCTGTGTGACTTGCTCGACATGGAAAAGACTCGTACAACTCCCCTGCACCCACAATCCGATGGAATGGTGGAACGATTTAATAGAACGATTCTGAATCATCTCTCCTTGTTTGTTTCCAAGAACCAGCAAGATTGGGATCAGAAACTTCCATTGTTCCTTTTGGCCTACAGAAGTGCTACTCACGAGACCACCGGATATACACCATCTCAAATGATTTTCGGAAGAGACCTTAGACTACCCTGCGACCTCCTCTTTGGACGACCACCGGACACCCCTTCCTCGCCTGTCCAGTATCTAGATGATCTCCAGGCACGTTTGGAAGCCGTACATCGGTTCGCCAGAGATAGAATCAACATCATGACAGAGCGCATGAAGGTCCGCTACGATACCAAGGCCACGGAACGTTCATTCCAGGAAGGTGACAAGGTGTGGTTATGGAATCCTAAACGTCGGAAAGGACTCTCCCCTAAGCTCCAGACGAACTGGGAAGGGCCGTATGTGGTCCTCAAGAAGATCAACGACGTCGTGGTAAGGATTCAACGGACACCCTCCTGTAAACCTAGAGTTGTACATAACAATAGACTAGCCCCATATTATAGTAGAAATGATTGAATTGCCTTTCCTCTTAAGGACTTCACTGCCCGGGACGTGCAGTCTTTAAGAAGGGGGAAATGTTGCACAAATTGTCTGTATATATTGTAAATAGTGACGTATTATTTCAAAATTCTATTGTAATTTATTTTTATCCAATTTTATTTAGTAATTAATAGCGATTATACAAGTTAGAAAAAGGTGGCAACACCTGAAGTAATCGAGACGTTTCGAGAAATTTCTTTCCGATGAATTGGCTGGAAATTTCGAGAATGTCTCACGCGCTTGTATATAAAGGACTGGAGAACGGGAAAGTTTTCAGATGTACTTCGGATTTCGTTGAAAGCTGATCGCTTTGTTGACCTATTGGAGTGCGCTTGTATAATCGCTGAATTCGAAGTTATTTTTGTTGAAGCTTGTGTTGAAGCTTGAGAGTAGTTAAACTGTTGCCTGTGAATAGATTTTTGTGAGTTTTCTGAAGAGAGAATAAATACTTTTAAACCGTGAAAACTGTGCCATCATTGCCTCAGCGGAAAAATTCATAACAATATATATATATATATATATATATATATATATATATATATATATATATATATATATATATATATATATATATATATATATATATATATATATATATATATATATATATATATATATATATATATATATATATATATATATATATATATATATATATATATTTTTTTTTTTTTTAATAGATCTATTTCCGTTGAAAAAGTAGTCACCTTACAAAAAAGCAATCATGAAAAATAGAAATTTGCTCCAAAAAACTTTATTTCTGGTAAAATTAAAAATTAAATTAAAAAAAAAAAAAAAAAAAAATCGATATTTTATCGATATTTTTCTATGCAACGATATGATATCGATATTTGTTTTGATCGATATTTCATACCTCTATTTATAATAGATAGACATTAAATGAAAACAATTTATGCAATGCCATTAAGTGATTATTTTCGCATGTACTTATCAAATTTCAAGTATTTTCTAAATGAATTGCCTTAGAAGATCGTAACAAAGGTAGTATTAGGTATGAACCTTACAAGAACTTTCTCTTCGGATTCAACCAAATGTCTTCACATAAAAGTCTTTCCCTTGACACCTAGTGTGACCAATGATTGATACTAATCATTAAAAACCGTCTCTCTTCTAATGTACCCTCAAAGTTATTGATGCCTTTTTTAAGAGCATGCTGACGACTGAAGAAGCGAGCTTTAATGGGTCTCGCACTTCCTGTGCTCCTGATTTCCCATATGGTGTAGAGGCCCCTTCGAGTGATCTTTTTCGGCCCCATTCAAAATTATTGATTAAGATTAGCTAATCAGACTGGAAAGGAAGGTTCCCTTGTATAATTGGTTGTTAGGTGCGATTGACCGTGAGAAATTAGTTCTTAACCAAATCCCAAAAGAAAACGATGTGAATTCGGAATTGATTGGATTGGCTTAAATCAGACGATTAGATGAAAATCCTTTATTTGCAATGATTAAAATTTTAATTTAAATTGTGGGTAACTGTTGATATACCTGTTTATTTTTTTATGATTGTTAGCAAAAAAACTTATATTATAGGAGAGTCATATATAGGAATGATAAATTCTCAATAATACGTACATTTTGAAACTTTATTCAAAGATAAAGGATGAAATTTTGTTTCTAAGGTTTTAAAATTTTATAACAATTTCACTGTAATCTTGAAATTCCGCATTACTATAGAATATATTCATTGCCCAAGAAACCTTAGCAGTTTGTTACGAACCTAGTGTAAATTTCTAATGGTTTGTATGAAGGCGACGAAATCCCAAAAGAAAACGACGTGAATTCGGAACCTAAGTTATTGATTGGATGGATTGGCATAAATCAGAAGATTAGATGAAAATACTTTGCAATGATTAAAATTTGAATTTAAATTGTGGATGACTATTGATTTATCAGTTAATTTTTTTATGATTGTTAGCAAGTTAAAAACTATTTAGAACATATTCATTTGCCAAAAAAACCTCAGCAGTTTGTAACAAACCAAGTGTAATTAATGAAGGCGACGAAATCTCAAAAGAAAACGATGTGAATTTGGAACGTAAGTTATTGATTGGATTGGCATAAATCGGACGATTAGATGAAAATCATTTATTTTGTAATGATTAAAATTTGAATTTAAATTGTGGATGACTATTGATTTATCGGTTAATTTTTTAATGATTTTTTGCAAGTTAAAAACTATTTAGAATATATTCATTTGCCAAAAAAACCTCAGCAGTTTGTAACAAACTTAGTGTAATTTATGAAGGAGACGAAATCTCGAAAGAAAACGATGTGAATTTGGAACGTAAGTTATTGATTGGATTGGCATAAATCAGACGATTAGATGAAAATCATTTCTTTTGTAATGATTAAAATTTGAATTTAAATTGTGGATGACTATTGGTAAATAGGTTCATTTTTTTTTTATAATTGTTAGCAATCTAACAACTTTGTAGAATACATTCATTTTCCAAGAAACCTTAGCAGTTTGTAACAAACTTAGTGTAATTTATGAAGGAGACGAAATCTCGAAAGAAAACGATGTGAATTTGGAACGTAAGTTATTGATTGGATTGGCATAAATCGGACGATTAGATGAAAATCATTTATTTTGTAATGATTAAAATTTGAATTTAAATTGTGGATGACTATTGATTTATCGGTTAATTTTTTAATGATTTTTTGCAAGTTAAAAACTATTTAGAATATATTCATTTGCCAAAAAAACCTCAGCAGTTTGTAACAAACTTAGTGTAATTTATGAAGGAGACGAAATCTCGAAAGAAAACGATGTGAATTTGGAACGTAAGTTATTGATTGGATTGGCATAAATCAGACGATTAGATGAAAATCATTTCTTTTGTAATGATTAAAATTTGAATTTAAATTGTGGATGACTATTGGTAAATAGGTTCATTTTGTTTTTTATAATTGTTAGCAATCTAACAACTTTGTAGAATACATTCATTTTAAAAGAAACCTTAGCAGTTTGTAACAAACTTAGTGTAATTTATGAAGGAGACGAAATCTCGAAAGAAAACGATGTGAATTTGGAACGTAATTATTGATTGGATTGGCATAAATCAGACGATTAGATGAAAATCATTTATTTGTTATGATTATAATTTGAATTTAAATTGTGGAGTGTATGACTATTGATTTATCGGATCACTTATGTATGATTGTCAGCAAGATAACTTTCCAAAATATATTCATTAGCCAAGAAACCTTAGCAGTTTGGAACGAACCCAGAAAAACTTTATATTAATTTGTATGAAGGCAACGAGTAAGTTAGATCTTGTTATCTTTGTGTGGTATATACTGCCGTTGTAAAGATATACTGAACATGTGCCACTGGGGTTGATAATTATAGCTTTTAAAGTCTTAAAGAGCCCGGATTGATAATAAATATCTGTTTGGGTCTAAAGTTCTCAAGAAAAAAAGTATTTATTTTTAGTTTAAACTAAACTTTTCAAAATCAAATTGAATTAAAATAAATTGAATTAAAATAAATTAAATTAAATGTTTTATCACGTAATCTAACAAATGAAAATGAGAATCTAATCACAATTTGCAAAAAGAGTGTGTCAAAAAGAATTTATTATAATTCTCATTTGCAATGCCGGTATAGTGGTTAGCGTGCTAAGGTTGTAAGGTTGAATCAAAATTTGTAATGTTGTACAAAATTTTGTAAATTTTTTCACATAATTTTGAATATGCTTCTAGTTTTTTCTCACAATTTCTAGTTTTCCTTCTGATAATTCTTGAAAAGTACCATTTAGATCATAAATGAACGAAGGGTCTTTGTTGGTTTGGTTTGTATGCACAACGGCCTAATTTTAAGTAAAATGACGGCTAATCAGGCTGGGACCCACAGCTTAACGGATTCCGAACCACAACGAACATCCATGCCTTACGCAGGATTCGAACTCGGTATCTTTGGCATGCGAGCTCAGAGCGTTACACACAGTTATCAGGTGGACAATAAATGAAGGGAAAGGTACAATAAGTTGGTTGGTTGTTTTCAGATTATCTGACGCCGTCAGCAACATGAGGACTATAATGCGCTGAAACATTCCTCATTAGACAAGCCAACATACATTTACAAACGCCCATGCCTTACACGGGACTCGAACCCGCAACCTCGCGGTCTAGAAGCTAGCACGCTAACCACTATACCGTTTGATCGGCGAAAGGTACTATAAGAAAACTAGAAAACGTCAAGTAAATATTTACATAATTTTTCGTTGAATGGTTGCAAGTTACTTAAAATATATGCATACTAAACATATGCATTCGTCTTTAACTTTGCATGGAACACACGATCAAGTTAATTAAAATGTCATTGGTATCCTATTCTTCATAATGTTACGAAGTTTTGTATATTTGTAAATATTTAGTAGTGTTAATTTTGTAAATAGTAAAATTTATGTACATTTCGTATATGGCAGTGCAATAGTTCGTCTGAGCTTGGCTTCCCTGCAATATGGGTATAGATGCTTGATAACGAGTTTTACAGAGGTAACTCTGGGAAGCGAGTTTTAAGGAGCAGGGCATTTAACATTATGGTAATGGCAATCTCGCCAATTTGGCGAGATAGAGCCAAGTTGGCGACTAATTTTTTCCGCCAAATTTGGCGAGAAATTGTCAAATGTCGCCAAACTTGGTGACCTATTGGCGATATTTTCGGTCCCCATGAACATGTATAGAACTTTTCGACTACGATCTGGAAAGTTCTCCAAATATCTACCTCTAGAAATTTCAAGAATGTTCGCCTCCTCTATATATAAGCCCGGCCATGAGATGGGTTAGTTAGTTAGTTAGTTAGTTAGCTAGTTAGCTAGTTAGCTAGTTAGTTAGTTAGTTAGTTAGTTAGTTAGTTAGTTAGTTAGTTAGTTAGTTAGTTAGTTAGTTAGTTAGTTAGTTAGTTAGTTAGTTAGTTAGTTAGTTAGTTAGTTAGTTAGTTAGTTAGTTAGTTAGTTAGTTAGTTAGTTAGTTAGCTAGCTAGCTTAGTCCATTAGTTGACTGGAATTACTGAGTTGAAATACTGAGTCTCAGTGATCGTTCAGAGAGTTCCGAAAGCGAACTGTATTGCATTGTCTTGTGTAGCGATTTGAGCAGTTGTGTTATCAAGTTTTTAACTGCTGTTTTGTGCTCTATTGTTGTGAAAAGAGCTGTATTCTGTCTACTAGAGCGAGAAGTTCTGGAGTTGTAAGAGAAGAGTTATATTGGAATAAATTTCTGCAACTTTTGATCTGTTTTGGCTTCAAATCTTTCGAACCCATTCACGCAACAATATTGTAATTAATGTAATGCAAATTTGAAATTAAGATGAAGTACACATTTTTTTGTGTTTATGTTTAATTATTTTATATACCTGACTGCCTTTAGAATGCGTTTTGTTTAATACAATTGTTCAGTTGCAATTGTTTTTCCATTGGTCTGATGTATTCTGGGTGCCTTATCCAATTCTCACCCGAAATACGAAATTTCAAGCACATATAACTTGCGGTATAATTTACCGTCACTCACGTGTCCCTTCCTTGTACAACATTATTATGTGCTATTTCAATAAACATAACCTTAAGCTTTTATTTAATTTGTCTTGATTTCAATATTATAGTTATGTAATAGGTACAGAAATGAATGACTTATCATTTTCTGTGTGTTTCCCATTGTTTATGTACTTAAGAAAATTTAAATAATATAAATGATCTTAATGTAAGACACTTGTAATGACTCTAAGAAGTCAAGTAAAGTTTCATAAAAGAAAAAAAAAAAAGAAAAAAATGACGTAAAAACTAAGCTCTTGCCATTTAGTTTCGTGGGAAAAACAAAATAATGAAAACAATCCGATTCCAATTCCACGTCTATCACAACTATCTCTTTCGCATCCTCGTGAGAAAAGTAAACGCACAATTTAATCCGATTCCAGCGAAGAGAGGCCCCTCCAAATAATTACACCGAATTCAACACAAATCCAATTCGATCCCTATTCAAAACACCGCAATCCCCCCGCAAAACACAAGGATTTTAAAAAAATAAAAAGAAAGGTCCTTCACAATGGAGAATCCGCACTCCCAGCCACACGAGCTTATTTAGCGGGGGGAGGGGGGGGGGTTGAGGGGGGTCTTTGGGAAAAATGGTGACGGCTTCTCTCATGGTAGGGAGGGGGAAGGGGGGAGGGATGATACATTGAAGTTATAAGTATGGGAGATGAGCTAGAAGAACTAGATTGGTTATGCTGAAAAGCAATAAGGATATATATCCAAGTTTAAAACGTTTTTTCTGTATTAGCTATAAAACGAAATATGTATTAGTAATAATGGTACAGTTATTACAAATAGAAGAATGTTAGTTAAAAAAAAATATTTATAAACTTCAATAACATATTAATAATTCTATTTTTTTTATATATTTTTTTTTAATTAAATCACTCTTAAATTGAATGGAATTGAATATGAACTGATAAACAATACTTAGATAAAAGAAAAATACTAAAAATCAAAGAGTTCATTAAGCATTAATTATTGAATAAACATTTATATTACTATTTAAATTATTTTTATTATTTAAATAAATGCAATTCGATATGTTTTCTCTTGGCTCTGCAGTCTGGAGCAGGTTAAAGCTTTTTCAGTAAGTTTTTTTTTTTTTCATCGAGTTCTGCCTGCCCCAGTATATGGCCGCATAACCATTGTCCTATATCGGCTGACATTGGCCAATCCTTATGTGAAAAATTGTAAATCAGCCGATTCTAGCCAATACTGGATAAAATATACAGGAAGTTTTAAAATGTTGCAGCACAATTTTAAAACTGAAATATTTTTATGAGAATGGACGGAGGATGAAAATATGTTGTTATATGACGTGTTTTTGGCATGTTTATTTTTTAAAAAGTCCTGTATTTTAGAACGATATTCGAGTTTTGACCAGAACTGACCAATCTTCCAGAACCTCTGTTTCTAACATTGGCCAATACTGATTAGAGGTCGGAAATATCGATCAAAATAAATATCGATACTATATCGTTGCACATAAAAGTTTATCGATACTATATCGTTGCACATAAAAGTTTATCGATAAAATATCGATTTATCGATACATGATTTTTTTTTTTTTTTATTTGATTTTCAATTTTGCCAGAAGCGATGTTTTTTAGGAAAAATTGTTTCAATAAATAAATGATAAAAATTGTTTTAATAAATAAATTATATTATCAATCAGAATAAATAAATACATTTGGATGTCAATGCATAAATTCCTATTTCTTTTTCAAGAAGAAATTTCGAAAAGTAGTTTACCCCATATTTTGCTGATAGAGATGTTTTTAATATTTAAAAATAGATGCAAATTCCAGGCACACGTTAGCAACAGAAACGGCACTTAGTTAATGACTATACTAATAAGTGATTTTATCTTTCCATTGCATTACGTTTTCTTTTTGGTTAGGGTGCCATTTTAACTGACTCTCAGCCAAGTCCAAACTTTAGTTTTGAAGTTTTTGAAGAGGGAATAAAGAAAATCGAAAAACACATGAAACTACAAAACGATCATCAAAAAACTAAAAATGTTTGAAAATATCGATATATCTGTGACTTGTATCGATATTTTTAACATCGATATTTTTTATAAAATATCGATAAAATTTTCGTCGTATCGATATATCGCCGACCTCTAATACTGATGCGTTACCTGGGTGTGCCTCTCACCCAAAAACCGCAGAAGTTGATCTTGGAAGCTAAAACTTTTAGCCGCCAAGCAAGAATCAACTTCAGCGGCTGTTGAGTGAAAGGCATACCGCTAAAACTTCTTGACAGACCTTTATTTCAGAAATCTTATTTTCTTGGAGGGCTTGACCGGCGGCAATTGTAGCAGCGGTTGATTCTTGGCCGCAGTCCTTCATTCCAACAATCATTTTCATCACTTGCTTCATTTGGTACTACATCATTTCTAGAGTTGTAGTCATTCAAGCTGATATAATTCCACTTCTGACACTACTGCTATGATTTTTTTCTCAAAGGCAGTGTGGAAGGCCTTCCGAAATGAGAAATTGTATTTTCTTTATTGCAATACCTTAAGAATACTATTACGACAAATATATTGAACCAAGTTCAGTAGTTTATCAAAGTATTAAGTTAAATATTCATAAAAATCCAAGCTAGAAGAAAACTAGTTCCATTACTCTTTTTAAAAGTAATAAGAAAAACGCTAACCGATACGCGGAAATAATAATAGATTAATCAAATTACCCGGAAATTCATGTTGATAAATAAAATGTCGTTATATTGTGACCAATATTAAAGTTCTCCTCTAGTGCAAGCTGTGAACAAGGGCTGTAGTGTGGAAGGCCATCCGAAATGAGAAATGGCATTTTCTTTATTTCAATACATTAAGAATACTATTACGATTAATATATTGAACCAAGTTCAGTAGTTTATCATGGTATTAAGTTTAAATATTCATAAGAATCCAGCAAAAGTAACCTTTTATCAAAAGTAATAAGAAAAACGCTAACCGATAAACGGAAATAATAATAGATTCCTCAAATTACCCGGAAATTCATGTTGATAAAAAAAAATGCCGTTATTTTGTGACCAATATTAAAGTTCTCCTCTAGTGCAAGCTGTGAACAAGGGCTGTAGTGTGGAAGGCCATCCGAAATGAGAAATGGCATTTTATTTCAATACATTAAGAATACTATTACGACGAATATATTGAACCAAGTTCAGTAGTTTATCATGGTATTAAGTTTAAATATTCATAAGATTCCGAGCAAAAGAAACCTTTTATCAAAAGTAATAAGAAAAACGCTAACCGATAAGTGAAAATAATAATAGATTCCTCCAATTCTCCTGAAATTCATGTTGATAAAAAAAAAATGCCGTTATTTTGTGACCAATTTTTAAAGTTCTCCTCTAGTGCAAATTGTGAACAAGGGCTATAGTGCTGAAGGCCATCCGAAATGAGTAATGGCATTTTCTTTATTTCAATACCTTAAGAATACTATTACGACGAATATATTGAACCAAGTTCAGTAGTTTATCATGGTATTAAGTTTGAATATTCATAAGAATCCAAGCAAAAGAAAACTAGTTCCTTTACTTTTATCAAAAGTAACAAGAAAAACGCTAACCAATACGCGGAAATAATAATAGATTCCTCAAATTATCCGGAAATTCATGTTGATAAAAAAAAATGCCGTTATTTTGTGACCAATATTAAAGTTCTCCTCTAGTGCAAGCTGTGAACAAGGGCTGTAGTGTGGAAGGCTATCCAAAATGAGAAATGGCATTTTCTTTATTTCAATACATTAAGAATACTATTACGATTAATATATTGAACCAAGTTCAGTAGTTTATCATGGTATTAAGTTTAAATATTCATAAGAATCCAGCAAAAGTAACCTTTTATCAAAAGTAATAAGAAAAACGCTAACCGATAAACGGAAATAATAATAGATTCCTCAAATTACCCGGAAATTCATGTTGATAAAAAAAAATGCCGTTATTTTGTGACCAATATTAAAGTTCTCCTCTAGTGCAAGCTGTGAACAAGGGCTGTAGTGCGGAAGGCTATGCGAAATGAGAAATGGCTTTTTCTTTATTACAATATCTTAAGAATACTATTACGACGAATATATTGAACCATGTTCAGTAGTTTATCAAGGTATTAAGTTAAATATTCATAAAAATCCAAGCAAAAGAAAACTAGTTCCATTACTTTTTTTAAAACTAATAAGAAAAACGCTAACCGATACGCGGAAATAATAATAGATTCCTCAAATTACCCGGAAATTCGTGTTGATAAAAAAAAAAAAAAAAAAAAAAATGCCGTTATTTTGTGACCAATATTAAAGTTCTCCTCTAGTGCAGACTGTGAACAAGGGCTGTAGTGTGGAAGGCCATCCGAAATGAGAAATGGCATTTTATTTCAATACATTAAGAATACTATTACGATTAATATATTGAACCAAGTTCAGTAGTTTATCATGGTATTAAGTTTAAATATTCATAAGAATCCAAGCAAAAGAAACCTTTTATCAAAAGTAATAAGAAAAACGCTAACCGATAAGTGAAAATAATAATAGATTTCTCAAATTATCCGGAAATTCATGTTGATAAAAAAAATGCCGTTATTTTGTGACCAATATTAAAGTTCTCCTCTAGTGCAAACTGTGAACAAGGGCTGTAGTGTGGAAGGCCATCCGAAATGAGAAATGGCATTTTATTTCAATACATTAAGAATACTATTACGACGAATATATTGAACCAAGTTCAGTAGTTTATCATGGTATTAAGTTTAAATATTCATAAGATTCCGAGCAAAAGAAACCTTTTATCAAAAGTAATAAGAAAAACGCTAACCGATAAGTGAAAATAATAATAGATTCCTCCAATTCTCCTGAAATGCATGTTGATAAAAAAAAAATGCCGTTATTTTGTGACCAATTTTTAAAGTTCTCCTCTAGTGCAAATTGTGAACAAGGGCTATAGTGCTGAAGGCCATCCGAAATGAGTAATGGCATTTTCTTTATTTCAATACCTTAAGAATACTATTACGACGAATATATTGAACCAAGTTCAGTAGTTTATCATGGTATTAAGTTTGAATATTCATAAGAATCCAAGCAAAAGAAAACTAGTTCCTTTACTTTTATCAAAAGTAACAAGAAAAACGCTAACCGATACACGGAAATAATAATAGATTCCTCAAATTACCCGGAAATTCATGTTGATAAAAAAAAAATGCCGTTATTTCGTGACCAATATTAAAGTTCTCCTCTAGTGCAAGTTGTGAACAAGGGCTGTAGTGCTGAAGGCCATCCGAAATGAGAAATGGCATTTTCTTTATTTCAATACCTTAAGTATACTATTACGACGAATATATTGAACCAAGTTCAGTAGTTTATCATGGTATTAAGTTTGAATATTCATAAGAATCCAAGCAAAAGAAAACTAGTTCCATTACTTTTATCAAAAGTAACAAGAAAAACGCTAACCGATACACGGAAATAATAATAGATTCCTCAAATTACCCGGAAATTCATGTTGATAAAAAAAAAATGCCGTTATTTCGTGACCAATATTAAAGTTCTCCTCTAGTGCAAGTTGTGAACAAGGGCTGTAGTGTGGAAGGCCATCCGAAATGAGAAATGGCGTTTGCTTTGAAGTTTACGGCATTTCGTTCCCTCCCCCGCAGTGATGACCGCAGGGTGCTTTGTTTATAGATAGGTGTGGTCCGCATTCATCATTTCTGTCGGCATCCCCCTCCAAGTGGACCTGTCAGAACAACTCTGCACAAAAAAAACACCATTCATTGCGCAATTTAGAATCATTCGGAGATTATTCTTCCCAGTTTGTTGTGCCATCGTTATTGTTACAGTTTTAGAGGCACTACAATAATTTCTGGTGAGATCATCGGCACCAACTACGTGGGGGCAAAAGGGGGCCATCGCCCCCGTGCTGCCTCAACAGCGGGAGCAAAAGTATAATTTCTCCCCCCACTCCAAAAATCTGTAAAAGTATGCTTTTATAACAACGTGCAAAAAAAATTAATCTTTTTTTAATCATTTTGAGTCAAAAATCGAGGCGAAAGTAGCACTTTTACGGGAGGAGTGAGGGGAAGTCACTTTTTTGCACATTCTTGGCATTAAAATGACATATTTTCAGAAGAAATTCATTGACTAGAACTGCCAACATTAAAAAATATATGTATTAAATATATTTTAGCATGTGATTGTAAAAAATATTGTATGCAACACGTAGGAAAATACTTTTCCAAACTCGGTAAATAAACGTTTTACCACGTGTGAAAAGGTATTACTTCCCTCGCTAGTTGCATAAATAACTATTTTCAAATTACATTTCGTAACGTTTTTTTTTTTTTTTTTTACTACAATATTTAAAATCACACTGACACTATCCACCTACTCTCCCCCAAATAAAAATCAAGTAAGTGTAGCAGCTTTTTGTGGAATTTCATAAAAATATATATTTTAAAGTATTGTATGATATTGGGGAATAAGTAATTTTTTAAGGATGAGATAGCTGGTATAGGTTTTTTTACATTAATTACTATCTGGAATTATATTAAAAAATGTTATTTCTTCATTTTAATGCAATATCATAAAAATATATCTTTTAAAATAATGTATGGTATTGAAATAATTTATTCTATAATTATGAATGAACTGGTTAGTGCTTCTACTTTTTCTTTAAAATGTTTCGGAACTAATTTTATACAAAAAACTTTGCTACAAAATTGAAAATCTGAAAAAAAAACTTATTTCGTGGTATGGAGTTAAGTTCAATATATTCACAAGGAAGATCATAAAGAGCATTTGTCATTCTATAGAATACCTAGGAATTAGATACAATGCGTAGGTAAAATATATAATAATTCTCATATTTCATATTTGCCTAAAAACGCCAAGTATTACATAAAATGCATAGGTATTGGATACAATGCCTATTTAAAGTATATAATAATTCTCTTATTTCATACTTTGCCTAAAAACGCCATGCATTATATAAAATGTCCAGGTATTCTATAGAATAGCTATATATTAGATACAATGCCTAGGTAAAGTATATAATAAATCTCCTATTTCATACTTTGCCTAAAAATGCCAAGCATTATATAAAATGCCTAGGTATTGGATACAATGCCTAGGAAAAGTATATAATAAATCTCCTATTTCATACTTTGCCTAAAAACGCCAAGCATTATATAAAATGCCTAGGTATTGGATACAATGCCTAGGAAAAGTATATAATAAATCTCTTATTTCATACTTTACCTAAAGATGCCAGACATTATATAAAATGTCTAGGTATTCTATAGAATAGAATGCCTATGTATTAGATACAATGCCTAGGTAAAAGTATATAATAATTCTCATATTTCATACTTTGCCTGAAAACGCCGGACTTTATATAAAAAGTCTTAAGTTTTCTATAGAATGCCGGTTTTTCATACATTGCCGGTAACATAGTATCTAATACATGATACAGAATGGATTCAGAATAAAAAAAAAATTCAGACCGTTAAAAGAATATACGATAGATACTTCCTTATGAATTTCAGCGATGCCTCAGGTAAATAGCCGATGATTCTTCACCGGAAATCGTCGCTTCCGGTTCTTCCAGCGTCCGGCGCCGCATGCTGGAATCGAAACCGGCACCAAGGAAAATGTGGGGTCCGAGCCAGAGGGCGTATCTGCAATTTGTTCTTTATGTTAGTGGTTTGTAGTGGGCGCATTTATGTAAGCTTCGTTGCTTCCCTGTCTACACTATTAGCAAAACAGGACAGACTTTACCTTTCAGAAAGAGGGTAGGTTTCCACTTAAAGAAAAAGATTATTCTCATTTGGTTTTAACGTAACACATAGTTCTTTGGTATAGCCCTATGCTATTACCATAGGGTTGTATTCCCGTTGAACGAAATTCTCTGAAACGAAATTCTGAGTAAAATGATCCCCTACTTCTTCATGTAAAACTGAATATTGATAAATATTCTTCAAGTTAAAGTTATTATGTCATTTTTGTTTTCTAAAAAATGTTTGGTAAATGTAAAAGAAAGGTATTTAAATCAGTTTATGTTTCTATGTATAGTAAAAATGTAGGTTAATATTTATATAGGTTGGTCAATATAAATTGGAGTTAGATGGGTTAATATAAACATAGGTTGGTTTGAAAAATCTTACAATTATACTTTGCATATTTATACCCCAAAGTTTAAATTATTTATACCACTTAATTAATTATTAATACCGTTGTCAATTTCAATTTAAAAATTCTTTCTGTTTTTGTATTATTTATTGGCTACTATTTTTGGTTTTTGTTCCTCTTTCATTCATCCTCAGCCTCTTATTTCAGTAACCACATGTTGTTATATAGAATGTTTTGCCTCGTAGTTTGATAGTCATTTTAAATGTATAAGACACGCTTGATTTTTAAAACATGGAACAACGTCATTTATTAAATATATAACCTTATAAATACTCTTATTACCATATGATCCGTATATTGACTTTAATAAAACACAATTATAAAAGTTATTATAGTAAAGTTATTCCTCTGAAAATCGAGAACATAAAAAGTTCAAAAATATGGCTCTTTTTTTTACTTTCAGTTACCCATATGTTTACATAAGGTAATGAAAGTATTTCTTTTGATAAAAAAATTTTACAGTTTGCATTTCTATACGTTTTGGAACATCCTGGTCTCAAAAAAGTGGTATAGAAGAAATGTCTACTTGTGATACCTGTGTGTATGTGGTTAGCATAACACTCGAACGAATTCATCTACAATTATTCAAATTTGATGTACGGGTTGTGGTGGACATGGGACCTGCCATTAAGGTGTTCGTCAAAATTGCACATACGGATAAGGGGGCAGTCATTGATAAAAATCACGTTTTTCCCTAATTGCTAAAAAACGGCTTTAGCGATTTTGATCAACATCGCTGTGATAGTGCCTCTTAAGATACTCTAAACATTCACACCTCGCAAATTCTCATAGAAATGCTATAAAGGAATTGACCAAACGGTATAGTGGTTAGCGTGCTAGCTTCTAGACAGCGAAGTTGCGGGTTCGAGTCCCGTGTTAGGCATGGTTGTTTGCAAATGTATGTTGTCTTGTCTAATGACGAATGTTTGGGCGCATTATAGCCCTCGTGTTGCTGACGGCGCCAGATAATCTGAAAACAACCAACCAAGCTATAAAGCAATTAAAAGTTGAAAAACGAATGTCTTCAATACAGAGTTCTCTTCCCTTGAGTAGTGCTTATCCGCCACCCGGACGTTTATCTCCTCTCTTCTGTTTCACATACAAGAAAGGATTATGTAAGAATTATCGTGAAGCATATCGCCAAAATCGACACTTTTTAATAACATCGATCCACTCTAGGATTATATATAGTCAGGGAAGCAGTGATTAAAAAAAAAAAAAAATTGCTGTTGAGCAAGCTTCCCGATCGTGGCGGTAAAACCCTACCGTATATGTTTTTTTTTTTTTTTTTTTTTTTTTTTTTAATTATAATACGTAAATTCACAATATATTACAAAATTTACCATACAAAAAAATACTCTTAATTTAGATATTTATCTTCTCACTGACTTATATCCCAATACATGCCTGAAGAATTATTAGTTATTATTAATTAGTTTAAAAAAAAACTGGTACGCAGTACCGGCCCCACTACGCCACTGATTATAGCGTAATTTAAAGTCATTCGATGTTCCACACCCTTATTTATTATTATTATTTTTTAATTTCGGAGCTTAGTGGCTACATTTCTAAACCAAAATCACTTTTATTCAGGAAATTGTTTTTTAGGAGCAATAACCTATTTCACCCCAAATATACAGATCTTCCAGTCGGCTATTTGTTGCTGTTGTGTCCAAGGGTGTTACTCGGTAGGACGCCTGGATCAACTGTCGGTGAAAAAGTTCATTGTGTTGCTCCGTAGGAGCACTGTTTGCCATACCGTAGCGAATCCCTTTGACGCAAATTAAAAAGCAAGTAACGTCTTCATTCAAGGACCATTCTTCTTGTCCTGTCTATTTCTTCTCACTTATATTCGTCTTATTGATTTCGAATTGCTTGAAGATAAGTTGGAACTTGGTTTTCTTTCTTTTATTTATATTGAAGAGGGAAGTGAGTGATTGTAGGAAACAGATGGCAATTTTGTGTTGTTCGCTTTGTTTTTGGAAGTAAAATACAATAATTACTGTTCTGTATTATTCACGATGGATTGTGAGATATTTGGTGACCCACTACAAATTCATTTTCTAGTATGAAGTATAAAATTAAATAGAGTCCAACTCCGTTAACGCGAAGGGGATGGGACCGCCGAAATTTTTCGCTTTAACCGAATTTCGTGTTAATTGTACAAAAACTAATACAGATTTAAAATACTAGCTATATGTGTATTTTATACTGCTGTTTCTTAGAACATTTACACTACAGGGCATATATTTAGTACAATAGTTTAACAGGATATATATTAGGAGGACAAAAAATGTACTTACCTGTAATTTATTATTTAAAGAAGTCTGTTATTGATTGTTGCTTTCAATTTTTAATAAAACATATTTTTTTAAAGTATTGTTACAAAAATCGTCTGTAGATAATTGTAAATACTGATGTATTTATTTTAAAGTTCTAATTTTTTTATTCTGTTAAACAGTGACATATTATTTTTAAAGTTCTATTTTATTTTATAATTTATAAAATTGTAAACACTGACGTATTTATTATTAACGTTCTATTTTTGTTTTATTTAATTTGTAAACAGCGATACTTTAGATTGGAAAAAGATGGCAACAACTAAATCATTCGGGAAATTGAAAGGCATTTCGATCTGATCATTGATCGGCTGGATTTTGCGAGAAATTTCTGCCGTGACACAATTTAAAGAAACGAAAAATGAAATCGAGGGTAATTGCTTTGAGAATCGTTTGTTGCTAGGAAAGCCGGCGATGTTTACTTTCTGAGCCTGAATTGACGCTGTGTTGGAAGTTGAATGTACATTAGGTTGTATTGAAAATTGATAGCGATTGTTTTGTAGTTCCAAGAAGTCTGTGAGCCTTCGAATAAAGATTAAATTATAGTTTTTTTTATTTAGTAAAAGCAGTGTCATAATCTCCTCTGAGAAAAATTTGTAACAGTATATACCTCTTCTAAGTTATTTAAAGCACATAATGCATTAGGAAACGTTGCAAGGTTTCATCTTAAAAAAAAAAGTGGTTTAAAGAGCATTTTTTTTCCGGCTTAAGCGGGATTTTTTTATGCGAAATTTAGTGTTAAACGAATAAATTAATATTCAGTTTAAGCTTCATCGTACAGGGAACTGCTTTTACTTCTCGTTAAAAGGAATTTCGTTTTAAGCGATTACACGATAACGGGGTTTGACTGCATCACTTATTGGGTTTTCGTAGCAAATTCCATCACCTACCATGGGTAAATTATTAGTCAACTTTGTCTATTAATTATAAAACTGAGAGCTGCTAAACATTAATGTAAATTATTTGGAATTTCTATGATTATACGTAAAAGAGGTTAGGTATTCGTTATTAAATCTTTTTTTTTTTTTTTTTCTTCTTTTTTTTCCCCTTTTTCTTTCTCTTTTTCCTTTTCTTTTTAATCTTTGCTCTTTTCTGTTTTCTTTAATCTTAAGTGGACCCGGAAAGTCGCAGAACGTCCCATCTTTCCCATGTTAAATGATCCTGCCTTTAATGTTAGTTTTCTTAGGAATTATAGTAGATACATACATAAAAGTTGGTGTCTGTGTGATTGTGGGACATTTCTTATACTGATGGTGAGATTTAATACTTGAAAGTTTCTAAGTAATATTTATTGTCACTATACACAAATAACTAATGCAAACTAATTAATTTTCATTAATTTTTTTAGTATAGTTACAATAAATGTTATTCAGAAAATTTTAAATATTAAATCTCACCTTTAGTGTATGAAATACTGTCACACTTTCTGCTTTTCCGTTTTGAATAGAAACTCAATAAACCATAGACAATTTACAAAAAAAAATTGTAAGCTTCTAAAAATATTTTTTTTTACATATTTAGAAAAACTAGGGATTTCTCTTTAGGGATTGTATTTTTGTATTTTTAAGGATTAGAATTTCAGAAAGTAAACTTTTTAACTATGTTTCCTAAAATGTGCATTAGCTTGTAACAAAATAATTATATAATTCATAAAAAACAAATTTTTAATATAAATCCCTTATATGTATTGCCAATTTTTATATTTATTAACATTGCCCCGTTTCTGTGGCGAGCGTGTTTTTAATATTTGAAATTAAATGCAAACACCATCTCTATCATAAATATATGAAGTAAACTAATTTTCAAAATTTATTCATTAAAAATGAATGTGGCGAGCTTGTTTTTAATATTTAAAATTAAATGCAAACACCATCTCTATCAACAATATATGAAGTAAACTAATTTTCAAAATTTATTCATTAAAAATGAATGTGGCGAGCTTGTTTTTAATATTTAAAATTAAATGCAAACACCATCTCTATCAACAATATATGAAGTAAACTAATTTTCAAAATTTATTCATTAAAAATGAATGTGGCGAGCTTGTTTTTAATATTTAAAATTAAATGCAAACACCATCTCTATCAACAATATATGAAGTAAACTAATTTTCAAAATTTATTCATTAAAAATGAATGTGAATTTATGCACTTACATCCAAATATCTTTTAATTATTCAGATTAAAACAATTTTCGTATATATTTATTAAAACAATTTTGACAACCAGAATGATTTACTTCAATGATCGGTTAAATGATATTTCAAGGCGATTGGATGACAACAAGTTGGTTTATAAGTATTCCGTAAAAGCGACCTTTAATTGACAGAGACAGCCTTCAAAATTTAATAGAATGCATGGTCATCGATATCGAATCTATCTGCCATGTTTGAAGCGTGATTAAATGACGGCAAGGGGGTTATTTAGGACTATGCAGATTTGCCCTGCATGTATTTAACCATGTAATATGCATTTAGCCAATGAAACATGAATAATATTTTATTAAAAGTAACTTAAACATTAGAGAAAAATTTTTCACCTACTTTTTGTATGCCAATTAGGAATTATACATCGTATATTAACTAGTTTTATACATCTTCTGATAACACGCCTTTCAAATATATTTTTGTAACCTCGCATATAACAGGAAAAATTTATACACAAAATTAGTCATTGTGTTCTAATGGTTATCACAAGGAGTCCACGTATTTAACCAATAAAACCATAATAATATTTTATTAAAATTAACTTAAACATTAGAGAAATTTTTTCATCTACTTAATGTATGCAAATAAGGAATGATGAATTGTATATTAATTAGTTATATACATCTTCTGATAACACTTCTTGCAAATATATTTTTGTAACCTTTCATATAACATGAAAAATGCACACATTCATTAGTCATTGTGTTCTAATGTTTATCACAAGGAGTCCACGTATTTAACCAATAAAACCAGAATAATATTTTATTAAAATTAACTTAAACATTAGAGAGGAATTTTTCACATACTTAATGTATGCAAATCAGGAATGATACATCGTACATTAATAAGTTTTATACATCTTCTGATAACACGTTTTGTAAATAATTTTTTTGTTATATTTCAACATAATAATTCACACATTCATTAGTCATTGTGTTCTAATGTTTATCACAAGGAATCCACGTATTTAACCAATAAAAACAGAATAATATTTTATTAAAATTAACTTAAACATTAGAGAAGAATTTTTCACCTACTTAATGTATGCAAATAAGGAATGATATATCGTATATTAATAAGTTTTATACATCTTCTGATAACACGTTTTGTAAATAAATTTTTTGTTATATTTCAACATGATAATTCACACATTCATTAGTCATTGTGTTCTAATGTTTATCACAAGGAGTCCACGTATTTAACCAATAAAACCAGAATAATATTTTATTAAAATTAACCTAAACATTAGAGAAGAATTTTTCACCTACTTAATGTATTCAAATCAGGAATGATACATCGTACATTAATAAGTTTTATACATCTTCTGATAACACGTTTTGTAAATAATTTTTTTGTTATATTTCAACATGATAATTCACACATTCATTAGTCATTGTGTTCTAATGTTTATTATAAGGAGTCCACGTATTTAACCAATAAAACCGGAATAATATTTTACTAAAATTAACTTAAACATTAGAGAAGAATTTTTCACCTACTTAGAGTATGCAAATCAGGAATGATACATCGTACATTAATAAGTTTTATACATCTTCTGATAACACGTTTTGTAAATAATTTTTTTGTTATATTTCCACATGATAATTCACACATTCATTAGTCATTGTGTTCTAATGTTTATCACAAGGAGTCCACGTATTTAACCAATAAAAACAGAATAATATTTTATTAAAATTAACTTAAACATTAGAGAAGAATTTTTCACCTACTTAATGTATGCAAATCAGGAATGATACATCGTACATTAATAAGTTTTATACATCTTCTGATAACACGTTTTGTAAATAATTTTTTTCTTATATTTCAACATGATAATTCACACATTCATTAGTCATTGTGTTCTAATTTTTATCACAAGGAGTCCACGTATTTAACCAATAAAACCAGAATAATATTTTATTAAAATTAACCTAAACATTAGAGAAGAATTTTTCACCTACTTAATGTATGCAAATAAGGAATGATACATCGTATATTAATAAGTTTTATACATCTTCTGATAACACGTTTTGTAAATAATTTTTTTGTTATATTTCAACATGATAATTCACACATTTACTAGTCATTGTGTTCTAATGTTTATCACAAGGAGTCCATAAGTGAACAGTGATCCAAAAACCGACAAAATTAATCCCGGTTTCAATTCAACGACACCAGAAGCGGTCATCAATGGAAAAAAAGTTCCCATCATGCTCTTTATAATTCCGATACTTTCCCAGTCAATTCTATCGTTTGAAATCCAACTATCATGGACATCTTGCAAAGCAATCTGAATTTCTTGAGCTTTCGAATGAACTCTTGAAGCAGACAACGTTACGCCTATTACTGAGAATGGGACTATTGTCACGACCGGTACGCACTGCCAGATTAAGGATGTCGTAAAAATTTCTTCACTTAAGTCCATAAAGATAGCTAAGGCTACATACATATTCAGCATGTGAGAACACAGCAGAAGAAATGCAATGGCCGAAAGTCTAGTTTCAACTTCCTGGATCAGTTTGTGTAAAAGTCTGAGTTTTTGTAGCAATTTGACCACTTCCTCTCGTTGAAGAATTCTGAATTGAATTTTTTCAATATCATCACAAAAGTCGAAAAGCAGGTCGCTGCATTTATAATACATTGAGCCGCATAGTATGGAGAAAATTAATGGCAAAAAGAAATAATTAATGTACATCAACGTGCAAGATATTATACGAATTATAAGTTCAATTGCATGGTGTTCGATTTTCATCAGAAAAGTAAAGAACTCGCCCTCGTATTTATCATGCAAACATGCGATATTTCCGGTGATTGATGAAATTAAAATTAATGTTCCAATGGCAAGAAATCCGTTAATGACACAATCTCGAGATTTCATATTTTGACCACATATTAAGCTCACACGATGATATTGTATGGCCAACCCTTTTATGCCAACTCTGTTTTTGTATGCGGTGTACCAGATTGATAATGAAATCCAGCCGTTGCATACAAACGCAATATTAATTGCTAGTTCTATATTCCCTTCCATCGTGGATATTATACACGCACATGCAATATAAACTTGCATCAGAAATAACGAAAGGGAAAATATTTTCATCCAGAAAAGCTTTACTTTATATCTTATTGGATTATCAAAAACTTCAATCCCTGCGAAGTCGAGAAAAATCCACAAGAAACCATATCCGGATGACATAGTTGAGAAAAATGGTAAGGTTGAGAATAAATTCATTCTTCTGGACATCACACTCACTGAAAGTAAGGTGTAGGGTGGACACTGCAAAACCTTTCCATTACTAAAGATGATGGGTGAAAAGGGAGGGATAGGTTTATCAATCTTTTTTAAATTAGGATCGATACATTGCAAACAAGCTATTTGTATTTTCGCTATCTTAATATAATTATAACTTATTGAGATATTTGATAATCGATAAATTAAGTGTTTACTAAAAGCAAAAAAAAAACCTTTTTGGTATTGAAAAGCTTTCATTATGATTTATCGCTTACAAAGGATGAAAAACTATTGAGTTCTTCAACAAGATTCAATAGAAGACACTTAAGGTAATGAAGTTTACATTCTTTTTACTCAAACTGATTTCGCGGAAGTACATCTGTATTAAAAATCTCCATGTTGTATTTGTATTCAGCGCATTCATTCAACTTCTCTTGAATTGGAAATAACTTTATTTTCGATTTCTACAGAAATCAATAAATCTCATAAACTAAAACCATTTTCACATAAACCAGAAACGACTTTTGACATCTTCATAAGACAACATTTCCATAAGGCAGACAACCAACTTACCCTAGACCCAACCTTCCCTTGAGTATAAATTACCCATATTAACACCAAAACCCTTCATAAACCTGGAAAAATGAAATATGCACTGCCTTCAAAACAAAACAGTAACCACTCAATTTAGCCTTAAAACACAGCTCTTGAAACCCAAAAGAAAAGGATGGTAACACATTTGGTGTGAAGATGACCTGCTACCGTACAGTTCACACTAGGGGACTGTGAAACGTTGCTAAATAGGGTCTAATTTAGGGTGGCCTGGCTATTGCACAGGATCATCAATTTCCCACTTATCGCTGAGCGTTGACAGGTTAGCTACCATATTTAGTCCCATTTAATATAGCCACCTCTATAATCTATCGAAAATCGTTAGCACCCACTTGTGAGCTTTCGCCACCTTTTGTTGGGACATTAGGTTATAATCTAGTGAAACAGTAAATAACAATTTTTTATTTGCAGTTGATGGTCTTGCGACAGAAATGATGGTAATTTTGCTATCGAAAGATTACGCGGTATTCTTCAGTAGGTTCGTTGAATAAATGAAGCTTTAGGGGTTTTTTTTGTTGCAGATATCATAGGAAAGTTTTGTCTGGATGGTTGAGTCCGTTACTATAATGCAAAGTGATGTTCTTACACTTTGTCTCAATATTTTGTTGATAGTTCCTCGATGATAGTTCCACGATCTTTAGGACACCTTCGACAAAAGTATAAATTTTAAACAAATAAAACCATGTTCATATCTTTTGGATTGCCAATGCAAATAGTAAAGTGTATTTTTAATATTATTAGTAGAGTTGGATTGAATAAATAAACTCAAAAAGAAATACATACGAGCTCAATTGAAATCAAATGCAAGTGCTAAAAATTTTAATCGAGGTACTTTTTTTAGCCTTAAAAAGTTTTAATTTTTTTTCCCTGTAGATATAAATGAAAAATAACTGAAAAATGTAGAGTCTTAGATTAACTATTTTCATAATATTTAACAAAAGATATTTCTGGTTAAAAATCCAGTATAAAATGTCATTGTCAAAGACACAATTCATTAAAATACCATCTTAAAAATACTGATTTGAAATCTTTGTTTCTAACTAGATAGTATAAGTAAAAACTTACATCATAAAAGAAATCACGGATATAAATGCATACTTATTGGTATGAAATTGCTCATACAATTAACATTAAATGCAATTTATAAAGTAGACACAATAAGATTAGTGAAAGCAATAAATAAAAGGTACTAAACCAATTGAATTTTGAAATAACTATGTAAAAGTTATTTTTGTGGGTTAGGTTTTTTCTGCCCTAATAATCACAAATTACAAAAAAAAAAAAAAAAAAAAAGTTGATTCCAACTGAGTTATCTTCAAAAATTGCAGAGATATATCGTCCGCACAAGCGTTGTGTGAATAGCCCCATTGAACCTTTTGTACAAAACCTGTTGATGCGAAGGCAACTGTCCGCATGAAATTCCGACTTCTGCGAATCCCATGCGCGTCCGCAGAAAGTTTCAAATTTGCAGACCGCTCTCCGCACCGTTTGAAATGCTCCTTTCAAAATACATTGGGGAAATTTCTGGAAACTCTCTGGAAACTTTCTCGCACTCGCATCCGCGTCCTCATCGTGTGAAAGAAACCTTAATTTTATGAGGAAATTATGCTTTTTTCTGCCTTTTTGAAAACGGAAATACCCGCAACAGAAAAAAGTTCATTTCTTTAATCTATGAATCCTCTTTTCTCGATGAATCTCATGGCAGGTACAATGGACAATATCCGCATTTTTTAAAAACGAGTAAAATTAGTTTATATTTATAAAGAATTTCTTTCTAATTCCAAATATTCAAACAAAACTTCTTTAACAAAAATTAGTTATTTAAATATTAAAAAAAGAAAATGCTCTGAAACCCAGTCCAATTACAACGATCCGCTATAGCTGTGACATCATGAGATCCTTTCGTTTCTATGGTTATCGTGAGGTTTCTGCCAAATTGTCGGTGTCAGTTTGGCATAGGTGTTTGGTAAACAATTGCCATATCCCTTACAGGTTAGCGCGATTTGCGAGAAACTTACAAAACTGGTTTCCGCTGCTGCGTTTCAAGACAAGTTGTTTCAGATGTAGTGACTTCACATTTGATTCGAAACAAATGTGTCATTTTCCCGCTGAAATCTAACAAGAGATTTTAGGTTGCTAATAAAAAAAAAATTAAAAAAAACGCGCAGTGAGCAAACATTTTTGTGTTTATGGCCTTTTCGAAACATTTAGAATTGAATAAATCAACTAGGGGTGTGGAACATCGCACAGCTTTCAATTACATTATAATACTGATGTCAATTTGTGTCATTTACCGTTTTTATATTTTCTTCATTCATTTAGAAAAAATGGCCAGTTTGACGATATTTTGTGCGATAATTCTTGTATGGGTCTAAAAAAAAAAAACTCCGCCAAAATGAGGATTTTGGCGATATACTTTTTGATGATCCTTATTTTATGATTTATTATAAATGAAACTGAGGGGAGAAGAAAAAACGATCGTTGATGAGGTATGCTCATGGAAAGAAAACTCTGTGTTGAAAGCATATGTTTTTCAACTTTTAACGCCATTAAAGCATTTTTACGCGAATTTCGGAGGTGGGGATGTTTAGAACACCTTAAGAGGCATTAGCACGGCGATTTTTACCAAAATCGTCTTAGTCGTTTTTTAGCAGTCATTGAAAAACATCCTTACTCTCGGTCACCAGCAACTCGCATTACCAAATTTGAGCATCGTCGGTCAGTTTGTTCGGAAGTTTGGCTGACCACAGACAGACATTTTTTTAGATCACTTTTTGGAAATCAGGATGTTCCAAAACGTGGAGAAATGCAAAAAAAAAAAAAATTACCAATACTATATTTTCATCACCCTATGTATACATATGGGAAATTTAAAGTAATAAATAAAAAATGCTGGAATCGTCCATTGATTGGCGAGATTCCCCTTCACTTATCCAGCAATTTAAAACTTCAACCGTACTGACAGTGATGACCGTTTTCTAACCACGAACTTTAAAGTAAGAAGAAATAATAACAATTCTGCTCAGTCCCATTTTTATTACAATAAAAATTTCGAAACGATTATGTAAAAATTATTTTAATGAGACAATTATGCTTTTTCGGCCTTTCTGAAATCGGAAATAACCGCAACAGATAAAAGTCACTTTCTTTCATGAACGAATCCTGTTTACCAGATGAATCTCATGGTACAGACAATTGACTGACGAGATTCTCCTTTACTCGTCCAGTAACTTAAAACATCAACCGTACTGACGATGACGTCTATCCACGAACTTTGAAGTAAAAAAAGAAATAATAACTATTCTGCACAGAGAGTCCCATTTTTATTACAATAAAACTTCATCCACCAACAACAAAAGGAAACATTTTCACGATCTCTCCCAAATAGAAAGAATGCTCCTTACATACTCTACCCTCGGCCTCTTAATACAAACTCATCGTTTTCAAAACGCTTCGATAATTCCTTGGAAAGTAACACCTTATTCGACGACCGGCACCTTTGATTGGCATAAGGTCAGGTAATCTAATAAAGCAGAGACGGGCGCTTAAGGCGACAATTTGATACCCGATGCCGTCTTTTATATGGAGCGTGCTTAATGCGCACATTAAAGGTAAGACGGCACTCGTCTGTTGGCCAGTGGCGATTGATGATTTGGACGTCAACGGCTGAACTTCGGGGCGGACAGCTAACTGAAAAATTTAAGGGGGGGGGCTTAGTTTGGGGAAAACACGTGTTGAGGTCAGTTTTGGATTTGAGGCATAGAAGGGACTTGATTCTTGTTTAAGGACATTCTTTTAAAGTTGACCTTCGACCTTGTATTATCCTCATTGATATAAATGACTTTTGAAAATTAGGGGGTCTAGTCTCAGCTTTTGTATTCACTGTAAGGATTATCCTGTAACTTTTCTGTTTAGAATCCTGTAAACTGAACCTAACTATACGAAAGTGTTTCTGAAATGGTCTGTATGTAACCAAAACTCTAGGATGGTAAGGCCGACCAAACGGTATAGTGGTTAGCGTGCTAGCCTCTAGACCGCGAGGTTGCGGTTCGAGTCCCGTGTTGGGCATGGGTGTTTGTAAATGTATGTTGGCTTGTCTAATGACGAATGTTTCGGCGCATTATAGCCCTCGTGTTGCTGACGGTGCCAGATAATCTGAATACAACCAACCAACTAGGATGGTAAGTCAACTGAAATATCATCATTTTGACCGAAAATCTTCTGAATTCAATCATTACTTAATGATAATCACGATGATAATGAAATATTTGAATGCAGTTTTCACTCATCAGACAAGATTGAAAATATCTTTTTAGAACATCCGCCAGAAAATTTTAGAACTTTAGATAGGAAGCACGTTTACAAACACCTTCTAGTTTTTAAAAATGTGTTTGTGTTTGATAGAAAGCACGTCTAAACCCCTTCTAGTCTGAATAACATACACAGATGCGATTCAATGATATTTTAGGTTTTGAGAGAAATTTATAAATTATATAAAATTTCAAGTATAACTTCCAAAAATATTTGACTGAAAAATATTAGATTGTTTTATACTTTGCATTAAATAACCAAACGTGAGCAAGACATTATAAAAAAATTCAATCAGAAGAAGCATTTTTTACGTAAATTTATACTAATATGTTTGAAACAAAATAGTAAACTAATTTGATTTTTTTAAAATCACTTAAAGTTTCTAGGAACATAGCATTAAATAGACAGGAACTAAAAAATACTGAATTTTGTTATTTTTATTTTATTTTATATAACATGTTTTACGAAAAGCGTTGAATTTTATTGACTAAATATTAATAATTTCTTATTTAGTTGAAACATTTTCTTTCTTTCAGAAAATATTTTGCTCTAGCATTTTTGGAAGAAAAATCAAAAAGCTAAATGTTATGTTCTATTACATGAAAAATTAAATATTAAATAATCAGACTAACATCCCTCACACCCCGCCCGAAGAAAAACATATTTTTTTAGTAATTAATAGTTATGAATTTTGTAAAATATCATACATGTAATTCTGAATTACTTATGAATTGGCCTTATGAATGACTTATAATTTAAATTAAAGAGTTCGCAGTGTTCAAATGTTAAGTTTTAAAAAAAAATTCTAAATAAATAAAAAAATAAAAAAAATTATAGTACCGACTGAAAAACTTTCTATTTTAAATTCAGTTTTACTAAATTTTGTATAGTTCTCTTACAATTCAGTATTTTGAAGTAAACAAAAACAAGTTTTGGTTAAAAAGCTAAATATTAAAACAAAAATACACACCCAATCCATGTCATGAAACTCCAACTAATTAGTTTTCAGCTGACATTTTTAAATGACCTTGGTATTGAGCAATGTTCGTGATTATCATTTATAAATTAAACTATATCGAACAACCATAATTGTTCCCTTAATTATAGATGCAATAAAAAGACTGTTTTTCAACACAAAATGATACAAACTAAAAGTTTGGGATATTATCTTCATGAATACCCAAACACCCATTTGACATTGAATTTGTTATTAAAGTTTCTAGTAGCGTAAACCAATATCTTATCCTCTAGTCATTGATAAATTCGTTAAACGCTTTTGCATTTTCACAAGCAATTAAAGATGACCTTGTAATTACAAGAAAAATTTCTCTCATTCCTAGATATTTTTCATTTATCTCCTTCGATCTCGGGGAGCGGAACCTCCCCCTGAAAAATCATTCCCCTGTCACCACTCGCAGCCAAGAAACCGCCCCCTTGTCTGTGCGTAAGCATCCCTCCTCTTCAGTCCAAGTTTTTCACCTTTGAAGTGCATTCAAACACCCCTTGACCTTGTTTGTGAGTTCTTTTTAATTTGGAATATTGGTCTTGCGAGAAACATCTAAACTTCCGCGTTGTTTTCAGTGTAACTGTTAATGGCAATTAGGTAAAAAAAAAAGAGAAACAGATTAATGGCACTTCTAACAGCAAACTGTCTGAAGCGGCGCAGACGACTTTTCAGATATATTTAATACTTATTCGAACACGTCAATGCATTTATAATACAATTAGTTCATATATGTTTTATTATGAGTGCATCAATTTTACAGTGAAATACTCGTTTCTGTGTGTGGTTTTTTTAAAATGTTTTTACCGTTATCTCAATTAAAAGCATACATAGAAAATAGAGTATTCCACTGTAAAATTGCATGATGTTTTCTCTGTAACTGTTAATGGCATTTGAAAAAAAGAAACAGATTAATGGCAATTCTAACAGTAAACTGTCTGAAGCGGCGCAGACGACTTTTCAGATATATTTAATACTTCTTCGAACACGTCAATGCATTTATAATACAATTAGTTCATATATGTTTTATTATGAGTGCATCAATTTTACAGTGAAATACTCGTTGTTTTTTTTTAATATTTTTACCGTCATCTCAATTAAATTCATACATAGAAAACAGAGTATTCCACTGTAAAGATGCATGATGTTTCCACTCTAAAGATGTCACCGTAACTGTTAATGGCAATTAGGTGAAAAAAAGAAACAGATTAATGGCACTTCTAATACTAACTTCTAATACTGTCTGAAGCGGCGCAGACGACTTTTCAGATATATTTAATACTTCTTCGAACACGTCAATGCATTTATAATACAATTAGTTCATATATGTTTTATTATGAGTGCATCAATTTTACAGTGAAATACTCGTTGTTTTTTTTTAATATTTTTACCGTCATCTCAATTAAATTCATACATAGAAAACAGAGTATTCCACTGTAAAGATGCATGATGTTTCCACTGTAAAGATGTCACCGTAACTGTTAATGGCAATTAGGTGAAAAAAAGAAACAGATTAATGGCACTTCTAATACTAAACTGTCTGAAGCGGCGCAGACGACTTTTCAGATATATTTAATACTTCTTCGAACACGTCAATGTATTTGTATTAGAATTAGCTCATAAATGTTTTATTCTGAGTGCATCAATTCTACAAAGAAATACTCATTTTTTTAAAAATAATTTTTACTGTCATCTCATTTAAAAGCATACATAGAAAACAGAGTACTTCACATATGCTTCCGTGTGGTTATCAATGAAATTGTTATTGGCAATTAAGTGAAAACAAGAAACAGATTAATGGCACTTCTAACAGCAAACTGTCCTAATCGGAGCAGATGATTTTTTAGGTATGCTTCTTCGAGCACGTAAATGCACTTATATTAGTATGAGTTCACAAAAGTTTTATTATTCAATTTTATCAATACAATTTTACAGTATCAATTTTACAGTTTCAAATTTATACATAGTGATCAGTATTATATTGTAATTGAAAGTTGTGCGATGTTCCACACTCCTAGTAAAGCAACACAAAAAAAAAGAAGGAAAAAAAAAGAAGAAAGTCCCAAACTATTCATTAGAGGACATTTAATTTTTTACACAAGGTGCCGCAAAATATCGTCAGGTTCCCACCAAGCATTCTACGTTACCTTACATCCCGACCCCCCACAATCACCACCCTCCATCGAAGTTGTCCTGTCCACAGGATCTGACTATGGACTGTTGATTTTTTCGCTCGATCGCCCGTAAAGTGGATGCTAGCTCCGATCAGGACAAATCGACCAGAAAAGGACGATAGCGGAAAAGGACACACACCGTCACTTCGCAGAGAGCACGCCGCGCCACATCGCGGCGGTTACCCAATACGACACAACTGCCAATCTTCAGGTGGTGCCCTTGCCTGGGTGAGAGCATTTAGCGGAGCTTTTTATTTTGGGGAAATGAGCGGGCGCCTTTTAGGCTGATAGCATCAGATAAGAGATTTCTCAGCGAGATAACATTGTAGGTTGTTATTTTTTTGATACCTTGTGTGGTTTGAAAGATAAATGAAACAAGAAAATTTACCGTCTCAACTTATGTATTTCCGTTATTTGTTTTCGAGTAGTAAAAGTTTAATTCACAGCTCGTAAATTTGAAAAATTAAAGTTTTGTTAATTGTACATAGGTAATATTATTATTATTATTATTATTTTTTTTTTAATTATTATTATTATTATTATTTTTTTTTTAATTATTATTATTATTATTATTATTATTATTATTATTATTTTCATTAAAAACTTTCCCTACAAGACATTTCCTTAACAATAACTGACTCCTTGCACACTGGGCTGACCAAACGGTATAGTGGTTAGCGTGCTAGATTCTAGACCGCGAGGTTGCGTGTTTGAGCCCCTTGTAAGGCATGGGTGTTTGAAAATGTATGTTGGCTTGTTAAATGACGAATGTTTCGGCGCATTATAGCCCTCGTGTTGCTGACGGTGCCAGATAATCTGAAAACAACCAACCTTAACACACTGGCTTGGAAACTAAATTCTAGTTATTTAAACTAGATCATTTCTAGGAGTAAAATTGAAGTGGCGTTTATTAAAATTTCGCTTTTAGTTTAAAGATATCAGGCACTTAGACAGAACCTACTATATACACTTTACAGCTCCTTTTCTTCATTTTACTATTAGTTCTTCTTTTCTATTAGTAAAATGTTAGTTCACAACTAGCAAATTGAGGAGAAAGGGGGTGTAAAGTGTGCATGGGAGTAGGTTCTGTCTAAGTGCCTGATATTTTTAATTAAAAGAGAAATTGTAGCAAACGCAACTTCAATTTCAACAACTGTCTCATTACGATATATTAATTCTAAAACATAAATTTTATTAAAAATGCTTTCATTGCCCTCCAAAATAAAAAAATTTCTGAGTGCAGTAACTAATTATATATATATTCATGTATTTTTTACGCAAATATTTTTTTTATAGTTCATCTAACCTTCACTTTTCTATAGCACGCAAAATAGGAGAAAGTAAACAAGACTATTTTAAGAAAAAAAAAATCAGAGAAAGTTTCCAAAAAAACAACTTTCTCCAACACAAAAAGTGGGAAAAAACTGTCTTTTCTCACCTATAATCACACCTATTGGAAAGTAAAAAGAGAAAACCCTACACGTGCTGGCGTTTCACCTACTTTTCTATCAAAAATACTCTAGTAAACAGATATGATTATATAAAAAAAAAAAAAAAAAAGCTTAAAGCTGTCATTGAAGAATGTCGGAAGTCCAAATAAATATTCAAGATATAATGAGCGGGGAAGATGCAATGACTGGTGTTACATATTCACACATTGACACCCCAACAATCAGCGTTTGAGGCCTAACGGTGATCGTTTCAAACGTCTTGACGTCCTTCCAGGCTCGTTTTCGAGATGGGCAGTTTACTTGTGGGGGCGTGGTGGTAGTCCTGACGCCTATCCTCGGGACAGGTGCTGTTCAAAACAACCTCCAGCTTTGCGCGTTTCCGACAATGATGTCCCAGTGGGCAAATGACAGATGAGCAACAGGTAGTCGGTGGATTTGATTTTTTTTAGTGTTTTTGTGGTTTTATTCCCGCCCGTAAACTTGACCTGATTTCGTCTCAAACGGAAATTAAGCGGCAGGAGGTTGAAAACTTATTTTTTATTATTATTATTAATTAGGTGGAGGAAAGGAAAATACTCGTGACGAGGTGAGAGAAACAGTGAAAATTTGGTGTGATTAAAACAATGATTTTCGATTATGTAGGTTTAGTCAGTATGATGGTCTCATAGAAGACACCAAAAAAGATGCATTACATTCTGCAAAAAAAAGTGACGAATAGGTATTAGAAACTAATAAGGTGGAATTTATTTTATATTGAACTGCAATTTAGACAAGTACTTTCTTACATTTAACTCCCTAAAAATGCGAGTAGTTCAGAAAAAAAATATATGTGTAAGTTTTTTATAAGGAATATGTTCTCTATAAGAATAATCTTTGAATATAAATTAATGATATGAATATAAATTCAGAATATATAATATTTTAGATAAACAAAAAATTTCAATTAAATGCCTTGTTTAAAGTATTCATGATTTAAATACTATTCAAATTGAAAATTTATTTTTCAATTGTTAAATCTTCTACAGGATTAGAATCTACAGTAAGAGAATACATAAAAATTCCCAATCTAATTTAGAAAGCAAAAAAATATATATTCAGATTATTCAGTTAATGGTAGTATCAAGTCTTAAGGATAAATCAACAATATTTTAAAATTATAATTTAAATAGTTCAATTTAATTTCTTAAATCAAGTATTTTCTAAAAAAATATTACTTTTGTACGATTTATATAATTTTGTTTTTATTTATTAAATCTTTATAAAATGAGGATAATTTCCATTGCATGTTAGTTTACTTATAGAAATTAAGCTCTCATCAGATGCGACAATAATTAAAACTTACTACCACTTCACAGATTCAAACTTTTCATATCATTTCACATACAATGAGAACAAATAAAAGATTGAACACTGCATAAAGAGATGAAGTATGCTTCGCTCGGTTGACTCTCAATTACATCTCCTTTGTATCACATAACAACTGTGAAAACCGACAAAAAAAAAAACCCCAAAGCAATATAATTCAGTTGCACCATCCACAAAACACTCGATGATGGCAACTCCTGGAATGAAGAAGAGCTTTGATATCCCTGAATATGTACACAATTCGCCATTCTTGAAGCTCAACCATTCTTCAAGATGACATTCTGAATGTTGATGGATCACTTCCCGACCTGTTCTTTGCAGATCGAAGGTCGACCTTAGCCGACCAGTTAATTTCAGTCCGACTCCACACGGCGGTATTAGATTCGAAATACCATCCAGTTTCTGGGGATGCCGAAGACGTTATTTTGTGCCAAGTTGTGGGTGTGTATTTGGAATGGCCTTCGTTTGCAAGTTGGGGGAGGACTGATGCCTGGACAAAATGATAGAGATGTAGCGTATGTTTAGAGGCTTAAGAAGGTGCATTTTAGAGAAATTCTTGGTTCGTTAGTGAACAACTGAAGTTTTGAGAAAGGTTACGGATCTTTGGAAAATTACAGGAGACAGTCAGACAAAATGTCTGACAAAAAACCGCAGAAACTTGGCTATTTATTTTTGTGATTTATTGCTTTATGCAACTTTGCAACCTCTTATATCACCATTTTTTATTTATTTTTTAATAATTATTTCAGTTAACGGACTTGTTGGCAGAAATTTTCTAATGTTAACAGACGAATCATGTAAAGTGTCCCCTGTGAAACATTATGTCGTCTGTGAGAGGCTTAAGAAGGGACATTTTTAAAGGAATTCTTGGTTTGTTAGTGAACAACTGAAGTTTAGAAAAAGGATATGGATCTTTGGAAACTTACAGAAGACATTCAAACAAAATGCCTGACAAAAAACAGGAGAAACTTGGCTATTTATTTTGGGGACTTATCGTTTTATGCCACCTTGCAAAGAAATTATCAATAACATATTTTTCTTTTATCTACCCGTTGATAATAAACTGAAATTTATCACAAAAACTAGGCATTAATCTCCTGCTGCATTATATTAAGTTAGTAGTAGTTAACATCTTTATTCAATTTATAAAAAAAAACTAGACACTAATCTCCTGTTGCATTATATTAAGTCAGCCGAAGTTAACATCTTTATTAAATTTATAACGAAAACTAGACATTAATCTCCTTTTGCTTTATACTAAGTTAGTAGAAGTTAACATCTTCTACTAACTCATTAGTAGAAGTTAGCATCTTCTACTAACTTATTAGCAGAAATTAACTTAACAACTTCTGCTAATAAATTGAGATATTTAACAAAAACTAGTCATCAATCTCCTGTCCCATTATATTTAGTCAGTTGATGTTAACAACTTCTACTAACTCTAAGTTGTTAACTTTTACTAAAAAATATAATGCAACAGGAGATTAGCACCGAGTTTTTGTTATAAATCTCAATTTATAAGCAAGGGGTAGATAAAATAAAAATAGAATGTTATTGGCAATTTCTTTACTATAGAGTGCCGACTTAAAGACTTCGCCGTTACCACTAAACATGAAAAGGACTTCCCTCTAACTCAATCTACATTATTCCCAATCTTATATTTATGCGATTGGCTGGCAACAACAATAAACATCAATACAATGAAAAACAAAGCACTCCAAATTGCCACTAAACGTTAAAAGGTGTTCCCGAACTTGTATTTATTCTTCGTCTACATCAATACACCGCTTGTCTTCTAACAGAAGCTAGGTTCTTCCTGCTGGGACGGCATCCGTTTGCGATATTTGCTTGGTTTCCAGCAGACAAAACAAAGCCGAATGCCCAGGATGGACGTAAATATTACCTGAAGAATGGAACTCATTCATGGTTGAAGTGATTTGCTGGATGAAGAAGAGCTCCTGGTAAGGATCATTCTGTATACTCGCTATGTTACAATCTTCTATACTAAACTCCAACTTGACATCATTAGACGATAGATCTTAACCGTGCTCATAGGCAATTAATCCATTTTAGCGGAGTGAAGACATAATTCTCGCCAAACCTTATAGCCTTTTGTTCTCTACAGGGTTGCTGGTCTGAGTTTAATAGCGTGATTTTTTCTTGTGGGATGGGAGAAGAATGAAAAGGGAATGGGGTGATACAGTATTCCTATCCATCCCGTTTGTCGAATAAAAGGCTATTTGGCTTGGCGAGCATTAAGCTTTCACCCCGCCAAAAAGGATAAATTGCCTATGAGCACTGTGACGATTTACCGTCTAGTGATGTCAAGTTAAGTTGAAGTTTAGTATAGCCCAGTTCATTTAGAAACTACTTTGTTCGAAAATGATCACTTCATGAAACATAAATTAAAAACTCGAATAAATAGCGTCTAATATATTTTATATTATAGTTTATATCCTTACGTCATCGCCTATGCAGTGGCTCCACCTGTAATAGCCTTTTCCCTTTTTTTTTAATTTTTATTTATGAAATAAAATGTATTAGACGCTATTTTCGAGTTTATTGTTTATGTCATTTCATTAAATTATCATTTTCGTACCTACTCACCAAGTTTCAAGGTTTTATACAAAGTAGTTTCTAAATTAAATGGGCTAGACGATTGTAACGTAGCAAGTATAGGGAATGGTCCTTATTAGAAGTTCCTTTTGAGATAGAGGTCAATGCTTATGACCCAGATGTATTGTTTTGCTTTAAGCAGTCTTTCTATGCGTTTCTCGAAAATAACTGAAACTATTTTAATCGAAATTGACTTTTGCCGAGTTTAAATCACTGTGTATATTGTCAAAGCATCAATAAATACTGTAAAATATGGAAAAATCAATGCATGGGGGAAAAAACACAGAATGTCAGTGTTTTTTTGTATAATTACCAACTAGCATAACTGGATATCTGTTTTTTTCCTTGGTGGTTTATAAGGCTTTTTTCTCAATCTATTTACTCTTAGATATCTTAAATATGGTGTTTTGGCATTTGAATAACAATCTCCAAAACGTATACGCCGACCAAACGGTATAGTGGTTAGCGTGCTAGCTTCTAGACAGCGAGGTTGCGGGTTCGAGTCCCGTGTTAGGCATGGGTGCTTGTAAATGTATGTTGGCTTGTCTAATGACGAATGTTTCGGCGCATCATAGCCCTCGGGTTGCTGACGGCGCCAGATAATCTGAAAACAACCATCCAACCAAAACGTATACTGTTAAAAGTTGTTGGTTTTGGTAGTATTTAGATATTGATTAAGCCATTAAACATTATTAGTGAAATAAAATGATCGAAAATTCCAAGTTAAAAAAACTAAAATCAATATGAATTAAATTAATAAGTGCTATTAGATATTTGTTCGTTTTGATATTTGATCTGTTCTTTTTATTTATTTGTTTCATTTATGGAATTTTTAATTTCAATACCTTTTGAAATCTATCATACTGACTCTTTCGAAAGAGTATATCTTTTGGACAAATTCTTGGTTGGTTGGTTTGTACGCTCAATGACCTATATTTCAATGGCGGCTCGTGCACTATAGCCAGTACAGCCGGGCTGCATTTAAATTTATTAGTTCAAAACTAAAATTATTTATTTTAAAATTTTCTAAAATAAAGATCCATTTCAACGGTAAGTAAAAAAAAATCCGATAAACAGCAATCTTCTTTCCTAAATAATTCAGGAGAAAAAACCGGCTTCCAATCAAAGTGATCTTCTTCCGAACACATCAGCCGTGTTTCCTGAAACTTGTTTCGGGCAGCCATGTTGCCATGGTAACCAAAAACCAATGGAAAGCTATAGAAGACTTCTCTCTACGCAATGTAATGGCTGTGCTGCCGATCAAGTATTATTTCTAACTTCGGCTGCCCTTAAGAATTCGATGAGCTGATTGACTTAGCATATGGGAATCTGCGTGGGTGGGGTGAGTGTGTTGCCAAAACAACGCCATTTTATGACGACATCATTGACTGATTCGCAAGTTTAAAAGAAAGGAGGATTGATTTTGTTTTCAAAAAATAAGTAAGTCTTTTCTTTCTCATCTTATTCCTTTTATAAAAATTGAAAGTAAATCTTGATTTGAGTTTGAGTATTAAAGATTATTAGGATTAAAGACTTAGCGTTCATGAATGATTGTGAAAAGTGTGTGGTGTTAGGATGGTGGGGGGAACGCATGTTTCCAGCTGCCCTAACATTTTTGATAGAGGTTGGAAATATCGATCAAAATAAATATCGATACTAATCGGTACATAGGAAAAAATATTGATAAAATATCGATATATCGATACATGATTTTTTATTTTTTTTATGTGATTTTCAATTTTGCTAGAAACGAAGTTTTTGGGGGCAAATTTTTACTTTTCGTGAATTTATGCCAAAATTGTTTTAATAAATAAATTATAAAAATGGTTTTTATAAATAAATTATAAAAATTGTTTTTATAAATAAATTATAAAAATTGTTTTTATAAATAAATTATAAAAATTGTTTTTATAAATAAATTATAAAAATTGTTTTTATAAATAAATTATAAAAATTGTTTTTATAAATAAATTATATTATCAATCAGAATAAATAAATACATTTGGATGTCAATGCATAAATTCCCATTTCTTTTTCAAGAAGAAATTTCGAAAAGTAGTTTACCCCATAATTTGCTGATAGAGATGTTTTTAATATTTAAAAATAGATGCAAATTCCAGGCACACGTTGGCAACAGAAACGGCGCTATTTTAATGACTACTAATAAATTATCTTATCTTTCCATTACATTATGTTATCTTTTTGGTTAGGGTGCCATTATAACTGCCTCTCAATCAAGTCCAAACTTTAGTTTCGATGTTTTTGAAACGGGAATAAAGAAAATCGAAAAGAACATGGAATTAAAAAACGATCCTCAAAAAACTAAAATTGTTTGAAAATTTCGATATATCGGTGACTTGTATCGATATTTTTACTATCGATATAATTTTTTAAATATCGATAAAAATATCGTCGTATCGATAAATCGCCAACCTCTAATTTTCGATCACAGGCCGCTACTGATATATTTATGCACAATGACGAACAAATGCTTGAGTTTAATATTTCTCATGACTTTCACGATTAAAATAAAATAATTCTTCAAGTAATTTTTTTTTTTTATAAAATAACTATTTAATCTAGATAGTCTAGTATCCCCTACAAATAAAACAATTTTATGTGTATGCAAACGTCTTAAATTCTACTCAACTTGATGAAATAAAAATCCCTCTACAATTTATGGATCAGTTGTCTCATTTTCGTATCTACGTGAAGGTATTTTAATTCAAGAATACGATAACTACGTTTCCCAGTCGTATTTTTATTCCGCCTTTTCCAGCGCTTTGTGTGGAAATTAATGACCGACAAAATATCTCGAACCTGCCCGAGGACAATCAGAATCGCCCGTCGTTTTATCAATGAATGAAGATTCAAGAACTCAATAGCTGGATAACACGCTTCATTTCACAATAGTACGCACACATTCCGAAGTAGAATCTTCCTTTCTTTTTTATTACTAGGTTTGTGTTATTCATAAAAGAAGAGTTCCACTCGTATATATTTCCTTTTGTTTCAGCAAAAGATAAATTTACTGAAAGACAATACCATCCGCAATTGTGATTTGAAAAAAAAAAAAAAAAAAAAAAAAAAATGCATGTATATTCACTTGAACGAAATATGTTTGTGCAAATAATATAGATAGCGGATATTTTGTTTTTAAGTTTTCATAAATTATTTTTATAGATAATCTTTCAGTCACGATCATAATCATGACTTGGCAGTACAATTGCCTATTTAGGAATTACAAAATCTTAAGAATGTAGTTATGAAAGCAGTTAAAATTTTTGTATAAATTTGTGAATTTATTAGTTAGCTCAGTACGGAAAACCCAAATTTAAAAATAAAATTCTTTATATTTACTCATAAACTAAAAGTCAGAATCACACTTAAGTTACTTAAAATTTAAAAAGTATATTTTTTTTCTTCATATATTGATAATACAATTTATTTTTAAATCATTTATTCAATCAGCCATACATTTTGCATTCTCATAACAATTGGCTTAACATTTATTTATAAATAATTACAAATAAAAAAAAAACACACACAAAGGCTTCGCTCTTTAAATGAAAGTTTATAGTAACTATATAGCACAACATAGTGCTTCGTACCTTAATAATCACCTCAGCTTCAAAATCTTACAAATGAAAAAAATTTTAATTAAAATAACCGCACACTTTTATGAAAAAATATAAGTCATTAAAGGGAAAAAACTAATTAATTTTAATGATTACATGCAGAATCACAGCAATTTGAAAGGAAACGAAAGTGGCTTTAAAATAAAGTTTTTAAAATGAAAGTTATCGAAATAGCCGTTAATATATTGAAACTGTTGTTTTAGTAATTAATATAATTGTTGTTAATTATATTGAAGCTGTTGTGATAGCCAAAAGTAGTACGTGAATAAAACTCTCAATTAATGAAATTTTTTTGTCATTTGAGGAAATATTTGAAGTACGTATGAAAATATCAAAATAAATTAAAATGTAGCAAACCTTTTAGTGAATTTTGAAATAGTGGATTAACAAAAACGCGGAAATTTAAAGTTCACCATTTCAAAAATGCAAACTTTATTAAAAAATTTCAGTTACGTTGAAAGTTTACTTTTAACATGAGAAAACAGACTCTCAATACAGCCATTGCATTCATTGAAGCAGTTGTTATAACTAAAACTAATACGTGAATAAAACTTCCAATTAGTAAATTTTTTTTTTTTTTTTTTTTTTTTTTTTAAGGAAATATTAAAAGTATATATGGAAATAACGAAATAAGCTAGTACGTGAAAAAAACTCATAATTAGCTACATTTTGTTGTCTTTTGAGAAAATATTTGAAGTATTTACGGAAATAACAAAATAAATTAAAATATAGCAAACAATTAGTGGATTTTGAAATAAGGAATTAACAAAAAATAATGGAAAATTAAAAGTCCACTATTTCGAAAATGCAAACTTTATTAAAATGTTAAGTTACTGTGAAAGTTTACTTTAAACAGGAGATAAAAGACTCTAAAGAATAGCACGAACTCTACTTCCAATCATCTCATGATTGATTACCACCATAAAAGTTGATAGCAGCACACTTAAACAGCCCAACCTTAACATACATCGCACCTTAACAACCACACAATACCCGAGAAGGCATGAAATTCCAGTGAAAGTTATAAATTTCCACCGACATTTCATTAGCGTCAATGAAACGATTAACTACATAATCGATGGTTGATTTTAATTATTCCGATGAGCATGTCTCTGGAAACACCGACTAAGTAGCTCTTGTGGCAAGCCTTAAAGGTAAACAGCAACCTGTTGGTAATGAAATACCGCTGACCTGCATCTACCTTAATTTGATACCTGTGGCCTACTTTGGGTGATTATCGAGGCGGGGATTGGTGCATATTCATTGGAGTTTCATAGTAATTAAATTATAATACAACAGATAACGTCGCTTAGGTGAGGTCTTAAAACGATGGTGGTGGGTGATGTGCTAAAACTTATTTGTAGGTTTGGTTTCGGGATGTTAAGGGTATTGATGTTTTTACTTTCAATTATCCATATGTTAACATGCTCATCTGATGGCTGTGGGGTTAGCGCTCTGGCCACGCATGCCAAAAGTGGCTGGTTTGAATCCCAGGTTAGGCATGGATGTTCGTTGTGGTTCGGAATCTAGATTAAGCTGTAGGTCCCGGCCTGGTTAGCCGTCATTTATGCATAAAAATAGGTCGTTGAGCGTACAAACCAACCAACAGTGTGTTAACATAAGGAAATGAAAGAATTGCTTTCAATCAAACAAAAATTTAGATTATTTTTTGCATTTCTCCTCGTTTTAGAGCACCCTGACGTCAAAAAAGGGGTCTAGAAAAAATGTGTGTACGTATGGTTGTGAGTCCGTGATCAGCATAACTTTCGAACGAATTGACCTAAAATGTTCAAATTTGGTGTCCTAATTAGTGGTGGTCATAGGACTTACCATTAAGGTTTTTGTCAAAATTGCACATGCGCATGAGGTAGCTGCCATTGAAAAAAACATTTTTTAGGCAATTGTTAAAATATGGTTCAAACGATTTTGATCAAAATCACAGTGGAAATACCTCTTAAAGTATTCTAAACATCCCTATTACCGAAATTCCTGTAAAAATGCAATAAATGTATAAAAAGTTGGAAAAAGAATGTCTTTATAACACAGAGTTCTCGTCCCTTGAGCATCGGTCGTTCATCAATTACCTTTTCTCTCCTTTCCTTTGTTTCACTTACAAGAAAGTATTATGTGAAAGTTATGTAAGAGTACACATTTATTGCATTAATTGAAAAGTGTATCGCCAAATTCGTCATTTTGGCTAAATTTTTCAAATGAATGAAAACCTGAATCTTTACCTAACGCATAAGAAATGCAGTAGGGTCACTAGTAGTATCCTCAAATACTTTAAATATCTATGTAAAAATTACATGCATTTGAATGGTTTAAAATTTATTTAGTCAAAAAGCTTATTTTTCCACGTAAATATAATTTGTATAGAAATTTCATTCTCAGTGGCTACTTAATATTTTATTTAAACATTTTCATTACTATTTATGAAAAATAAACTTTGATGTTTTAAAAACTATCTATAAAAAAAAATTCTTACAACATTTTTAAAAACATTCGCGAATTTTTTTATCTCAAAATTTTACTTTTATTTAACTAATACATAAAAAAAGTCATCTAACTGTAAATAAAACGAACTCTTCTTAATTTTATATTTATTCTGAACATAAATTCTGTAAAAAGATGGCTCTCAAGTTTAAATTTCATTACAAATTCCTCTCAATACTTCAGTTAAATACAATATATTCTGTAAGTGAAGTCATGATTATTTTAATTCTTGAAAAACGATTTGAAAAAGTTGCAACATAAATCTCTTTGATGATATCCCCATAAATGTAAAATTCATAAAAATACAATTTTTTTAATCTTTGCACAAATATTATATCCTCTAGAGACCGGACATTCACTTAAATGGACACACTTTTGAATTTTATGCACAATAATTTTTTTTTAAATTCATTTATTTTTATATTATTTGATCCCCAATAAAGGGAAAAACTCAAAAAAAAATTTGAAAAAAAAATTGAAAAAACAAAATCTCCTTGCAAGCTCAGGTATCTTGAGGATATAGTATGGTATTATATTAAAAGCATTTCCATACGAGAAAACTGTTAGTTTAGTTTATTAGGAAATGTTATGCAAACTAATATCAAAATATGATTTATTATTTTACACTCACAAATTAATTTTTAGGCACTTGACCACCTTGGAAAAGTAAAAAATACAACATTTTCAACATTTATTTTTCAGTTCCTGTATGAGATATTACAATATATATATTTTTTTTTCAACTTTTACTTGAAGCTTTTTATTGAGTACAAATTTTGTTGATTTTTTTCAAATTTCATTTTTTAACAACTATCCAGGCGGCGCCAATGTCGGGGCCTCAAAATAATGGTGTCCCACGGCGGACAGTTAATCTCAGGATTGGTGAATTTGAAAAAAAAAAAAAAAAAAAAAAAAAAACGGAATCTTCAAAAGAAAGGTTCCTTAGAGGACAATTTACCACAAATTGTCAAAAATAAGAGAAATAAAAAAGCGGCGGATATTTGAAAAATAGGTTGTAAAAACACCCCTGTTTTTCACTGTTCTTTGCTAAAAAAAACGTTGTTATAATTAATTTTCTTTGGGAAAATGTGGTAAATTAGAGTACAAAGCATCTCAATGAACAAAACAAGACCAAAATCATTGAAATCGGCCTAGTAGTTTCGGAGATTAAGTGTCCGTCATTTGAAAAAAAAGTAGTTTTGGGAAAAAAGCGTTTAAAGTTTTTATTGTTTTAAGTTTTTATTAAGTTTTTATTTTTTTAAGTTTTTATTATCGCGTTTAAAGAATAATTATTTTTATCAAATAATTATTAAAAAGTCGAGTTTTTTCGCTTAGAAATTTGTTAATCTGTTATCCCTGAACCGTAAAACCTTGGAAAGGATTGTAAAAATGCAAATATATATATATATATATATATATATATATATATATATATATATATATATATATATATATATATATATATATATATATATATATATATATATATATATATATTTTTTTTTTTTTAATTTATAAGGTGGTCAAGTACCTTACAATGTATTGACTAAAAACGATCTAATTTTTAATGATATAAAATTCAATATTCTAATCCCAAAATATTGGATTCCCAGATACGCTGAATTAAGTGCCTTACTCCAACTAAATTGACACTTTTCAACAAACTAACCACTTTTATCTCAAAGAAATTTAATTTGTCGACCTTCCATTACTGTCACATTTCCTTAAACCGACAACAACGCCTTCTAATAGGAACTCAAACCGCCCAAAATATTCACTTTCATACTTTAAGGTGCCAACTCCCAAAGGGGCCTAACACCTATAAAAGTCCCTGGGAAATTAATTATCTGATACTTATCGAACATTGTCACGAGGCTCCCTGTCAAAATGCGCTACGCCCCTTGTAGTTACTTGAATTATTCATACCAATATGAAAGTAAAATTAAATGTCTGAAATTGATTTTCCTTTCTATGAGAAAGATAAAAAAAAGACTACCAATTTTTACTTTCAATTACCCATTTGTATACATAAGGTAATAAAAGTATAGGATTCGGTCCAAAAAAAAAAATCGATTTTTTTTTTTAGTTGTTGCTTTTTTCCATGTTTTGGAACATCCTGATTCCAAAAAAGTGATATAGAAAAAATGTCGGTCAGTGGTCGGTAAAATTTCCGAACAAATTGACCTACCATGCACAAATTTGGTGTGCGGGTTGGTGGTGGCCATGGGACATACCACTAAGGTTTTCGTCAAAATCGCGCTTGCGTATAAAGTAGCTGCCATTGAAAATGAATGCCTTCTACACAGAGTCCTATTTTCTTGAACACAGCTCATCAACGATCGTTTTTTCGCCTCTTCTCAGTTTCACTTATAAGAAAGAATAATACAAGAATTATTTGAAATTATACCGCCAAAATCACCCTTTTTGGCAAAGTTTTTTTTTTTTTTTTTTTTTTTTAAGTCCCATATAAAAAAAAAAAAATTATCACAAATTTTTTTTTAAAAAATTTAAAAAAAATATCGCTAAACTGGCCATTTTTTCTGAACTATGGAAATATAAAAACACAAAATCACACAAATCCACGTCAGTATTATATAGTGTAATTGAAAGTTGTGCGATGTTCCACATCCCTAGTTTTTCTGTATAGAACTGAACACATAACTTAAAAAAATATCTTTTGGTTAATTTTAAAGAGGAAAGTGGCTCACATATAATATGCGAGCTGAATACGAAATTTCACCAAGTGCATTTTAACAATCAAATAACATTCATGCAAGGGCGAATACAGAGTATTATTATTACGGAGGAGACGATGGGTGTTGAATAGCCTAGGTAAAATTAAGTTGCTCATAATTTATATTACTATACCATACCAAGGGATAACTTTATTTTGATTATACACAATATGTTACAAAGATTGAAAAAGTCTCAATAACATGAAGGGAGACGTAATGGTTGGCTACGTGTGAATTTACGACAGTATATTAGAGAATTGTCTACAATTATTTGATTCAGGATATATTAATGTTAAATATGCTAAAACAGAACAATCTAACAACGGATACATACTAAATTATAATTTATATTTTATTCAAATAACTTAATACTTGTTAAAATTTTAACATATATTCTTCAATTTTTTTTTCTCTCCATTATTTAGCACAGATTCTGGAAAATTATTATATTTATATAATACATTTCTTAATGTAGATCCATACTTTACATTTCTCAAAAAAACCTTGAAAAGTGTGATTTTTGTTTTAATGCAGAAAACCATTCTAAATGCTTTGATGCACACATTTGCAAATTATGAAAACTCTATGGCATTTCAAGCATGAACATGTTTGCATTTTCATTTACTGTCCCAGCCATATATTCGTATGTAATTTTAAACATTCAAATGCATTTTACTCGGAATTTTGTTTTTCATATTTGTGACTCAGAAAAACTCAGAAAACCTTTTCCCATATATGGACTTAAGACAAAATTCTTTTTGTCAAACACACTCAATATTATACTGAACAATAATATGAAGAGCTTTTTTAAATTATTAAAATTTATTTTTAATGCATTTTATAGAAATGAAAATGAGGATTTTCCCCAAAAATTGGCTTCCACCATGTATAAATATTTTGTGTTTTAAAAAAAAGTTACAACTTAAAAAAAAAAAAAAAAAAAAAATAATATTTTTTTTTACAGCACTTTAATAATTCTATGATATTATTTTCCTAAGCTGTATCTTAAAAGGAAATTTAAAAAAAAAGGAGTAGGCTTTTTAAAAACATTTCAATTGTTTAAAAACTTGCATTTTTAAAATAAATTTTCTGTTAATCAAATTTTTAATTGCAGAATAATTTTCATATTAGAGTACTTCATAAGTATATCAAGTATAATTTTTTTTCACAGAAAAAAGTTACAAGAAGTGGGATTTTTTCCACGAATCAAATTTAAAATTATCTTATTATAGCACCAAATATCCAAAACAATGCAAATCTATTTTCAATCACCATCAAATAAAGCATGAATTTTTAACTCCTTTGTATTAACGTCGGTTTTGTTTGTATGTGTGTGGCTGCCTGGCAAATCTGTGGAAGCCTAATTAACCCACTTGAAGTCATTTAATCGGGTTGAAACTTGGCATATAGATTTGATGTCGATGACAATGCATTCTATCAAGTTTTGGGAGCTGTCACTGTCACTAAAAGGTCGCATTTACTCACGTTTCTATAATTGTTTTGGAATACTAATAAATCCCATTTAACCATCATTGTCGAAACTCTTTCCTGTTACCAAAATTATTTTAATCAGAATAAATAAAAGAATAACTGGGCGCGAATACATACATTTGTTATAGATCGAAGTACAATCAATTCAACGTTGCGTTGCTAGTAACGCTGTAAATAATAAAAAATAAAAAAAAATAAAAAATAACCAATCATTGTTGAAACTCTTTCCTGATGTCAAAATTATTTTAATCAGAATAAATAAAAGAAAAACTGGGCGCGTATGCATACATTTATTATCGAGTGAAATACAATCAATTCAAGGTTGCGTTGCTGGTAACGCTGTAAATAAAAAAGAATTTTAGCCAATCATTGTTGAAACTCTTTCCTGTTGTCAAAATTGTTTTAATCAGAATAAATAAAAGAAAAACTGGGCGAGAATGCATACATTTATTATCGAGTGAAATACAATCAATTCAACGTTGCGTTGCTAGTAACGCTGTAAATAAAAAAGAATTTTAGCCAATCATTGTTGAAACTCTTTCCTGATGTCAAAATTGTTTTAATCAGAATAAATAAAAGAAAAACTGGGCGCGAATGCATACATTTATTATCGAGTGAAATACAATCAATTCAACGTTGCGTTGCTGGTAACGCTGTAAATAAAAAAGAATTTTAGCCAATCATTGTTGAAACTCTTTCCTGTTGTCAAAATTGTTTTAATCAGAATAAATAAAAGAAAAACTGGGCGCGAATGCATACATTTATTATCGAGTGAAATACAATCAATTCAACGTTGCGTTGCTAGTAACGCTGTAAATAAAAAAGAATTTTAGCCAATCATTGTTGAAACTCTTTCCTGTTGTCAAAATTGTTTTAATCAGAATAAATAAAAGAAAAACTGGGCGCGAATGCATACATTTATTATCGAGTGAAATACAATCAATTCAACGTTGCGTTGCTAGTAACGCTGTAAATAAAAAAGAATTTTAGCCAATCATTGTTGAAACTCTTTCCTGTTGTCAAAATTGTTTTAATCATAATAAATAAAAGAAAAACTGGGCGCGAATGCATACATTTATTATCGAGTGAAATACAATCAATTCAACGTTGCGTTGCTAGTAACGCTGTAAATAAAAAAGAATTTTAGCCAATCATTGTTGAAACTCTTTCCTGATGTCAAAATTGTTTTAATCAGAATAAATAAAAGAAAAAACTGGGCGCGAATGCATACATTTATTATCGAGTGAAATACAATCAATTCAACGTTGCGTTGCTAGTAACGCTGTAAATAAAAAAGAATTTTAGCCAATCATTGTTGAAACTCTTTCCTGTTGTCAAAATTGTTTTAATCAGAATAAATAAAAGAAAAACTGGGCGCGAATGCATACATTTATTATCGAGTGAAATACAATCAATTCAACGTTGCGTTGCTAGTAACGCTGTAAATAAAAAAGAATTTTAGCCAATCATTGTTGAAACTCTTTCCTGATGTCAAAATTGTTTTAATCAGAATAAATAAAAGAAAAACTGGGCGCGAATGCATACATTTATTATCGAGTGAAATACAATCAATTCAACGTTGCGTTGCTGGTAACGCTGTAAATAAAAAAGAATTTTAGCCAATCATTGTTGAAACTCTTTCCTGTTGTCAAAATTGTTTTAATCAGAATAAATAAAAGAAAAACTGGGCGCGAATGCATACATTTATTATCGAGTGAAATACAATCAATTCAACGTTGCGTTGCTAGTAACGCTGTAAATAAAAAAGAATTTTAGCCAATCATTGTTGAAACTCTTTCCTGTTGTCAAAATTGTTTTAATCATAATAAATAAAAGAAAAACTGGGCGCGAATGCATACATTTATTATCGAGTGAAATACAATCAATTCAACGTTGCGTTGCTAGTAACGCTGTAAATAAAAAAGAATTTTAGCCAATCATTGTTGAAACTCTTTCCTGTTGTCAAAATTGTTTTAATCAGAATAAATAAAAGAAAAACTGGGCGCGAATGCATACATTTATTATCGAGTGAAATACAATCAATTCATCGTTGCGTTGCTAGTAACGCTGTAAATAAAAAAGAATTTTAGCCAATCATTGTTGAAACTCTTTCCTGATGTCAAAATTGTTTTAATCAGAATAAATAAAAGAAAAACTGGGCGCGAATGCATACATTTATTATCGAGTGAAATACAATCAATTCAACGTTGCGTTGCTAGTAACGCTGTAAATAAAAAAGAATTTTAGCCAGTCATTGTTGAAACTCTTTCCTGTTGTCAAAATTGTTTTAATCAGAATAAATAAGATACATTTGTATGTGAAAACACAAAATCAGATTTAATTTTAATAAATAAATTTTGAAATGGTGTTTGCCGCAAATTTTGCTGATAGAAATGTGTTTAATATTTAAATTAATTAATATTGTTTTAATCAGAATAAAAAAGATACATTTGTATGTGAAGACATAAAATCAGATTTAATTTTAATAAATAAATTTTGAAAAAGAGTTTACCGCAAATTTTGCTGATAGAAATGTGTTTAATATTTAAATTAATTAATATTGTTTTAATCAGAATAAATAAGATACACTTGTATGTGAAAACACAAAATCAGATTTAATTTTAATAAATAAATTTTGAAAAGCAGTTCACCGCAAATTTTACTGATAGAAATGTGTTTAATATTTAAATTAATTAATATTGTTTTAATCAGAATAAATAAGATACATTTGTATGTGAAGACATAAAATCAGATTTAATTTTAATAAATAAATTTTGAAAAGCAGTTCACCGCAAATTTTGCTGATAGAAATGTGTTTAATATTTAAATTAAGAGCAAACACCAATGGTTTGTCAATAGAATCAAAGCTGTGTTAATGAATATAAAAATTGGCAATGCATATAAATGATTTATATTAAATCTTGGTTTTTATGGGCTATATAATTCACGATCAATAACCACTGACGGAATTCCCATCAATGGACGTGACCGTGAATATTTCCTCTCACCCATCTCTAACATCCTTGTCCATTTTTATTCTTCCTCACCATTCATTTAATAAACTCCCCTCACCCCTCACTGATATCAACACCAAACAGCTACCGTACAAAAAGCAGCACCCAGAGCTGCGACCTTTGAAAAGAAGTCACGGTCCTCACAGAAATTGATAGACAGGATCTTTCGGCCATCCAACACCCCTCACCAGGTCATCGTTTGATGTGCCCCGATTGGTCTCCTGAAGACCCCCCCCCCCTCGTCACCCAAAGCAGCACCCCCTTTTTAACTTATGCCCCCTCTGCACTTGAGGTCAGGCTACCTATCTGGATGCAAAAAAAATATATATATAATAATGAGAAGAGTGGTAGAAAAAAAAATTGCAATTTAGTTTGTCTGGTCCTAAAGATCCCGTTGTGTAAATGGTGTAGGGTTTCAAGTTAATGTTTTTTGTGATATGCGCAAATTGGAGGTGGAGAAATCCGCTTTTGTGGAGAATAATGGAGAATGATATATTGTGACGTGGTGTAGTGCGATGTGATGGAATGACATTGGGAGGTAGGTATACAGAATGGAACTCTGAGGATCTTCACGGTAGATAAGAAAAGAATTCAAGCCGTAAGAAGTGGTACGAAGATATTTTGGTTACAATATTGCACTGCAGTCGCACCAATTAACCAATAAAAAAGTGTTTGATATAAATCCTTTGTATGCATTGGCAATTTTTATATTCATTAACAAAGCTCCGTTTCTGTTGCCAGCGTGTGCTTGGTGTTGGCATGTAATTTTAAATATTAAAAATATCTCTATCTGCAAAATATGCGGTAAGCAACTTTTCAAAACTTCTTCGTTAAAAATTAATGTGAATTTATGCATTCTCTTCCAAATATCTTTTATTTATTCTGATCAAAACAATTTATTTATTTATTTATTTATTTATTTATTTATTTATTTATTTATTTATTTATTTATTTATTTATTTATTTATTTATTTATTTATTTATTTATTTATTTATTTATTTATTTATTTATTTATTTATTTATTTATTTATTTATTTATTTATTTATTTATTTATTTATTTATTTATTTATTCATTTATTTATTCATTTATTTATTTATTTATTTATTTATTTATTTATTTATTTATTTATTTATTTATTTATTTATTTATTTATTTATTTATTTATTAAAACCTACTATTTTTGGCAACAGGAAAGCGTTTCTTAAATGATCGGTTAAACGCTATTTTAGTGTAATTGGATGATGGTAAGTTTGTCTTTTAGTATTCCGTAAAAGTGACCTTTTAGTGAAAGTGACAACCGCCAAAATTTAATAGAATGCATTGTCATCAACATTGAATCGATCTGCCAAGTTTCAGTCCGACTGGACGATGACAAGGGGGTTTATAAGGCCTCCACACATTTTCCCACCATCGACACAACCAGCCAACCACTCACCCACACACACACCCACACGCACACAATTGAAGTTAATATAATGGTTTTAAAAAAGGATATGAGTTCATAAAATGGGTTTTTAAAAATATTATGAATTCATAAGTGTGCTCGTATTTAGTTTTTTTGGGGTAAATATTATCCGAAAATAAAATTGTAAATATTTGGATACGGCAAGTAACTTACCAAAATTGAAGAAACATGTAAGGTTCACAAAGGAACTATATTTTTCATAGATTGAATTTCATTGAACTCGTCAATATTTTTGCCTGTAAGTAGGGGGGGGGGGGCGGTCAGAGGGTTTATACACAATTTTAATGAAACTTCAATTTAATTAGAATGCTCTCAATTAATTTTATTTATAAAAACCTTTGGTCACCCCTAGATATGAATTGGTTCTATTTCGATTCTTCAACCGAGTTAATGCACGTGAAACTGAGAATTCATGTAATGAGGACAAACAAACTACCCTAAGAGATACGTTAGGGAATTTTGGAGTTGGTTCTTTACAGTATATCCAATCCCAAAATAAGCGTAACGCGGAAGCTTTCTTCTACAATGTTTTTCGATAGTGCAGAGAAGTATACTTCCGTGTCCTGTACACTTGCTTTGTATGGAAGTGTCATCACTTTAGGACCACCTATTCAGTAGTATTAAAAAAAATGGCAATGACCTTTATTTTCTTGTTAAGAAATTGCAGCGTGATAAAACATTCAGTCAACCGTAGTATGAAAAATATCGTTCAAATATGAGGTAATCTGACCTTAGAGCCTTATTATACAGAGCCACTCGAGTGGAGAACGTACGCCACAGCTTCTGGCCATTGCTGTGGCTCAATATAATAACCTCCTTAGGATGACATGTTTTGCTTAGGGTCTGGGCGCCACAAGCGACAGACGCAAACTTTAGCCATCGCAGTAGCTCAGTATAATAAGCTCCATAGGATTGCATGTTTCGCTTAGGGTCTGGGTGCCACAAGCGACAAACGCAATCCTAAGCCACCGCAGTAGCCCAGTATAATAAGCTTCATATGATTGCATGTTACGCTTAGGGTCTGGGTGCCACAAGCGACAGAAGCAATCTCTAGCCGCAGCAGTAGCCCAGTATAATAAGCTCCATAGGATTGCATGTTTCGCTTAGGGTCTGGGTGCCACAAGCGACAGACGCAATCTTTAGCCACCGCAGTAGCTCAGTATAATAAGCTCCGTAAGATTGCATGTTTCGCTTAGGGTCTGGGTGCCACAAGCGACAGACGCAATCTTTAGCCACCGCAGTAGCTCAGTATAATAAGCTCCATAGGATTGCATGTTTCGCTTAATGTCTGGGTTGCACAAGCGACAGAAGCAATCTCTAGCCACAGCAGTAGCCCAGTATAATAAGCTCCATAGAATTGCATGTTTCGCTTAGGGTCTGGGTGCCACAAGCGACAGAAGCAATCTCTAGCCGCAGCAGTAGCTCAGTATAATAAGCTCCATAGGATTGCATGTTTCGCTTAATGTCTGGGTGCCACAAGCGACAGAAGCAATCTCTAGCCACAGCAGTAGCCCAGTATAATAAGCTCCATAGAATTGCATGTTTCGCTTAGGGTCTGGGTGCCACAAGCGACAGAAGCAATCTCTAGCCGCAGCAGTAGCTCAGTATAATAAGCTCCATAGGATTGCATGTTTCGCTTAATGTCTGGGTGCCACAAGCGACAGAAGCAATCTCTAGCCACAGCAGTAGCCCAGTATAATAAGCTCCATAGAATTGCATGTTTCGCTTAGGGTCTGGGTGCCACAAGCGACAGAAGCAATCTCTAGCCGCAGCAGTAGCTCAGTATAATAAGCTCCATAGGATTGCATGTTTCGCTTAATGTCTGGGTTGCACAAGCGACAGAAGCAATCTCTAGCCACAGCAGTAGCCCAGTATAATAAGCTCCATAGAATTGCATGTTTCGCTTAGGGTCTGGATGCCACAAGCGACAGAAGCAATCTTTAGCCGCAGCAGTAGCTCAGTATAATAAGCTCCATAGGATTGCATGTTTCGCTTAATGTCTGGGTTGCACAAGCGACAGAAGCAATCTCTAGCCACAGCAGTAGCCCAGTATAATAAGCTCCATAGAATTGCATGTTTCGCTTAGGGTCTGGGTGCCACAAGTGACAAAAGCAATCTCTAGCCACAGCAGTAGCCCAGTATAATAAGCTCCATAGGATGGCATGTTTCATTTTGAGTGTCTTGTTTGAGCGACTAAAGCGGTGGCGAGCGTTCACCACTCGAGTGGCTTCTGTATAATAAGGCCTTTACTCTGAAATATTCCAGAAATATTTTTATACCTGACTTTTTTTTTGGTATGGTTAACTTTTACGTATTGGAAATTGTAACGTGATGTGTAATGTGGTGTAAAAAGTTGTATGATTGAGAAACCTAATAGCACAATTTTGGTAATTTTGTTGTGCTTTCGCCAGGTAAAATATAATAATAAACCATAGCATGTTTTATTAGGGCAGTTTTGGTAAATTTGTCCCCTTTTTGTGACGCCTTGTCCATTTCCCACATACATCACTTTGGTGTTTTTCAATGGTTTAAATAACAGTATTTACCAAATACATACCAAGGTTAGTAAACTGATTAATATCAATACAACATCTTGAAAAAGAAGCTGAATTTAAAGGTGAACGAACCCTTCAAACATGAGTGCAATTAACAGAAAACGTCAGAAAATGTTGCAACCATTTCTGCTGCTGTTTCCACGGATCTCTAAAAAAAGGGTTAAACTGTTGCAATGTATCTTGGCAGTCCTAATAATCAGTTCTCACTTCCGCAGCATCGTGTTACACTTCTGCCCACAACTGTGAAACGCTCTGTCAATCGTAAATTGAAGCCGTTGACATGCCGTTTTGGCGTCACCTTGAAACGTCTATCGCCGTTTATAGAGCCAAATATTTTTTTAAAAAAAAGCAGGAAACTATTAATGGCATTTAACGTTCCTTCCAATCGCCACGAGTGACAAGTTGATACCGATGGCCGAGGACTCTTTAATTGTTGGTTAGAGATAATTACTAGCTGAGCAACTGTCGCTTTTTTTTTTGCTTTTTTTTTTTGTAGAGTTCACATAACTTTGGTGTGTTACTATAAAAAAAATATAGAAAGACTAGACAATGCCAAAAATATCAGACACCCGGAGTTGTCCGGTATACGATGTAGTAAACTAACTTTAAAAGGATAAATAATTTTAATAATTTTTAAGAGAAAAAAGTAACTACAAAAAACTAGGGATGTGGAACATCGCACAACTTTCAGTTACACTATTATGCTGACGTGGATAGGTATTATTTTCTTAGAAAACAAGAAAAAAAGTACGGCAAAATGGCGATTTTGGCGATATACTTTTCGCCAAAGTGAAGTGTTATTCTTACATAATTCTTTCTGTGGATGCTGTAGAGAAGAGTACCCTGAGTTGAAAGCATTTGATTTCAACTTTAAATGCCTTTACAGCTTTTTAAGCGAATTTCGGAGGTAGGGATGTTTAGAACACCTCAAGAGGCATTACCAAAGCGATTATGCTCAAAATCGTTACAACCCTTTTTTAGCTATTACTAAAAAACATGATTTTTTTTTTTTTTTTCAATAGCTGCTGCCTTATGGGTATGCGCAATCCACTGACGCTGACGCATACACCAAATTTGAACATGATAGTAGGTTTTGCTTTCGTGAGTCATGCTGAGCACAAACACACAGACCGACGTTTTTCTATGCCAGTTTTTTGAAATTAGCATGTTCCAAAACGTAGACATATGTGTAAAAAAAAAAAAAAATGACCGAAAACAACACTTTCATTACCCTATGTAAACATATAGTTAATTGAAAGTAGAAATTATTTGCTTCTCAGTTTCCCTTTTCTGAGTGCCGACCAAACGGTATAGTGGTTAGCGTGCTGGCTTCTAGACCGCGAGGTTGCGGGTTCGAGTCCCGTGTAGGCATGGGTGTTTGTAAATGTATGTTGGTTTGTTAAATGACGAAATGTTTCGGCGCATTATAGCCCTCGTGTTGCTGACGGCGCCAGATAATCTGAATACAACCAACCCTTTTCTGAGTACTGAACTTGAGAACCAGTCACCATGGACTCGAGCACTTATTAGACAAGACATTATTTCATTCCATTAGATTAAAAGAAGTCCGTAAAGAGAGTATGAACAACTGTCAACTACTGTTTTATAAAATGAATTTAACTGAAGCACGTTTAGCTGTAAAATGAAAAATGAAACATTTTTTCGGCCGACCAAACGGTGTAATAGTTAGCGTGCTAGCTTCTAGACCGCGAGGTTGCTGGTTCGAGTCCCGTGTTGGCATAGGTGTTTGTAAATGTATGTTGGCTTGTCTAATGACCAATGTTTCGGCGCATTATAGCCCTCGTGTTGCTGACGGCGCCAGATAATCTGAAAACAACCAACCAACCAACGAAACATTTTTTCGGATGATCCTTGTTTTAATCAGTATGCAAGTGTTTATATTGTTACTAAAATCTAAAACATCTTATTTGTACAAAGTCTTAAATTAATTTATTATAATCATTTTTTTTTTTTTTAATTTAATTCAGATATCCTTGATATCCCTTTTCCGGTCCTTATTTTAATTCATTAATTTTCTACGTTATCAACATCCTACTTGTTGAGAATTGTTTATGTCAGCGCTTTTCCAACAGTGACTTCCATACTTGATATTCGTCATTGCTCGTCATTGCGTCATACTAATTAGTTTTCCACATCTCTAGTAGCTTCATTTCTACTGCATCAGCAATTCTCCCGTTCTATACAATCTCTGTTGTCCAGAGTTTTCATGAGATGACGACACCATAAAAATTCTGCTTAAGTTGAAGTGAGATAAGGTTTGAAATCGCGAATAAGCCATATTTTCAACCACGAATATCTCCGCCAATTTTACAAGTATCTTAATGATTTGTGTGTGTGTGTGTGTTTTTATATTATTGTGAACATTTTTCTAACTGGACTCTTTTCCATATCTCCTTTAACTTTTTACTAGTTTTTGTAACTTCCATACGTCGCTGCTAAAGCCGCTGTAAGACGTCTCAAAAGTAACTTTACTATAGGCAAACGTGACTTCCGTGGTTAAACGAAACTCCTCTGTTTCAAATTTAAGGACTTAAAAGGTTAATAGAAAACATCCTGAATACAAACTAAATATTAACTTATATGGGACAATTTGCCAAATATTTATTTTCAAACAATAAAAGTTTTTTTTTTTTTTTTTTTTTTTTTTTTTTTTAATCTTTTATATTAACTTTAATTTTGTGTGTGTAGTGAGTAGTTGGCTGTGTATATCGATAGCGGGCAAATATGCAGAGGCTTAATTAACATCTTTGCCGTAATCCAATCGGTCTGAAACTTGGCAGATCGATTCGATGCCGATGACAATGCATTCTATTAAATTTTGGGGCTGTAACTGTCACTAAAAGGTCACTTTTACGAAATACTAATAAACCAACTTGCCATCATCCAATTGGGCTAAAATAGTATTTAACCGACCATTGAAGAAACGCTTTCGTGTTGACCTTTTTTTTTTTAAATAAATAAATAAATAAATAAATAAATAAATAAATAAATAAATAAATAAATAAATAAATAAATAAATAAATAAATAAATAAATAAATAAATAAATAAATAAATAAATAAATAAATAAATAAATAAATAAATAAATAAATAAATAAATAAATAAATAAATAAAAGATATTTGTATGCGAGTGCATAAATTCAAGTTCATTTTAATAAATAAATTTTGAAACGTAGTTTGCCACACATTTTGCTGGAAGAAATGTTTTTGATATTTACCAAGCACACGCTATTTACTGAATTGGCACTGTGTTAATAATATAAAAAATGACAATGTATATAAAGGATTTATATTAAAAACTGCGTTTTTATGGGTCATATTATTTATAAATTTGTTATTAACTCACAGTAAAAATAAATTCTCGTACAAAGTGTAATTATTTTCCTAAGCAACCAAAGGCACACTCAAATAAACACAAACCCTCCAAAATTAATAACTTTGACCCAATTTTAAACAACAAAAACTCATCTCAGCGCAATTAGAAAAAACAATGCTGGAAAAAAAACGTGAGAATCACTTCCAAAACACAACGCCACAATTAACGGTTACAGTTTTAAATAAAACATCTCAATCAATTTCCTTTGTTGGTGAGGTCGATGCTACGACAACTAATTAATAGACCTCGATCGTGTTTTCCTGCAGGAAAGCCGTGTAAGTGGCAGCAGAACTGAAGTGTGTAAAGAAATTGGATAGGTAAAGCGTTAAATCTCTTACGTCGGATGTTACACTATTTGTCATAAAAACCTGATGAATGAGTTTCCACTTTAAGAAAAGAATGAAATATGGCTGCTACGTGATCTGAAAGTGTTTTCGTTAATTTTAAAGTTCCGTTAGGTTGCTTTGTTTTCTCTGAAATAGGTAAATATTTACAGGGCTGTTTTTGTTTTGCTTAGTGGGTCAGTTAAAACTCATTATTACGGGATATGGGTCACTTTGGGGCAGAATTCTGAGTGACTATCTTGTTTGAAGAAGGTCTGGTACCTCCATAGAAGCTCATGCTAAATTCTACAAGTTTATGTATGCTTTTCTCTAGAGCCAAAGGTCCGATATGCATGAAATTTTTACCTCATATTATTTGAATATTCAACAATACTTAAACATGAGGTTTTTTCAAAAATTGGAATAATTATGGCTTTTTTTAAAGAGTGTCCAAAAAAGCTCGCAAATTTTCAATTTAAAATACTTCTATATAAAAAAAAATAAATTTTTCTTATTCCTTCTGTTAAAATACTTAGATATATATTAAATGTTAACCTTAAAAAATCAGAATTTTATCTTCAGAAGATGATCTATCTAGAGAAAAATGTACCTAAAGATGATAAAAAAAATGACTTTTCAGATAACGTAATTAAAAGTTATGTCAGTAGACGGGTAAGGGAGAAGTATGTTTACTTCCAAAAATTATTAAAAATACTTATAAATAAGGTATTGTCGCAAATAAGGTATCATTTTGAAGAAAAGAATTTAAATTTTAATAACTAATAATAAACTCAAAATTGATATTTTGAAAAATTTTAAGGTGCCATATCCACTGTAACTTATCTAGTTATAATTTTTAAGGGAATGTAAATTTGAAGGATAGAAATAGAAAGTGTTTCAATATTGCTTTTATTTGCATTGTAGGAGAAAACTATTTTAATTGATAGCAAACCTTAAATATTCCGGAGGATTTATTTTTAGTATTACGTATAACATTTTTTAAACAGTAGAATTAAATAGTTATATCTAAAAATATAAGTATTTTCGATCAATATAAATTTTTATAATAATATGAAATTATAAAAGTTATAAAAACAAATTTTGAGCTGCAATCTTAATCATAAACAAATAAATTATTTCTGTCACCTGCTAAATGTTAAAATATAAATGTGAATGAATATGTTAACTATGCAAATGCATTTTTTTCTTTCTAATTTTATTATTATTTCATAGGGTGTATTTACATTTATTACATTTAAGGTCACTTATTGAAAAAAAAATTCGATTCAGAACGACATTTTACCTACTTCCAATAATACTAACCACAGATAAAGTTTGAAACTAATTTTAATATTTATTATACATGGTGTCTATAAAATGTTGGACACATTTTGATGTTGAATAATTTGTAGAACAATGAAGATATAAACATACTTATAGCATTTATACATAGAATAACTCATCTATTTTCATTAATAGTGAGCGTTGTCTTAGAAAATGTCCTTTTCCCATTTGAGTATCTTTTCTTTTGTAAATATCGTCTGCCGTGTTATCAATTTTATGTTTTTCACAATTCTTTTATAAATATCGTCTGCGAGCGTCATTACTTGCATGTTTTTCTCCTTTGGTCACCCATATCACCTTATATAACGCCACTTGATTTTTTCTTTTGGGGATCAGTAAAAGACATCGTTTTCAGGAGGAAAGTGTCGAATGAATTAAAGGCCAGATTTACAGCCGCAATAGTCTGTGTCAGCGTTCGCCAATAACTATTAGAGACGGGCCGCATGACTTATGTTGGAACTTTCCGAGGGCCGCAGATTTATACCGAATACGCCAATAAATATATTGCTTTACTACATATGTTCAATATTAGAAATGTGATAATTACTAAAGATTCAACAATTTTGAAAACTGAAACAATAATTTAACTTTTTTATATTAATAAAATAACTTTTGATTCTTGTTTCAAATAATTAAAAAAAAAATTCTTTACATCGTAAATCAAAGTCATAAAAGAAGTTTATCTTTAGCAAGAATATTAAAATGTGACTACATAAACTCATAGTCCATAAAGATATTTAAACCATACCTCCTAAATCTATACTAAACTTCAACTTAACTAGACATCACTTAGACGGTAGATCGTCACAGTGCTCATAGGTATTTAATCCATTTTGGAGGCGTGAAAGCATAATGTTCGCCAAACCACAACCCTGTAGAGAACAAAAGGCTATAAGGTTTGGCGAGAATTATGTCTTCACTCCGCCAAAATGGATTAAATACCTATGAGCACTGTAACGATCTACCGTCTAAGTGATGTCTAGTTAAGTTGAAGTTTAGTATACCATTTTAGTCAATGTTAATTGCGAGACGATGACGGCCGGTCAACTTTTCACTAACTACTTTGAGTTTAAAACTAGTCTTCAAAGCCATTTTTGGTACTGGAGTCATAGAGATCGCTGTACTTCTTTTCATATTAAAACAAAAGAGGTATGCATTAAACACCCAACTCCTGCCCATCACATTCAGAAAAGCTGAAATCGAAATGTGCCATTCACGAATCGAGGGAGTGGGGTATCATAAGTACAAAACTAAGCAATGCGAAGGAATGCGTCAATGGTAATAATTCAAACTATTGCTTTTTTTATTTTTTCTGGCAGTCTCCAGAAAAAAAAAGAGGATTTTTCAGACTTACTGAAGCGGGCCACTCAATGAAAAACGTGGTTTTTGGAAGTAAACACATACTATTGTAGACAAATTAAAATTATTTCCGCAAAATTTGATTTTACCGGCGGGCCGGAGAAAAAGCGGTCGCGGGCGCCTAGTGGCTGACGCTGGTCTGTGTGAATGCCGACATGCTTGCCTGTACCTGGCGCGAAATTAACTACCGTCTTGATATTCTCCTTGCGGCGCACAAGTGGAAGTTCATTGACAAGGGCCAATAGAACCTTTTGAGTCTATCTAACCATTAGTGTTATCAATTTAAAATTGTCTTCATTATTTTATGAATTTTTCAACTTCAAAATGTGTCCAGCCTTTTATAGACACCCCGTATATAAAAGCTTGAATTTTTATCCTTATATCATTTCTATAAAACATTTTTTCGATAAATGGCACTTCACGTATATTTCTTTAATGCGACAGAAACGCCAATAAGAGACTGGTCCTACTAATCGACATGAATATTGCCGAAATATTGTTTTGTGAACAACATCTAAATAACAGTGCCCAAACGAATTTTTTATTGTTAGCCATTTTTAAATCCTTTATTTAACTTGGATTTTGTGAGTATGTGTGAGTAGGTGGTTGGATGAGTATGTCGATGGAGAGAAAATCTGTGGAGGCCTAATTACCCCCTTGCTGTCATCCAATCGGGCTGAAACTTGGCATATAGATTCGATGTTGACGAAAAGGCATTCTTTTGAAGGCCGCCACTGTCATTAAAATGTCGCTTTTACGGAATACTAATAAACCAACTTGCCGTCATCCAATCGCGCTGAAACAGCATTTAACCGATCACTGAAGAAACTCTTTCCTGTTGTCAAAACTGTTTTAATAAATATATAATAATAATCTCTAATATTTCAAAAAATAAAATATACTTGGATGTGAGAGCATAAATTCACTTTCATTTTTATGGAATAAATTTTTAAATGTATTTTACAGCATCAGATAGAGATGTTTTTAATATTTAAAATTAAATGCCAACAAAAGCACACGCAGTCAACAGAAACATTTGTTAATGTATATATAAATTGGCAATGGAATGCATATAAAGGATTTTTATTAAATTTTTGTATGGGTTATATTATTAAAGTAATGATAAGCAGCTGAAGTCAAATTGAAGTCAAATAATAAGCAGCTGAATTGCCACAAAATTCTAATAATTTTCTTAGACTTTACTTTAATGTTCTAGTAAAATTTCTAGACCATGCTATGGCCTGTAGTGTAGAACATTTGATAAACATACAAAAAGTTCAGACGAAAGTTTTGTTTAAAAAAAACTCTTTAAAATATATCCATTTTAGGAAATGTCAAAATTTTGAAGACTTTTAATTTTTTCAAAAAATGTGTTTTAAATTTGAAAATTTAAAATAGTTATAGTTATAAAAATTTCAGAAAAATATTCTTAATAATAAAGATTTTAGAATTTTTTAATTCCTGAACCCAATTAAATTTTTTTTTTTTTTTATCAGCTATTATCTGTCGTGGATACTCTCGAAATACATAAAGAACAGACGATAATTTTCGTTAGCTATGTTATCTATTTTTGATTTTAATGTTAAGACATCAATTTTAAGTGCTTTATTTCAGTTTTTTAAAAAAGCTTAAATTTTTAAATGTATGATGCAACATAATAATTGTAAAAAGCTCATTTCAAATTCCTTTGAAGATTAACACTTATAACTTCTTTGGATCTGGTGAAGCAATAATTTTAGATACATTTTTTTGCGACTTTTATTTATGATCCTTCCTTTCTATTACATTTTTTATGCATACTATTTTAATTGTGTTTTCGAATGGCTGTTCATATAAAAATAAAGGACATTCATCTTGAAGACTATACCAATTTTTATACTAAGACATAATGTAATATGTTATTTGTTATCAATTACAGCTGTTTTTCGAAAAGAGAAAGTATAAAAAATGTACTACAATACCTATCAACGTTGTTTTCGTCCACTTTCATATCATTACTTTCAACTTACAATCCTATTTCAAAAACAACATTTACTAACACCAAACACCCTCACACTTACAAATACGAGCATATGCCGGCATGTCATTGCCGCAAAGGAAACACTCCCACACAAAACAACACATTCCGCTGCTTATTACATTGCCCCAAAAGTATTGCAACACGGCATTGTTTACGTCATTTTGTTGGTGTCCAATCTTTTGTATTTTAATTCTTCGGCACTTTCACCCCTCATTGGACAACAATGAAACGATGAGGAAGGCGGGGTTTAGGGGGTTGAATTAGTACAGTGTACACACACTGTACTTCGCTGGTGGTCTGTACTTAGCGGCGCGATAATAGGCGCTAAATTAAAGGGTGGTTGGCGATAAAAGTGAGAGAACTCCGGCTTTGTATGTGCGATGTGTTTGTTCCCACACGTGAGACAAACACCCCCCGCCAATTTGGCGGCGTCCGCATCGAAAAAATTGAAAATGGGGGATAAAAACGATATTTAGAGGGGGAATTATTAGCTAAAAGGTTTAATTGGTGGATAGTCGTGAGGATGATTCGATACCGGGATCGTGGGACAAGATTATGATTTATTAAAATATAATGGATAAAAACAACAATAAGCAATTAAAAGCCATGCCGTGATTCCATGCTCACAAAAATTATGATTTTTTTAAAACCAAATTACCAACTTACGTCTATTGCTTCTTTAAATTTCTATATTGTTTTTGTCCGAGTAAGATTGGAAATATTCAAGGCCGACACATGTCATATACTTTGAAATATAAATCATAATAATAATGTGGTTGTCAACTGAATTTCTTGCGAAAATTCAAGATGCAAGTTAAGGAATTACAACTGATTCAATCGCTTGTCGAATTAAGTACACTGTTAAAAATTTTGTTCTACCTTGCACCAAAACTTGGTTCCCATTTACCTGCAACCAATATTTGGTGCTTAGTTTCACGATTTAATGGCGCTTGCTTAGCTCCATTAACGTGAAACTAAGCACCAAACGTTGGTTGCAGCTAAATGGGAACCAAGTTTAAGGGGAACAAAATTTTTAACAGTGTAATCCCACTTTTTCAAATACGATATAATATTGGCATTTGAAATACACTATCAAATACTGTATATTATATAGTAATTTTTCAAATACTATATAATATAGGGGAACTCGACCTTGAATTCTGGTACTAGATTGAGAAACCTTAATATGTATACATTGGAAGAAAGAAGGTCCAGAGAGGATTTAATTCAGCTGTTTAAATTTATCACACAGGGGGATTTCAAGCGTTTAGAATTCAATACAAGGGACCGGACACGAGGTCATGCTTATAGGCTATTAAAATCTCATTTTAACATGAAGAATAGGAATATTATGTTTACTATAGAGTAATTGATAAGTGGAACAATTTGTCGGACCATATCGTATATTATTTTACCGGAATCAACAGTTTTAACTGTATAGACAGCTAGATCCCAGTATAGACAGCTAGATCTATACTGGGGGATTGTTTAGAACAGTTAAATTGGATCAACCTTGATGGGCATTATGCCTGTGATTAGTCACCATTTTTGTATTTGTATTGCTTGCATTGCATATTGCTATTCTTGATAACCAATATCGCAACTAATAATAACTATTATTGAATTTTTAATAACATATTTAACATTTTTTTTTAACATATATTAATGTAGATTTCTTTGCAAATAAGTGAGTTCATTTTTCAAACTTTAAATTTTAGTTGGCAAACGTTTGGCGATGCTTTTTTCTTATTTCAACAAAAATATTAAAACGCTTAAGAATATATTCTTTTTCTAATTTGTTAAATTTTTGATAATTACTAAAATTTATTGAATTTTTGATAAAAACAACTTACTCATTAGAAATTTTACAATGTATAATATCTATTATCATAATTTAAATATTCATTTGTTTACGTAACTATTTTGTTGTCAATTACTATCAAACGGCTACTTATACAATCAATTTAAATAATGAGCAATTTCTGTAAATCCTAACAATTAGTAAAATTTTAATTAGGCAGGCATCTTTTAACGAATATGTTTTAAAATGGATGCAACGAAGCAAATTGTACTTAGTTTAAAAAATATATATATATATCAAACTTTTTTATTGAACTGTCGGCTAAGCAGGTTACGATAAAAATACTGATAAAATGTGTTTAATTTTTAAATACGAATAAAAGTTACGATTTTTAAAAAAATATCTATATTAGATAACTTTAATTGTAGATAAAAAAAGTAATTATAAAATCCAAATTATATCTGATCAGGCCAGTAATCTAGCCCAGTAAATATACTAAAAATTTATATTGCACTTATTGCTTACAAAATTTAACTACTTACTTGGCCTTAATTGAAAATATGTTCATATTATTTAAATATTTTCATGTATTACTTATAAACATAAATTAAATATACATTTAGATAAATTGTTTAAAATATAAATAACATAATCCATAAAATCAAAGTTTTAAATACAAATCCTTTTCCATCGCCAATTTTTATATTCATTAAAAAAGCCCAGTTTCTGTTACCAGCGTGTGCTTGTTGATGGCATCAAATATTAAATATTAAAAACATCTCTATCATCAAAATATCCGGTAAACTACTTTTCAAAATTTGTTAATTAAAAATGAATGTGGTTTTATACACTCACACCCAAATATCTTTTATTTATTCTGATTAAAGTATATTATTTTATTATTTATTTATTAAAACAATTTCGACAATGAGAAAGATTTTCTTCAATAATCGGTTAAATGCTATTTCAGCGCAATTGGTTAACGGTAAGTTGGTTTATTAGTATTCCGTAAAAGAGAGCTTTTAGTGACAGTAACAGCTACCAAAATTTAATAGAATGCATTGTAATTGACATCGAATCTATCTGCCAAGTTTCAGCCCGATTGGATGACTGCAAGGGATTAAATAGGCCTCCATCGACAAACATGCACATAAAATCGAAGTTAATATACAGAATTTAAAAATAGATATTTTTATTTCAACAGTTCAATACCATTTCCCATCAATTACAATTTTAAAATTAATTTATTAATTCCAATATATGCATAATATTAATGCGTCCGTCAAGTAACGTCGATAAATTTTCGGCCTAACCTTAAACACAACCAGTCTCTTCACACAAAAGAAAACCTTTATGAAAATAACAAAACTTCACCAGTGGTATTTATAAGGGTGCTACAACTTCCGTTGCCCCCAGCTCCTTCGAACAATAGCTTCCAATTTACATGCAGAATAACAGTCCCCCTAGCTCCACCAATCGAAAGGGCCCCTTATTCACAGAAGCTCTGTTCAATTCAATTACATCTCCCGAAGATAACCTTTAAAGTTCCTATCACAAAAAAATGCACCATCCTTTTCCCAAACCTCTGGCTGCATCGGGTCATATGCAAAAGGTATAATTATTATACGGTAGTTATATATAAGACCGCAGTATTACCGTTATTCGTCTTGTAAAAATCCATTCATCTCTTTTGACTTGTGACGTCAGAAAAGGGGGAATAATGATTGGGTGATGGGTGCTTTTTTTATTATGAAGCAGCGATGATGTCCCACGTTCTTTTTTTTTTTTATATTTTTGGCTACCGTTTTTGATAGGGAAGGATGGGAAATGAAGTCAATCAAAATCAGAACAGGGCGATTGAATCGGGAGGCTCTTTTGATGGGCTTTTGTTTGAGCTGCTTTTTTTTCTTCTTTACCTCCCCCTGCACTCCTTTGTAAGTTATGAAGATCAAAACACAGTTATTTTCTAGAGAATTTAGATTTTGACAAAGCAAAGCAAATTTAAAAAATTGTATTGCTTAAATTTGTGCCTTAAAGCCAACCGAGCTCACCGGGTTCAAATTAAGTGATTATTCTCAGGAAAATAACTGTGTTTTGATCACTTAATAAAATGACATTAATTGTTTTCATTTAATATCCACCTATTACAAATGAAAAATAAAAAAGCAAAAGACTATTGAGCGTTGCATCACTGCCTGGACATAAAGATTTCAAGTATAAAATAAAATACTAAAATACATAACACTATTAGCTCTCTTTCTCTCCCTATATATATATATATATATATATATATATATATATATATATATATATATATATATATATATATATATATATATATATATATATATATATATATATATATAAAAACAATTAATATCATTTTGTTGAGTGATCATTTTCTTATCTGCTCACCAAATTTCTAGGTTTTATTTTATTCAAAGCAGTTTCTAAAATGAACTGTGCTTTAAGATTGCAACACAGCGAGAATAAGGAATGATACTTACTACGACTTCCTCTTAAGAAATCTTACTCAAAGAGTATACTTTTTCTCGATATCCCAAATTTATTCTCTCGAGAAATGGAAATTCTCGATTGTCCTATTCAATTTCCAAATCAAAGAGTTTAAATATGATACCAATATTAGAAATCGGTATTTTGCTGTGATTGAAATAACCCCAGAAGGATGCTGTATTCAAGAACAAAGAATAAAGCAAGAGAGGATGTGGCTCTTCCTCAGATTTTCTGCTTGAGCGGTCGGAAACAGGGCATTTTCTTTTTTCCTCCGATAATGGCACACACTCCCCCCCCCCCCCCCCCCAATAACTTGTAGACTGTGATACTTCCGTTCCAAGGAAGAAAAAGAGGCGGGGCAAGAACTAGATCATCCAATGCAGGGAAAGTAATCACTCAAAACTGTTCCTTATCTGTCGGCTCTCTTTAAATATTCACCAATCCCTTTTTTTTTACCACTTCAATCCGTTCTTGAATTTGTCAATTTTACATCCGCAAGTTTTTTATTATAAGTCAAAATGTGGTTAGTGAATTGAGGACTAAAAATGGAAAACGACCTAAGTACCAAAAAGAAAAAATCGAAAATCTATTTTTTACGGAAAAATGTCCTCAATAGCAAGCTAAACAAAGTGGAAAACTCCCTCCAGTAGCAATAGTTCAAATTCAATCTGAAGTATGTATTTAAGCATTGCTTTAAGTACAAGATGCGATCATTTTTAGGCTCTCCTGAAAATTTTTCTTTTTTGGACTTGGGTCGTTTTCTATTTCTAGTCATCAATTACTGTTTGGATTCACGAAAACTGTATCCGACACACGAAAGGAAATGTTTCGTTATATTTCGATTAGGTTTTCTCTCGTTTTAATATATTTACTAATTCCAGTTTGGAATTAAATCTAAAATAAAATTATGTTCAGAAGTCCGAAAATGTGTATGTAATATTCACATGATTTTGTAAATTTAGGCAATGTCTATTTTAATAATAAATACCTATTTTTAAGTATTTTACGAACGAAACATAAAATTATTTCTTGAAACATTCATAAAGTTTTATATTTTAGAGATCACGTTGAAAATCCATTAAAAACTCTCAAATGTATCAATAGTTTGTGATACACCATCAACCAGTTATTTTTTATCTAAAAATATGATTGAAAAAATACAGTCAATAACATTCCATGGCAAGGCTTGTGTTTAGTATTAGTCCAAGTAACACCAATTAAGTAAACCAAATTTTGTAAAGCTCACTTGCCAAACAATTCCTTTTCCACATTTCATAATATATAAAAAATATTTCCTTCGGATCTTTACCCGACTTTCACCACACCACTTATACAGACCACCCGTACCTTCACGCCAGACCATCCACCCCCTTTGATCCACCCGCACAAACCTACCTGTAACCCACATCGCACCTCGCCAAACGACGTAACCCCTCCATTTCACGGCTATTACCGTCTGACTTAAGAGCTGGCGGTGATCAATTGATTTAAATAGCACCTTCAGTGTTTGTTTTCGCTCCTGGCGGCACGCTAAAAGGGGTAACACTGAAGACGTTGGCGGTGACTTGGACAATGAAAGGTATGAAAGGAAGTCTTAAAGACTGAGAGGCGACTGCAATTTTTGGACCCCATCGAAAGTCATTCTGAATTTTTTATAGAAATTGGAGAAAAGTTAGTAGATTGCGAATCCACTGGTCTGCCGTGGCAAAAAATGGCCGAAACTGATCAAAAATCGACTTGGAATGAGTTGAGCTAAAATCTGATTGCCAAATATGTCATAACTTGCCAAAAATAGAACAAACTTATTCGTCTGGCAACCCACTGCATTTTGATTTTCAATGAGAAAAAGCGCAAAGGATTTCTGATCTTTGGCTCGGAAAACTTATATCTTTTAAAAGTAAGCCAAATTGGCTACATCAGTTACGTCATAAGTGACGTAATATTTTTTGCCAACTTGGCTCCCTTTTAATAGATGAAAGTAGACCGTTGCCAGATATCTGAATCGTCTGCAACCTTCTTAATTGAAAATTAAAGAGTGAGGGTTACCAAATAAAAAAAAAATGCTCATTATTTGGCAAATTATTGCGCATTTGGCAATTGGATTTAGTTCAACTTATTAAAAGTCGATTTTTGACCAGTTTCGGCCATTTTTGTCACGGCAGACCAGTGGATTCGTAATCTACTCACTTTTCTCTAATTTCTATAAAAAATTCAGAATGATGTTCGATGGGGTCCAAAAATTGCAATCGCCTCTCACTCTTGTTATGCCCTTACCCCTTCCCACCTCTGAGAAACAATTTTTTAAAAACCTTTCCTCGATAATAGATCAAATACAATAATACACCATAGACTGAGAGGCGACTGCAATTTTTGGATTCCATCGAACATCATTCTGAATTTTTTTTATATAAGTTGGAGAAAAGTGAGTAGATTACGAACCAACTGGTCTGCCGTGGCAAAAATGGCCCAAACTGGTCAAAAATCGACTTTTAATAAGTTGAACTAAATCCAATTGCCAAATGCGCCATAACTTGCCAAATAATAGGCATTATTTTTTTATTTGGTAACCCTCACTCTTTAATTTTCAATTGAGAAGGTTGCAGACGATTCAGATGTGTGGCTATATGGCTTACTTGCGTCTTTCACAAATGAGCCAAATTGGCAATAAACATTACGTCACTGATGATGCAACTGATGTCGCCAATTTAGCTTACTTTTAAAAGATACAAGTTTTCCGAGCCAGAGATCAGAAATCGTTTGCGCTTTTTCTCATTGAAAATCAAAATGGACAATGTGTGGTCAGTTCATTAAAAACTCTTATAGCATCCGTGGTTAGAATAGTAAAATATTGAATAAAATTTAAACTTAAAAGCGCTTGTTTTCTTCTTGTTATCAACATATAGTTAAGTCTTATACAAAACTATATGCGCAAGTTATCAATATTGCTATAAAAGTTGTGATTTGCCTGGAACTATATCTTACCGGGGAAGGATCCATCCTACAACGTATACTCAAGTAATGTTGTCCCGAGGTTTATGTATGTTACAATCTTCTAGCCCAGTTGTACTTTAGTACGAGCATCTGCTTAGCCTGCTCCTCCCTCCCCCCCTACTTCTTCTTTGTTCTGGCAAGCGCTCAGCGTCTTATTCTCTTTTTTCTTTTCTTATTCCCCACTGGGAACTACTTGAGGTGAAGTTGTAATGGCCAACTCCTCAGGCAAGCACTGCAGAATTTATTTATGATCTAAGATCTAAGCCCAGTTCATTTAGAAACTAGTTTGTATTAAACCTTGAAATGTGGTGAGTAGGTACGAAAATGGTCTTTTAATGAAATGTCATAAATTGTTTTCATTTAATGTCTACCTATTATAAATAAAAATTAAAAAAGCAAAAGACTATTGCAATGTGAGCCACTGCATTGGCAATGGCGTAAGGATTTCATACATAAAATAAAATACATTAGACAGTATTTTTGAGTTTTTAATTTATGTCATTTCAATAAGTGATCATTTTCGTGCCTACTCACTAAATTTCAAGGTTTTATACAAAGTAGTTTCTAAATGAACTAGACCAGAAAATTATAATATTGCAAGTATTTTGAATGATCCTTACTAGGATTATCTCTTTAACATGGTTTAGAAAGGGAGTGAATAATAGAATTCATGTATGTAATGTATTATCAATGTTGCTTGAAAATTTTTATCGGTTTATAATTGCTTTATAATTGCATTTAGACCATATTTCTTTTCTGTTTTTCATATGTATTTGATATTTAAATTGAAAGAGTCAAGTACTTTTAAATCAAGTGGAAATAAAAATTTCATTGTTTGCTATATTCCAGTTATAATTGATACAGCATGGTTCAGAAAGTCCTATTTGAAAAACTATTTATTTCAGTTAGGGTTTATAAAGGGTATTTTCATGCAATTCAATGATATTTTTGAAAAGAAAATAGGATTTTTATTAAATTTTTGGTTTTCATATATTTTTTTTATCTATATATCTATTTGCATATTAAAAAATTCTTGGAGCTTAATCTGTGCACAAACTTTATAAAAACTCATTACATTTACCAGGTATTGAAATTATCAAAACCATCTACGTAAATTATAGGCAGTTATCTTTAAATAAATATTAACATTAACAAAAAAAAAAAGTCGTAATTTATTGTAAATGTTTTCTTTCTTCTTATACCATATCCAACGAACATCAAGAATTTAATTTAAAATTAATAAAAATAAGATATACCAGTAATTTTTTTATTAAATTGTAGTGCATTACCAACAGATTAAATGGAGATTAAAAAGTCTAATGTTATTTTCTTAATTGTTTTTTAAATGCCATATATTTGCACAAAAAGAGGTTTTTTCTCAAAAAAAAAATTGGAAAACTGGTTAAAATTTAGCAAAAAGTCATTCTGAGGACAATTCTTTACCAAACTTTTACCTCAGTTTTAATCTGTAGATTATGCACTACAATTTCATAAAAAAAAAATATTGGTATATATCTACTAGTTAATTAAAAAATGTACATTGAAGTTTAAAATATCACGTTTTGAGAAAACCAAAGTTAAAGGCTTGTATAGTTAGCATTGATAGTTTGATTTTTTAAAACAAAATAAAACATAATTCTAATTTGAGTAGAAGCAAAACTAATACATAATTGGAAGGACAAAAATACATAGAGTAACATGAAATAAATATCTCAAAATCAATTTAATTTTTATTTTTATGCAACTGGGAATAGAAGTAAAGATTGGTTGTTTTCAGACTATCTTAGATTAGCAGCAATAGTAGAAGAGTGATTCGGTACAGTAATAGTAGCAAAACGATTTTGTACACCACGTTCATTGTGTTCACTCTAACCTTGGTTGGTTGGTTGTTTTCAGATTACCTGGCGCCGTCAGCAACACGAAGGCTATAATGCGCCGAAACATTCGTCTTTAGACAAGCCAACATACATTTACAAACACCCATGCCAACACGGGACTCGAACCCGCAACCTCGCGGTCTAGAAGCTAGCACGCTAACCACTATACCGTTTGGTCGGCAAATAGAAGTAAAGAGCTAATGCGGTTCTAATAAAACCAATTAAATATCAACAAGTATGTTATCAAAATAATAATAAGAGATAACAACAAAAAAGTATCTATATCCACTATATCGTCTGTTGGAGTATCGTTTGTTTCGATCCCCCCCCCCCCCCCAACAGATGGAAGACGAACCCAATGAAGCGTCTTCGGCTTTTATAGGTGCCACGCGTCCCTTTTTGACTTTAGTAGGGGGTTCCGAATCGACAGTAAGCTATGGTTTGGATTGCAAATCGGTGTCAGTAGGTTGGTTTTTCTTCGATGGTAATCGCCACTTTTTGAAGTGTGTTTACTGGAATACTATTGAGGGCATTAACTTGGAGGAATAATCCTCGGTACTTAGAGAATCCATCACATTGCTGTCTTGAAATATGAAGCATATATGTTAAAATGTATTCAAGAATATGGTGCGCTGTTTAAAGATGCGCTACGAATATAAAGCTTAACCACCATTTTAAGCCGCGTTTAATATTTTTATGGTTAAGCTTACCAACTGGAAAGAGATGCGTGTAAATAGTTTAAATCTAATAGCGAGCTAAATAGTAACCAATTAAAATTTAACAAATTCAACATTAAATGTAACAAATGTATAAAATTAAATATGTACATTCAAGAACATAATGAGCTGTTTAAAGATACGCTACGAATGTAAAGCATAGCCACCATTTTAAACCGCATTTAATTTAAATCTAATAATGAGCTAATTTTGCCCATTAAAACTTAACAAATTTATGAATATTTCAAGAGCTAGAATTTGTTCAACACTATAGTAACTGTTCAGTATTAATTTTTCATCACATAAAAGTGATAATTAAAAAATATTTGTAACTACATGTGTAAATATTTTTTACTTATATATTGGGAATATTTATGTTGATTGCTTTTGCAGTTTAACTATAAAATATTAATTTTATTAATGACTTCAATAAAAAAAAATGAATCTGTTGTTTCAAGATGATTTCTTTAGAGTAGATATTTTTACAAGCTACCACAACTGAAATTATGAGCTAAAAATTTCAATAAGTCTTCAATTACATTGCATTAAAATGAAACTTTATTTATTTTACGCTAACAATCAGATAGGTCATATTTTTCTTAAGACTTCAAGAGAAACGTGTACCTTTTTGGCTAACGTATTATGGTAGCCACCAATATTAGAATATACGAAATGGCAAATGGTTTTTTGAGATCCAGAAAACAAAAGATTAATGTAAATAAGATTAAGTCAATGGAATACAAAACTAACCCATTAAAAAGATTAGGTCTGAGTTGCTTTATAAACATTTTCTCTTTAATTTTTCACTCTAATTAATGGTTTATTTAAATTTACAAAAATAAAAAACCACTTGCAAAAAAATAACGAATCCTTCCATTCCCTTATTAAATATAAAATATATTTTTATTATTTAAAATATTACCATGCGATTTCCTGTTGACTAATAATTTAGTCCAAAATTCGAAAATAAATTGGTTTCATATATTAAAATACCTCCCGATGGTGTTATAATCATAACTTAAAATTCAATTGAGTTTTAATGAGGAAATGGAATAAAAAAAATTATAAAAGCAATATTCAAGCACTGTTGCATACAAATAAGAAGAACCAGGTAACAATTATTGTAAAATTAAAAATATATTTGAGAAAATCCTTGTAACTTTCAAATGTACAAAGATATCCTCGTCTAATTAAAATCATATAATTAATTCTTATAAATAATTAAAATAGATCCTTTTATCAAATACAGAAAGGGGAAAAAAAAAGAAAATATCGTTTCAAGACAGTTTCCAGAACTCTCTAACTAACATCCAACCCCCCTTCAAAGAAAACCACTTAACTGACCCCCAGCAGACCACCTAACTGACCACCAACGTCAGTGATGATCACGAGGGCGGACATGCGCAGTGCATAAAAAGCGGTCATATAAACGTCATAATGACGAAATGATTCCGATTGCCTGTCAGTCCCATCCATCAAGTATGCCACTGACCACTGACGTGAACATTACCGTTGTCTGGCGCCCTCCATGATGAAAGGGTACAGCGGGTACTCAAGTACCGGGTACTGGTGGTCTGGCTCCCAGGAGGTCAGATCGCCCACGGTACTTTGGGACATTGGGTCGGTGATGAAAGAGATGTTCTGACATGTGAAGTCTCACTTTGTTGGTAATTTGCGGTCTTCCTTTTTGCCAGGAAGGGATCTTGTTTTTCATGGTCAGGAGAAAAACGCCCACGAGAGCCCTAATGGGAATCCTTTCGGTCATGGTGTGTTTTAGGTCACGAACTTGGATTTTGGGTTGGGTACCGTCTTAAGGGGAGTTGGTAACCAAAAATTTATTATTAATCAATTTTGAGTTTATTGTTGTTTATTAAAATTTGACTTTTTCCCTTTAAAATTATACCTCATTTGTAATAATACCGCATTTGTAATAATGCCTCATTTAGAAGTATTTTTAATAATATTTGGAAAGAAAAAAATTTGAACTCTAAGTGTAAGTAATGTTTTCTTTGAAATGCGTTTTTCTCAAAACTACATTTTTCATTACTCGTCTACCTTTTTCTCAGAAACTGCTCAAGCTATCTACCTAAAATTTTTATCACATATTCATTTGTAATAATACCTCATTTGTAATAATATCTCATTTGTAATAATACCTCATTTGTAATAATATCTCATTTGTAATAATACCTCATTTAGAAATATTTTTAATAATATTTGGAAAGAAAAAATTTTGAACTCTAAGTGTAAGTAATGTTTTCTTTGAAATGCGTTTTTCTCAAAACTACATTTTTCATTACTCGTGTACCTTTTTCTCAGAAACTGCTCAAGCTATCTACCTAAAATTTTTATCACATATTCATTTGTAATAATACCTCATTTGTAATAATATCTCATTTGTAATAATACCTCATTTAGAAATATTTTTAATAATATTTGGAAAGAAAAAATTTTGAACTATAAGTGTAAGTAATGTTTATGTTTTCTTTAAAATGCGTTTTCTCAAAACTACATTTTTCATTACTCATGTACCTTTTTCTCAGAAACTGTTCAAGCTATCTACCTAAATTTTTTTATCACATATTCATTTTATGTATCTGTATTTACTGAAGTAAGGTTTTGCTATTATTTTAAAAAACATTTTTTGTTCTGACTTATTTCGTCAAAAAAAAAAAAAAAAAAAAGCTTGCGATTTTTAATAATGGATAATAAAGCGACTTACACGATAATTCATTTAAAATAAAAAAGTAAATGCATTATAATTAAAACCCGACTTCAGTACACTGTTAAAAAATTTGTTCCACCTTGTACCAAAAATTGGTTCCCATTTAGCTGCCACCAACATTTGGTGCTTAGTTTAACGATTTAATGGTGCTACCTTTAAGCACCATTAAATCACGAAACTAAGCACCAAATGTTGGTGGCAGCTAAATGGGAACCAAATTTTGGTTCATGGTGGACAAATTTTTTTAACAGTGTAGAATAACAAGTTACTGCTAAATGAGTTGAAAAAAGAATTAGGCTTCTATATCAAGCATTTTCTGGGAAAAAGGTACATGAGTAATGAAAAATATCGTTTTGAGATAAATGCATTTTAAAGAAAAGCTTACTTACACTAATAGTTCATAATTTTATCTTCAAAAAATTATTAAAAATACTTCTGAATGAGATATTATTACAAATAAGGTATCATTTTAAAGGGAAAAATTTAAATTTTAATAAACTATAGTAAACTCAAAATAGATTTTTTATAAATTTTAGGTTACCAACTCCCCTTAAGTTGAACTCCTTGTAAGAATCATTCCCTTTACTTACTATGTTACAATCTTTTAGCCCAGTTCTTTTGGGATACTTTGAATTAAAACCTTTAAATTTGGTGAGTGGGCACAAAAAAGATCACTTAATGAAAAGACATAAATTTAAAACTCGAAAATAGCGTCTGATATATTTTATTTTATAAATGAAAAATAAAAAAAACAAAAAGGCTATGGCAGCTGGAGCTAATACATAGATATTTGCGTTTCAAAGATTTCAAATATAAAATTAACGGTTTTTTCGAGTTTTTTTTTTTTTATTTAAGTTATTTCATTAAGTGATCATTTTCGTACCCACTCACCAAATTTCAAAGTTTTATTCCAAGTAGTTTCTAAATGCTTTGGGAGAGAAGATTGTAACATAAAGGTATACGAAACGATTCCTACTAGGAGTTCCTTTGCGGGTCAACTAGGCTTAAGAAATTGTATCAAATACTTTTAAAAAAGGACTTACGTATTTCAGAAAAAACTAAGTTAGTTGCACAACAGAGTTACCCACTTGCCGTTATCCAATCGTGATTAAAGAGCATTTAACCTATCATTGAAGAAACTATTTTCTGTTGCCAACATTGATTTAATAAATAAATAATAAAAAAATTTAATCAGAATATATAAAAGATATTTTGATGAGAGTGCATAAACTCAAATTAATTTTTTTACTCAATAAATTTTGAAAGATAGTTCGCCGCATTTTTGCTGATAGAGTTATTTTTAATGTTTAAAATTAGATGCTAACACCAAGACACGCTGACAACAGAAACGACGCTTTGTTAATGAATTTAAAAATTGGCGATTCATATAAAGGATTTATATTAAAAACTTTGTTTCATGTATTATATTATTATATCTTTTCTTATTATATTTCTTTCAAAGCTAATGCAAAATTCATACTAAAGCCTAAAAACCTATACTCGCAATTAATATTTTATATTGAATAACTTCGAAACATCAGACAATTTCTGAACAAAAAATCTGCATAAAAAATTTGTAAAATGTTGGTATGGCAGCTGCCATGCTTACCATATTAGCTCCGGAGCCACTGTGAGGACTGGAAATGTATTAATCCCTCAGTGGTGTTGAATATGTTGCGGTCAGTTTTTATTTCTATCTTTTATCAATAGATGGCGCTGTACATAGTTTGAAATGGTGTTCAGGCAGAACTCTCCAGAGGATTACTGATTCATCTCCTGATCTTCTCACTCCCGTCATAAAATAGCACTCTAATTCCATTCACAATAGTTGAACCTCCCTCTTACCTTAAGGCCAAATAGATTTTCGCAAAATTTTTAATTTCAAATGATTTTGAAACTAACTTGGAACACAGGGGAAATTTGGATCTCATTTTTATGAATGGAGAAGTTTAAATTATATAAATACAAAAACGATTAATTTCATGTTTAAATGAAATGCTTTAAAAGACAGTTCATTTTATAATATAAATAGTTTTTGAAAAAGAAGCACGTATTTTTTTTTTTTTTTTTTTTTTTTTAATGTAACAATAATCATAACAGAAACTTTTTTTTTTTTTTTTTTTAATGTAACAATAATCATAACAGAAACTTTTTTTTTTTTTTTTTTTAATGTAACAATAATCATAACAGAAACTTTTTTTTTTTTTTTTAATGTAACAATAATCATAACAGAAACTTTTTTTTTTTTTTTTTTTTTTTTAATGTAACAATAATCATAACAGAAACTTTTTTTTTTTTTTTTTTTTTAATGTAACAATAATCATAACAGAAACTTTTTTTTTTTTTTTTTTTGCGATAGATTATTAACAATTCCCAATTCGAAAAATCTCCAAATAAATTTTATAATTGTTAACCTAACAGTTTGTTACACTTCTTAAAGCTACATTATTTAAAGCCTATGTAATTAAGTAAGTGTGGTTTTGGATTTACGAAAATGGTTATCAATAAACTTGCAGACTAAAGACGAAAATCCTTCCTGCAAACACTGTCAATATAACTATTTTACGCCCTCTTCAAAATTTCGTATAGGGCTCCGAAAACCCTATGTGCTTTGAACCCCGAGGGATGTAAGACGGGCCTTGAACAGTGCACTAAGAAACAACGGAGATGCAAAAAAAAAAAAAAAAAAAAAAAAACTAATTTTCTCGTGACCGGTCGGCTACATTTGGCCATGACAACTCGAGTTATCTTGTGACTGGTCAACAATGCGTTAAAACAAGACTACAATCATTGCCTCTTTCCATAATTAGTTTTACACTGTATGTTTCCGAATTCTTCTTATAATTCCAGATGCTTAAGGGGGTCCGGTACCGAAAATAAAAAAACTTTATTTATGTACATTTTTATGTCAAAAATTTATTTTATGTATGAGATACTATTTATATATCTTTGAGAAAATGTTTTTTTAAATATTGTGTTTAGTTATTTAAAAAAAATTTAAAAACCAAGAAAAATCCATAATAATTAATGTTTGCTTATTTTGATATAAGTCAAGGAAAAATATTTTTTTTTTCAAAGTGAAAGCTTTCTGTAATACATAATTATATAAAGAAAATTTTGTCTTCACAGAATTATGATAGCTGAATTAAAAAAAATTCAAAGTTAAAATATTGACATTTTTTTTTTTTTTTTTTTTTTTTTTATGTTATCTTTTACTCTAAGTGTTATATTTTAAAACAAAATCAAAAAAATAAAATTCTGTGAAGACAAAATATTTAAAACTATATAAAATAAATGCTCCAAAAATTTGAATAGCCAATTGTTAATGGTTCTGGAGATATATCGATTTGAATATGCAACATCTGTGAAAAACACTAGTGCTCGAAAAACGCACTTAAAGCAGACGCTTCAAGGTGTTACGCCCATTAGTGATGTTTAAATAACAGCTAATTTTGTGGCGTTCTAATCACCGGAGGAATAAGAAAAAGCATCATTCTCTTCAGGAATGTATGAACTATTTTTTAAAATCAGAAAAAAATATTGGGATTTTTGAAGAAATGTCGGTACTGGACCCCCTTAAAAACATTTCTTGCAGTTTTAATGCCGAGGTATCATTTTACAACATACCTTTCTTTGTCGCTTCATATGCCATGAACCTTCAATGTCCCTTCAACAATTGTATTGACCCATATAGCACATATCCTCCCAGTGAGATCCCTAGAAATTTATTCGGAGTTCAGGGTATAGCTGGGGACTGTGGGGACTTCCCTGGAAGGAAGTCCCCATTCATAGAATTAGTCCCCAGAATTTCAGTCTTGTATGCTGTATGGGAATGAGCATGTTTATAGAAGTTATAGATAAAGCATATTTATTTTAAAGAAATAAATTTATTTTCAAGATACGGAACAAAAATATCCAACAAATACAAGTAGTTTTCTTTTTACAATTGCAGTTTGAAAATAATAATAAAAGTATAAAGTAAAGATGGCAATATTTGTCATGGAAACTGCCACATTCAGTTTTTAAAGTTACACTAAATAAATGCAATGCTAATTATTTAGAACCGATGATTTCTGTAAAGAAATGTTTAATAAAAGTGGCATTGGAGGATTTTTTTCTTTCGGATTATTGGCTAAAAAATTACATATTTTCCGTGGTGAAAAATATAAGAGTAGGGATTTTTATTAAAAGTAAATTTATCTAATTTTGAAAGGAAAAATATTTAATTCAAGACAATAATATTTCTAATGAAAAAAAAAAAAAAATTCGGCATTATGTTATTGTTAATGCACTTTCCAAAGTAAAAAATATTTCTTTTAAAAAAGAAATTTAGTTATTTCCAAACAAGATTCTAAAAATTAAAATTATAATTTCAAATAATGCAATCGATCTAAATTTATAATTCCAACTATTCAATTATAAAAGGCTTTTTTCGAAATGGACAAAAATAATACAACCTTACAAAATCTACACAGACTAGAATACAGCCATGACAAATAATCTTGACTAAAGTTATACCTGATGCAAATCACAAAAGTTCATAAAACACGATCAGTTTTCTTCTACAACAACATTTCCTCTTTCCTCCTTCAAAGTTTTAAAAACATGAAATTTTTAACGGCAATAGTAAAGTATGTTTTATCCAAAATATTTATGAAACTAAAATCTAATATGATTCCATGTAAATTCTGTTTATATAAAAGTATAAAGTACATCACATTTTTCTTGTAAGCAGAAATAATAATATATTTGTACTCTGAAGGAAAACTCATAAGTAAGAAATAACATTATATATTCGAAATGTTTTTTTTTTATCAAAAATGCAATATATCCTACTCATTTCATAGCTGTCAGTTTGCTCTAAAAATATAAGTCTTATAGAAACCATGTTTGTATTATTGTTTACTTTGGATAAAAGTATTAATATAAGCCCCAGGTTTGTTATTAGAAACTTGCAATATATTCCACAGATTTCATAATTGTCAGTTGATTCTAAAATATTTGTCTCATAGAAATCATTTTTGTTTGTTTAATCTTATACTTTGGATAAAAATCTTAATATAAGCACCAGGTTTGTTAATAGAAACGGTTTAGAAAAATATTCAATGGTCAGTAAAAGTGTAAAAATGGCAGGAACTTCTAGTTTGGTTTTTTTACAAAAATACTCTGATGCTCCAAATGACACCATAAATTGGCACACAAAGTTCAGTTTCTTTCTCTTTTTTTTTTTTCACTAACGTCTGTATAAAAGTTATTTGTTTAGAACTGCTTCAACCTAGAAACATTACTCTCTCTGCAAAAGTTCACTCAGAGCAGTGATATAACTCTGTGCCATTTGCAATGTCTCGTACTTGGAGAGTTTACGATCATTGCCGATGGAAGGCACCACGTCCCTGAGTCGATCAAATGCGACATTCAAACTGTGCATCCGTCGCCTTTCCCTCGCGTTTGCGGCCAATCTCCTTTTCTTCATGACAACAGGAACAGCGGGTGAATCGGTGGCCTTCCTCTTGTTGGAAGACCTCGGTGACATATCGCTTCCATCACCATAAAGACTCTCTTCCTCGTCATCATCAGCCATGTCATCATCAACCACAAAATCAGAGTTCAAGTTCTGCTCTGCCTGATGGCCGTTGATCTGCTGTAGTTGATGGTAACTCGAGAGGAAGTCAGTTGAGGTGTCTTGTCGCGTCATCAAACTGTCCTGGAGGATTGCTTTTTCATGGTGATTGTCGAAGGTGAAGGAACTACTGAGTTCTGAAAGTGTCTTTGGTGCTATCGCGCTGTAAAGTCTCTGGGTCCTCTGTAGCGGAAGTGTTCTGTTAGTGTACAACATGTTAGGAACGTCTGGGAACATAAAAGTGTTTGAATTCGGAATGGTCTTCATAGGACTGCAGTTGGTCAGGTCGTAAAACGTTCTGTTGGCGTTCTCGATGTTGTTGTTCCCCGGGCTCGGCGCTGGAGTAGGGTTGGATACTGTGCTGGTTGGACTGGGGGATGGGCTGTAGTTTCCGTCTGATAAGGTTGTGTACATCGGAGCGTATCGATCGGCCTGTAGCATGCTTAGATCGATTTTGGAAGCTAAGGATGTTTGGAGGGTTGACTCGAGATAGTTGATGTTACTCTGCTGCCTCATCACGTCCATCATTGAAGCTCGATAATGACAGGATTCTGAAAAATAGAATGATATTAAGACATTTGCAATCTTAAAAATTTGCTCTTCTGCACTCTTAAAAATTTGGATCCACCTGGCACCAAAAATTGGTTCCCTCTTAGCTGCAACCAACATTTGGTGCTTTGTTTCACGATTTAATGCTGCTATGTCGGACTATAAGCATTAAATGAAGCACTATTAAATCGTGAAACTAAGCTCAAAATGTTGGTTGCAGCTAAATGGGAATCAATTTTTGGTGTAAAGTGGAATTTTTTTTTTTTAACAGTGTGGCATAAGTATTTGAAGCTCACAGTAAAGTAAGTTCAATTTTTTTGAGAGACAAATTTCATTAGTGGCTTAAATATGCATCTAATTAATAGCATCTTAAATAATAGCAATTAATAGCATCTTAAATTCATAGAGATTTAATGATAACTCTAAGATGCACTATTTTGTATCGTTTAAATAAAGAAGTTAAATGTAAATGGATTATGTACTTTTTTGCCTTTCAATAACTTAAAAACCAGTTAAGATAACCATATTATAAATTGGATTGTAGTATTAATAACCCTTACATTAGTTATTTATTGATAGCAATTTCAATTATATATTCTGATTTAAGTGAATATATGTAACAGTGTGAATATAACTGAAACTTTAAACAACTAAAAGAGTTTATTCTTAAAGATAATACCACGAAAGCTATCTAATTTGTTCATTACATATAAAAGTTTAAAATTAATTGATTAGCTATGCAGTAGTTATAAATCCTATTATCAGTAAAGAAATTAATTATCAAAGTTCGGCTAATGAAATTACAGTTTCAGTTCTTAAAAATCAATGTGTATATTAGAAAATACTGATTTGGAAGCTATAGCGGTTATAAGGAAATTTATTTAGACTGATCGAAAAATATTATGAATATCCAATAAAATATTGTATGTAAACGACAAATAATATTTCATGGAAGAAATAATTAAAGACAAGTATTACATTTAAAAATGTAATTGAGTGATTATGAGATTATGAATTTTCTTCAACATTTTAGTTAAATGAAATAAAATATTAAATAGAAAATAATAAATATTAATTAGATATTAATTAGAAAATGAATTTATAATTTATATATGAAAGCACATAGTTACATTTTAATTATAGTCTATTAATATAAGTTAATTATTGTTCATGTTAAATTTTATTTGTTCACTATTTTGAAACCATTTTTTATTTTAAATTAACTATTCAATGGAATCATAAATAACAGCCTAGCTTATTTAAAGTAGAAAATTCAAGGCAATTCAAGGCAGAAAATTCAAGGCGATTGGAAAATGCATTCCATTTATAACGAAACATACATTTTTGTATTTAATAAAAAATATATTTTTTAAAGTATAAACACACCAAAGTAGAGCACCATAAGAAATATTATTTTACTACATATTGGATTAATCATGGTTTTAAAATTATTGGTTTAGATAATACAAATTAATTCATCATAGTTGTTTTTTAAAAGTTTCATCGTCATATTGAAGTATATCATTTTTAGAAAAATAATGTTACTAATCAAATAAGATACTGTATACATCTTGTGTATAAATATAAAAATATTTTTCTTGAACATAAGGTATAAAATTTTGAAAAATATTTCTTTACAAATGTTCAATTAATTAAATATGTCCAAAATTGTATCATCATTCTTAATAAATGAATGCGGATTTTTTTTTTTTTTTTTTTTTATATATTTCTTATCTCAACTATTAGATTTGAAAAGAAAATATTTTACTTCTTTTCAATAAGGTATATATAAGGCACACATTTCAATAATATATTTAAATATTTTTTACTAAATTCTGGTAATAATTTTAAAACCAAAGCAAAGTTGATCGTAAACTCGAAATATGAATTATTTTTAATCAAAACCAAAGAATGAATTGAATTATATATACCATTTGAAACACTTGTGATCGCAATATGACTAAACATTTGAAAATTTATAATTAAAAAATTGAATAAATTTAAGTTTAAAAATAAATATGAAAGATTTGAAATCAGGTTTTGTTTAAATAACCCTATAGTAAACTTACTTATAATTTAATGTATGCTAAAGCATTAAAAGAAATAAAACACTCCAATAACACTTTTAATTTTTAAATCCATGGCTTTCCAATCTTTTAAAATATAATTAACATAAAAACTCTACTTAACATATGGACAAATACTTAAATTAAAAAAAAAATGACTTAAAACCTGTTAAGCATACGATATGAATAAAATAAAAATCTTATTTTTTTAAATTTTAAAACTTCCAAAATTGCTCACTAACTTTAATTTAATAATATAAAAAAAATTATTTTCACTTACCTCATCAACATCCAATATTTCAGCGCAATCTTATATCACAACACTTCACTTCTCACCAGTACAATTCAAACGAAGCACTCTTAACCTAATCAAATTTAAACGTTCCGCTCTCACTATGATATCAAAAACAAAACCGTCGGAACACCCCGCACGTGGTTAGGGAGAAGTCCTTATTCCTTTCTGACAGCACACCTTTTAGCTTATGAGTGCGTTTTTGTAGAAGAGGGCCTGTTATATACCTGTTGTTGCGTGTGAGGGGGGGCAGCCCCCCACTTCGCCGGCGGCCATGCGTATCATTGGGGGGGGGGGGATATGGAAGGTTGGGGCGGGGTTCCGACTTTCTGTTGGAAAGCAGCAAATGATTTTTTTTTTCTTTTTTTTTTTTTAGGAATTGGACAGCATCTCTGATGACTTTTTGGTTCTGGAGATAAATTCGTATGTTTGGTGATTGGTGTGTGTGTGGGGGGGGGGGGATTGAATGCATTTGAGTTGAGGGTGTATTAACTGTGTGGATTTTGAATAAGGTGAACCGATTGAAAAGGTTTTATTTTATGAGGGTAAATGAAATTGTATTTTTGTCTAATTTTATCGTATTTGTGTGGAGTAGGGTTGTTTTTGTTCAGTAAGTACCTAATGAGTCAAAGAAAAAATTTAAATTATAATTTTTTTATTTTTTTTTTGTATTTTTTTGTATTTTTAAATCGGAACTCATCTTTGCAGTGATACAATTGTTATTTTGTGTGTGAGTGTGCGTTACGTCTATATGTAATAAAACTCTCTAATGTGTTTTTATAAAAGCAATTTGCATAAAATTTGTTTGATTTTCTTCTAAAAGATAAACTTTCATCGGATTTTTTTTTTATTTATGTTTGTATTTTGTTATGGTAAGTGATAGATAAAAAATAAAAGTCTCTGTATCAAAAATTTTGGGCTTTCTGTGTGCATTTGATAATAAAATTTTAAAAAATTCGAGTTGAATAGTTAGGAAAGAAAAAAAAGTTTTGTGCAAAAAAAATATTTAAAATGTGTTATATATAATAAATCAATATTTAATTTGTTTCTTACATGACGTAGTAATTGAAGGTGAGATTCCTTAAGATTAGTAATTAAATAAAATTACAGTCACCTTGCTTTTAAGTCTATACTGACAAGATTTATTCATATATTGCATACTATAATTTAATACTATAATAGCAAAATCAGTTTTTTATTATTAAAACCTTTCAAAACCATTATACTCTTAAATTATTTAGTTTCATCAATGTAGGGAAGATAACAGATCAAAACAAACCTTAAACTATAAATTCCTTACATGCATTACCAATTTTTATATCAATAACATAGCACCGTTTCTGTTGCCAGCGTGTGCTTGTTTTTAATATATAAAATTAGATGCAAACACCATCTCTATCAACAAAATATGCGGTAAACTACTTTTTTTTATATTTATTCTGATTAAAACAATTTTATTATTTATTTATTAACACAATTTTGGCAACAGGAAAGAGTTTCTTCAATGATCGGTTAAATGCTATTTCAGTCCGATTGGATGACTGCAAGGTTTATTAGTATTCCTTAAAAGCGATCTTTTAATGACAATGACAGCCCCTGAAATTTGATAGAATACACTATCATCGACATCGAATCTATCTTCAAAGTTTCACCCCGATTGGATGAGGGCAAGGGGGTTAATTAGGCCTCCGCAAATTTTCCCGCCGTCGACAAACATACCCACAAACTTGAAGTTAATATAAAGGATTTAAAAATACGATCACAGTTTAATGAAAATAAAACTATTTCTGCATTACAACTCACAACCGACGTTAAAGAAATTATTTCAGTCCTCTAGCAGACCTAAAAAGTCTCCCGTTTCGCATACCACTGTCTGAGGGGCGTGAAAACACTTGGCCAGACGACCCCCTAGAAGGCCAGTCCACAACTTGAAATTAACCACTAATAATCGTTGCGCGGCGTGGGACAAAGCATTGCCCACTGCGGCTTCAATTGCACTGTAGATCACTCTTTGACTTACATCGTCTGCAACTTACAGACGATTGTCAGGTCGGCATCTTTCTGTGGCCTCCTTGGGGTGCACCTCAGCATCGATATGCATCACCCTGGAATTCGATCGGTTGCACAACAATGGTCATTTATCCTCATTCATTGACGTCCTTATTTGAAATGTTTATTTCAACTTCCATCACGATTCCAGCTCTTACTTTGTGAGACTTACTTATTGAAACAGAATGCAGCCATAAGGATTTGGTTGCCAACTAAAAAAAAATTTTTTTTATAAATAATTAAATGTTGTCATTAAAATACATTTACCAAATTCCTTTTTTAGTTTAATAAATATTTTTTTTTTTTATAAAAACAAACAAAATTATTAAGATGGCATTGTATACGATCAATAAAATATTTCTGTTACTCTTATTAAAAAGGCATAATAAAATATTTATTAAAAGCCTAATTCGATAGTTTTTAGATAAAACAAGAGAATGTAAGTCTTAATATTTCGTAATATTACTTTCTTATTTTGATTTAGGTATGATTAATTTGATTTCAATAGCTTCAGTATTTATAATGCTCTTGTGGTTGGTATGAGGGTTAGTGGCGGCCTTGGGACCTACCATTAAGGTTTTCGTCAAAATTACGCATGCGCATAAGGTAGGTGCCATTGAAAAAATAATGTTTTTCAATGATTGCTAAAAAACTGCTAGAACGATTTTGATAAAAATCGCTGTGGTAATGCCTCTTAAGGTGTTCTAAGCATCCCCACCTACGAAATTCCCAAAAAAAGGTTGAATGGCGTAAAAAGTTGAAAAATGAATGCCTTCAACACAAAGTTCTCTTTCCTTGAGCATACCTCATCAACGATAGTTTTTTCTTCTCCTCTCAGTTTCGCTTGTAATAAAGGATAATATAAGGATTATCGAAAAGTATATAGCCAAGATCCAGATTTTAAATTTTTTTGTTTTTGTTTTTTTGACCCAAACAAGAATTATCGCAAAAAATATCTCCAGACTGGCCATTTATTCTAAATGAAGGATGAAAATATACAAACGGTAAATGACACAAATCCACTTCAGTATTATAGTGTAATTGAAAGTTGTGCGATGTTCCACACCCTTGGCTTTGTATTTTATTTTGACGATATTATTAAATATTCTCAATTTGATCTGAAGTAGTGGATGTTACGGTTTTGGGTTTTTGTATCTGCATAAACTAACATCTTATAAATTAACTATGGCCACTACATCTACTTTTTTTAATTCTAAAAGTATTTAAGTTTTGCATATTTTTAAAGATATTTTTTAAAAATAAAACTCAACAAGTTCGTAAGCAAGTTCAACAAGTATAGAAATATATGTATGTTACAGAAATATAATCATTGATAGACTTTTCAATAAGATGAAGCGCATGTGATTGGCTGACTGAACCATGCGTTACAGTTAGAGGTCGGCAATATATCGATATTTCTAAAAAAAAATATCGATATCAAAAATATCGATAAAAGTCAACAATATATCGATGTTTTCAAATTTTTTTATTTTTTTGGTGATCGTTTAGTAGTTCTATATGTTTTTTCGATTTTATTTATTCCCTTTTCAAAGACTTCAAAACTAATGTTTGAACTTGACTGAGAGACAGTAAAACAGCCCCGATATTCAATATTTTCCATACACTTAAAAGCTATTGAAAATTATCTAAATTTTTCTTAAAATCACTGTACCAATTAAGCGAAAATAGAACTTATTTTTTTTTTGTAATAGATCCATTTCAGTTGAAAAAGTAGTCACCTTACAAAAAATCAGGTATCGATATATCGATATTTTATTGATATTTTTTTCCTTTGCAATGATATAGTATCGATATTTATTTTGATCGATATTTCCGACACCTCTAGTTACAGTACTTGGTATTCAGTTAATCACCAAATACTTTTCTGAATACTCCTCATTTTCCCTATATAATATACACATTAATGGTTTCCGTATAGCTACAGTTCAAAATGATGTTTGATGATTGATTCTATCAACTAATTCATTGATTGTTTGATTGTATTAACCTTAATTCTTTAGATATCGAAATATATATAAATAATGTTTTGTCAATTAAAGTGTACAGAAACGTTGCAGTTGTTCCAGCAAATATTTTATTTTTACTTTAACGACTGCCTAGTAGGTAAAGTGCAGATTATCTATATAATTTATAGATTACATAGGTAATTTAAGTAATGAAAAAAATTTCGGCACTTTAGTGGATTACCCCAATCAATCTGCACATTACCTAAAAAATCTATAGATTAACAGATTTCTGTACTTCAGTGGTAACTTATATGTTACCACCTCAACCACCTAACTGCTAACGAACACTACCAGACCACCCACTCCAACCACCACCCAACGATACTTTCCCAAGCCCAAACCGAAAAACGGACTCCCATAAACGTGTTGAAAGCATTTACGAATGGTTGAGCCAACAAGTAGCCAGCATTAGCGAGTGCTCCAACAAAAGCTGTATCAATCCGTGGGACCTGATATCCATAGTTGAGATCCATAGTGAGTCACTCCCCTTTTGTTAGCTTTTCGAATTTCCGAGGGGGTGAGACGGAACATTCTTTTTCATTCGAATGTTTTAAGTTCGTTTTTTTGAGTGTTTGATTTGATGTTGTATCCCCTCTGGCCGATCGCGTTCGGATTCGGAACGTTTGTTCCGCGTTTGGGAGAGGAGGTGTGTGGCACCGGAATGAGTAAGTTAAGCAAGGTCGTATGGGGGGTTGATTTTGGGAAGTAATGCAGGCTTTTGCAGACATTTCTTTATCAATTAATGTGCTCATTGGAGCATAAGCAAGCAAATTAATCGTTAATTGTTGGTAGAAATTTGCACCCAACGAAATTCCACCTCTTTTGGGATATTTTTTGCTCATAATGGACGAGGTGCTGACAGAGATAGTACAATTTTTATAAAATTGGTCAAAATTCTCAACCTGGTCAATTTAAGAGGAAATCTTAGTAAGGATCATTCCTTATACACGCTATGTTACAATCTTCTTGACCAGCTATTTTGTACAAAACCTTGAAATTTGGTGAGTAGGTATGAAAATGACGTTCCCTTAATGAAATGGCGTAAATCAAGAACTCGAATGCCTATGATGTGGTGCCACCTGCAATAGTCTTTTGCTTTTTTAATTTTCAGTTATAATTGATAGACATTAAACGAAAACAATTTCTTTAATTTCATTAAGTGATCATTTTCGTACCTACTCACCAAATTTCAAGGCTTTGTACAAAACCGTTTCTAAATTAACTACGCTAGAATATTGTAACATAACGAGCATAGGGAACAATCCTTACTAGGATTCCGTTTTGAGTAGAGGTCGGCGATATATCGATACGACGATATTTTTATCGATATTTCTAAAAAAATATCGATGTTAAAAGTATCGATAAAAGTCACCGATATATCGATATTTTCAAACAGTTTTAGTTTTTTGATGATCATTTTGTAGTTCCATGTGTTTTTTCGATTTTCTTTGTTCCCTTTTCAAAAACTTCAAAACTAAATTTTGAACTTGACTGAGAGACAGTTGAAATGGCACCAATATTCAATATTTTCCATGCACTTAAAAGCTATTGAAGATTATCTCAATTTTTTTTTTAAATCAATGCACCAATTAAGCAAAAATATAACTTCAGTATATGTATAAAATTACAATATAAAATAATTAATATAAAATATAACTTTTGTAATATATCCATTTCAGTTGAAAAAGTACTCACCTTATAAAAAAAACAATCATGAAAAGTAGAAATTTGCGGCAAAAAACTTTAATTCTGGCAAAATTGAAAATCAAATTTAAAAAAATCGTGTATCGATATATCGATATTTTTTTGTATGTGTAGTGGCACTACAATTCACGAAAAGTAAATAAAATAACTCACCGTTTTTAATTCCATGAAACGCCTTCAGGAAGTTCTACCGCAAAGCATGAACATGCAGAATTAAGTGCATGCTTAGCAAAGAACCGCCTAAACCAAATCCTAAGGATTCTGCCGTTCAAAATGGAAGTCACAACGCGGCAAAGTCAATCTGCATTCCTAGTGAAACACCCACCAAAGAAAGTGTTGCCACTCGAACGAAAGGAAGCTAGTACGATTAAGTTCGATCATCGTGATCTGTGCTACAGCATTTCTCACCAGTGTGCCGTATGGGTCGTGATAAAATATCGCGTGCCCAAATTCCAAGATATGTAAATGTGGAACGGTATAAAAGCCACAGCAAGAATCCAGATTGATGAGATGCCATCGGTCTGAGGCAACAGTAGTCGCTTCAAGCATGCCTTTAAAAGCGATGCTGGTTGAACTGTTTTAATTGACCTTTGACTGTAAATAATTGTATATAAACTTGTAAATATAAACTTTAAGATTTAATTAAATTTCAAGAATGATTTTAAACCTGTAATAACTTTATTATGTAGCCGTCCTATTAACCACATATGCAACGATTATCGATATTTATTTTGATCGATTTTTCCGTTCTCTAGTTTTGAGTTTTTATATCTGATGATCGTGGGGTGTATCGATATAGGTTTCTGATTTTATATTTTTGATACATAATTCTTCAAGTCCTCTGCGTAGTATATCTTACAATTTTCATTAAAGATCCAATATTAAGTGCTTTCAATTGAGATGATTAGTAAACAAGAAATTTAGTAGGTAGTAATTATTGTAAATACTGTAAAAATTCAGCTAAGATAAATTATTTTCCAAATTGGGTCTCTGTACAAATAATGAGATCATCGAGGTATTATCCTCTTTAAATAAATTTCGAAATGAAATCGCATCTATTTAAGCGATATATTCTTTACACAGTTTTTAAAAATAGGGGTGTGGAACATCGCACAACTTTCAATTAGGAGAGAAGAAAAAACGATCGTTGATGAGGTATGCTCAATGAAAGAGAACTCTGAGTGAAAGGCATTCGTTTTTCAACTTTTTGCTGACCACGTAATTTTTTCTAGACAACTTTTTTAAAGATGTTCCAAAGCGTGGAGAAATGCCAATTTTTTTTTTATAAATGCTGTGTTTTCATTATCCGATGTATACATATAGATAATTGAAAGAAAAAATTCCCGTTGTAAACAAAATATAAAAGTTTTGGTAAAATACACCCAAAATTTGCACCAGCAAAATACAACAAAATTAATTACCATTTTAAATTGATGTAGAGTAACGAAAATATTCAAACCCCGTACAAAAATCACCCCCTTTTTCCCAGTCAATACTGATTTGTAAAAACGTGACCGTGGTATTGGATGAATAACCACCAACAGGATTAGTCAGGATTTACTTCGTTTACCCGCCCTTCTGAATAAACCTCCCTTTATCAAATTCCCCCTTAATTCATCCTTTAATCTTTCAACGTATGCTGATATTTTAACGTATGTTAACTTGTTGTATCCTTGTCTTTGTTGGGTAGCCCGAGCAAAGTAGGCTTTGTAAAAATGATCAGACGACTATACTAGAAGACACACCAACTAGACCCCATTGGATACTCTGTAGGATGTATCCGTCCGCGTCAAGATATAGTTCCAGGAAAATCGCAACTTTTATTGTAATATTGATAACCTTGCTCCTATAGTTTTGTATTAAACTTAAATATAAGTTGATAACAAAAGAAAGTAAGCATTTTTATGAGTAAATTTTAATTAATGTTTTACTTTTCTAACCATGGATATTATAAGAATTTTAACGAAATGGCCACGCCTCGTTCCAATCAGCCAATCAGGGCGTAGTAAAACCGGTTCACTCATCGTTGCAGCGTACTTATGAGCTCAAATAAGCTTGTCTCAATATATAGGTTTATTTTCCCTTTGCGTCGTTGGTATTTAGCTTTTGAATTTGAACTTTCCGAAAGTATTTCTGAATCTGCTTTATATTTTTAAGTATGCTTCAAAAGCATTTCAAATCCTTCATTTAACCAAGGAATCTCTACAAAAGCAAACCTATCAAATTTTAGGCTTTAGCTAAAACTAAATAAGTCACCTAAAAGATGTATAAATAATAATTTGTTGTCTTCTTAGCACTTTTTAAACGCTTCTGTGTGTTGCTAATTTGTATTGAATATTAGGTCATTTTCGAATTTTTTTTTTTAGTATAAATGTATCTATTTCATTCTAACTTATATATACATAATATAATATCCACTTTTAAGTTAAGTTTGTTTATTAACAATGTATTGTAAGGTATTATTGATAAGTTACTTTTAATGAAACTGTATAAAAATTCTTTTTTTATCAAAAGTACTTTGAGAATTTTTTTTATCTTTTTTTGTAAATTCATTAATTATTTTATTATTGCATTTTATCATAACACATTAAATAACATCTTAATTACCAGAACCTTGCCATAACAATAGTAAACACATATAATTATAATATAGTGCAACATCTAATTATTCACAAGTAAGCTTTGATTTTCTAATGCACTACAATGTTTCCAAACTTTCTGATAATGTATCATAGTGAATAACATAATACTCATTTTAATCATTTAATTTATAACAGCATCTCTTTTTGAAGATTTCTTTAAAAAAAAATTCAACAGGATGTTAACAGTGTACACTTTCCTAACATTTTGACAGCGATCACAAATTTCTCAGTTAGATTTTATGGGCTCAGAGGTAATGCCTTTAGGACTTTAACACCTCAAATGCTATAATCTCCTTTGCTTAATCCCACCTTTCAAGATAAACATTTTCTTTTACCTACAATACCATCCAACATCTAATCCTATTGATATCCATCCATAGCAAACTAAACCCTAACCACCAAACCCATAATCCACCCATGAATGGATATTAGCCGATGTGTAATCCCACAACATAATAGCTAATATCCATTCACGAACACAAAAACTTTCAAGATGGACTAGAGCCCATGTTTCACAGATTATTTCAATTGAATGTTGCACATAATGTGTGCGTACCATCGTACGCAGATGGAAATGTACCCTCCAACCACGCGTTGATATGAATATATAGCGTCAATTGATATACAGGGTGTTGAAGTGGATGCAGTGTGTACCCCCTGTCGATGTGTGTCCCCAAACACGGCCACTTGAGGGGTACTTGGGGGTACTTTAACCCCCGCAGTCTCAAGTGTTCGCGAAACGGAATCGTTTAGGGGGCATTGTGGAGAGTAGGGGACTCTTTGAAAAGATATTTTGAGGGAGATTTTTTTTTTATTTGTCATCTTCCGCGTGAGATTTCACTTGGGTGTCATTCATTTGCTAATTTTCAACCCTCATGCTATGAGATGGGTGCTCTTAAAAAGTAGTTGGGAATTTTTTGCCTTTTTTTTTTAGTTTTTTGGATCCTGTAGTGTTCCAGTTTCACACTCGCTTGTGGTTTTCTCATGGTTTTGTGGGGAGAAATGCAAACTCAAAAATATACAATGTTGTTGAGGTGGAAAATTATATGAGTTTTATATTTAAGGGAACTCAGTAACCTAAAAATAAATAAATAAATAAATAAATCAATAAATCAATAAATAAATAAATAAATAAATAAATAAATAAATAAATAAATAAATAAATAAATAAATAAATAAATAAATAAATAAATAAATAAATAAATAAATAAATAAATAAATAAATAAATAAATAAATAAATAAATAAATAAATAAATAAATAAATGAGTGAGTGAGTGAGTGAGTGAGTGAGTGAGTGAGTGAGTGAGTGAGTGAGTGAGTGAGTGAGTGAGTGAGTGAGTGAGTGAGTGAGTGAGTGAGTGAGTGAGTGAGTGAGTGAGTGAGTGAGTGAGTGAGTGAGTGAGTGAGTGAGTGAGTGAGTGAGTGAGTGAGTGAGTGAGTGAGTGAGTGAGTGAGTGAGTGAGTGAGTGAGTGAATGAATGAATGAATGAATGAATGAATGAACAAACGTTCGTTCGTTCATTCATTCATGTTACTCTATACTCTATTTAATGTTACTCTATGTATTTTTACCTTTCCATTGAAGTTTTACTTTTGTTGCTACTCAAATTAGACGTTGGCTATAGTTTGTTTTAAAAAAGCAAATTATATGTCAACTATACAAGCATTTTACCTTTAACTTTGATTTTCTCTAAACGGGATATTTTAAACTTCAATGAACGTTTTCTAACCAACTAGTAGAGATATACCAATATTTTTTTTATGAAATTGTAGTACATAAGCTATAGATCAAACTGTGGTTAAAGTTTGGTAAAAATATTATCAGAATTTTTCTTATTAAATTTTAATCAATTTTCTAAATTTTTTTTTAAAAAAAACCTCTTTTTTTACAAATATTTGGTATTTAAAAAATAATTAAGAAAATATCAGGAATTTTTTTAACCTCCGTTTAATCTGTAGGTTACGCACTAGAATTTCTATAATTTAATAAAAAAAAATTACTAGTATATATCTACTAGTTAGTTAGAAAAGATGCATCAATTTTCCATAAATGTGATATTTTAAACTTCTAAGTTAAAGGTAAAAGCCTTACTAAGTTTATATTGAAAGTTATCATTTTTAAAACAAAATATAACGTACTTCTAATTTGAGTACAAACAAAAGTAATTCATCAATGAAAAGACAAAGAAACATAGAAAAACATGGGAAAAAAATTATTATTAGGGTACTGAATCCTCTTAATAACTTATTCATAGTACAATACCACATTTTAAATTACCTTTTTATGATAGTCTCTGAGCATCAACTTCTGCTTCATTTAGGTTGAACAGCACCAAACAAGGGCTTACTGGGTTATAAAATCGGCCCGGTGATTTTAGTTTAGTACCGGCCCAGAATTCCAATATCATCATTAATAAATATGAATAATATTTAATCATTCCAGCCATTCAACTCTATAAATTATAAAACCAAAACTCCTATCATATTTAAAATACTTTTCTTAATATCGACACTAGGAATTATACTAGAAAATGCGTAATAATCTGATTAAGTAGTAGATGTATATAATACATCTAGTTAAATAATATTTTTAAAAAATTACATATAAAAGAAGAATTGCGAAGTGGTACAATAAAATAGTCTGTTTGAAAGAAAGAGTGTAATTTAAAAGATCATCCGCTGCTGTAGTTGGAACAGCATTTGTTTACATAGTCAACAATTTTGCATATTCATCAATTTGTGGTTAGCATTAGAATGTCTGAGAAAGAATGAATAAGAATTATAATATAGGTCACAAATTTAGAGTTATTTAAATTAGAATAGCCATGTATAGTACAGAATTAGTATTGGCGCTATTTTTAAGAGGAAGTTCTTGTAGTTACCATTCCCTATACTCGCTATGTTATAATCTTCTAGCCCAGTTCATTTAGAAACTACTTTGTATAATACCTTGAAATTTAGTGAGTATAGACGAAAAGTAACACTTAATGAAATGACATAAATTATAAACACTAAAATAGAGTATATTATAAACAAAAATTAAAAAAGCAAAAGGCTACTGCAGGTGGATCCACGGTATAGGCTTTGAGGTAAACATTTCAAATATAAAATAAACTATATTAGACTCTATTTTCGAGTTTTTAATTTATTTCATTTCATTAAGTGATCATTTTCGAATATACTCACCAAATTTCAAGGTTTTATACAAAGTAATTTCTGAACGAACTGGACTTAAAGATTGAAACATAGTGAGTATAGGGAATGGTCCTTACTAGGAATTCCTCTTAAGGAAGTTGAATTTCAAAGAGAAGACTCTACCAGAAAATGATTTTTGTCTAAACGGAAAGTTGGCAAATAGAAGATTGTTACCTACGATTAAGGATGTATTAAAAATGGTCATTTAAGCTAAAATAGATAGCTAAAAAAGAGGATTTTAAACCCTTAGGGTAAAAGGAAGTACTAGAAAGCAATCTCTTGCATATATGTCAATCATAAAAACATGAGATAAAGGTTTACCAATACTCAAACATAGTTGAAAATGGTCTATTAGATTCATTTTTACATAATTTACTTCTATAAATAAATTTTAACAACTTGATACTTGAAATCTATAAAATACCTTTACTGAGAAACATTTATGTCTAAAAATAAATTTTAACTACTTACATTCTTGAAATCTCTAAACTACCTTCACTAAGAAATATTTATGTCTAAAGATACATTTTAATTACTTACATTCCTGAAATCTCTAAATTACCTTCACTGAGAAACATTTATATCTAAAAAATTTTTTTAACCACTTACATTCTTGAAATCTCTAAACTACCGTTACTGAGAAATATTTATGTCTATAAAGAAACTTTAACCATTTAAATATTTGATTTTTTTTTTTTTTTTTTTTTTTACCTTTACTGAGAATATTTATGTCTAAATAAATTTTACCACTTACATCCTTGATATCTCTAAACTACATTTTCTGAGAAACTTTATATCCATAAATAAATTTAAACCACTTAAATCCTTGAAATTTCTAAACTACATTTACTGAGAAACATTTATATCTATAAATATATTTTAACCTTTTACATCCTTGAAATCTCTAAACTACCTTTACTGAGAAACTTTATATCTATAAATAAATTTAAACCACTTAAATCTTTGAAATCTCTAAACTACCTTTACTGAGAAACTTTATATCTATAAATAAATTTAAACCACTTAAATCCTTGAAATCTCTAAACTACCTTTACTGAGAAACATTTATATCCATAAATAAATTTAAACCACTTAAATCCTTGAAATCTCTAAACTACATTTACTGAGAAACATTTATGTCGGAAAATAAATTTTAACCACTTTCATCTTTGAAATTTCTAAACTACCTTTATGTCTAAAAATAAATTTTAACCATTTAAATCCTTGAAATCTCTAAACTATCTTTACTGCGAAACATTTACGTCTAAAATTTTTTTTACCCTTTTACATCCTTGAAATCTCTAAACTACCTTTACTGAGAAACAAATTCAAAATACAAAAACACCTCGAGTCATTTTTTTACTAACCCTCTCTCCTAAATGAAGCTACGTAACAAACCGACTTCAAAACTCGAAGCAAGACATAAACACAAGTTTTAAGACATCCGTTCGTAGTCTACGAGTGGCCATTAGGAGCAATTATCTCTTATAAATCCCCATGAATTCTGGTCATCGCTTTAAATTTCTGTATTCATTTTGTCGCATCACGTCCCGTTGTGGTTTACTTCTTGCTGAAGCCTGCTTCCTTTCTGCAGGTGGTGGGAAGATGACACTGTACTTGGTGCATTGGGAAGTAATGAAGAAAAGTACCCTTCATTGAATTTAACCTTGAAAGACTTAAATTAGTGAAGGTACCTGTGATTATAAAAGGACATCCTGTTTTTGAAATATAGGTCAGAATAATGTTTGGGCTGCGAGATAACTTAAGTTTGTGATTAATGTCTTGTGGAGAAATATAAATTGTCGTAACGTAAATTTATGTATTGATAAATTGATTTGAATCAGATTAATGGCTCGTTTATCACGATTGAAAACTTTAAAATAAAAATTAATAAAATAATATAACATAAAATAATAAAACATAACATAATATTGAAAAAAAAGAAAGCTTTTTTAATATTGGCATAGTAACAAAACAACAAATTTTCCCCACATTTTTTTTTTTTTTTTTTTTTAAACTATATCACATAAAAATTGGAATTAAAATATAGAATGCTAGTAGTAAATAATTATAACATAAACGTTTATTTTATAATAACAACAAAAATTCTATAAATTTGCAATAATTTTACTGTAGTGTTATTAAAAAAATGAGAACTACAATATGTATTGTTAATTAGAATGCCATTTATAAGATTAAAAAATTAATAAAATAAAATAAAAATATATAATATAACCTAACATAATATAAAAAAAAAAAAAAAGCTTTTTTAATACTATCATAATAACAACACAACACATTTTTTCCACAATTTTTTTTTTTTTTTTTTTTTTTTTTTTTTTTTTTTTAAACTATCTCACATAAAAATTGGAATTAAAATATGGAATGTAGTAGTAAATAATTATAACATAAATGTTTATTTATAATAACAATTTTTTTTTTATAAATTTGCAATAATTTTACTGTAATGTTATAAAGAAATGAGAACTACAATATATATTGATAATTAGAATGCCATTTATAAGATGGGCATATTTAAAAATATGTTATAAAAATTTAAGATTTCTTCATTAATTAGAAAAAAATCCTAAGCGTTTCTAAAAACTTACATTTATTAAAACAAACTGTAAGAAAATTGATTTAAATTTCTCATTTCTTAAGAAGATCATCCTATCACCCTTCATAAAATGTCGCATAACTCCTTAAAAAACGTAGATACAGTTTCAAAATTTTGCATGCATATTTAGAAGATTCAAAACTATAATTATAGCAAATAAAAACAAAATTATTTTTTTTTTAATTTTTTGGGTAGAGTGTCCCCTAAAATATGACACAAAAATACTTATAACCAGGGTTGTTGAACATAACACAACTTTCAATTACATTATAATACTGACGTTGATTTGTGTCAATTATCTTTTTTGTATTTTCATCATTTATTTTGCAAAAGTGGCCAGTCTGGCGATATTTTTTTTGCGATGATTCTTGAATGAGTCTTTAACGAAAAAAAAAATCCCACGATGATGATTTTGGCGATATACTTTTCGATAATCCTTTCTCATAACTGAAACTGTGGAGAGAAGAAAAAACGATCGTTGATGAGGAATGATCAAGGAAAGAGAGCTCTGTGTTAAGAAGACATTAGTTTTTCAACTTTTTACGCCATTAAAGTATTTTTACTGGAATTTTGTAGGTGGGGACGTTTAGCGATTTTGAACACAATCGTTAGAGGCGTTTTTTAGCAATGAGGAACTTTCACGTTTTTTGGTTTTATTTTTAAATAAAAGTAGAGAAAAAATCATGAAAAACAATACCATTTTTTCAAAAATTTGAGCTCGGATAGATAGTTAAAAAAATATTTAGTTTTTCACTTTGCGATTTGGCGGGAAAAAGCCATTTTTACGTGAAACGTCAACGCGCAGAAAACGAACCAGTTTAAAACCTGTTTTAGACGAGGAATAAGCATGGTTTCTCCTTCATTTTACGACTTTATCTCTGCGTAACCAAGTCACTGTTTTTTCATTCGTTTTTGGTCACGTGACTTTTGCTTTGATTTCGGCTGATTTCAAACTCGATTTTTGATTAATTGAAAGCATAAAGATAAAAAATAATTGCTCTGCTCAAATATATTCGTTGGATAACACTAGAAAATACAAAAAATATTCATTTTCCTCACTTGTGCAAGTTCCTCATTACTGAAAAACATGGATTTTTTCAATGGCAGCTATCTAATGCGCATGCGCGATTTTGACTAAAACCTAATGGTAAGTTCCTGTGCCATCACCAACCCGCGCACCAAATTTGAACATCGTAGGTCAACTTGTTCGGGAGTTAAGCTGACCACAAACACACACACAGACATACATTTTTTTCTAGATCACTTTTTTGAAATCAGAATGTTCCAAAACGTGAAGAAATGGGAAAAAAAAGAGAAAGAAATTTGACCGAATATACTCTACTTTCATTACCCTATGTATACATATGGGTAATTGAAAATAAAAAAATTACCACAGCTCCACACTTAAAATAACATACCAAATTTAGTACTTCATCAAACGGTATCTACTCCTGAACATCAAAGAAACTGTCGATGTTTCTTTGACTTGTTTACCTAGCAAAGTGACAGAGCGTCCAAATCAAATTAAACTGTTTGACCTACTGCCTTGAAAATCTCATTCTACTGCATATCCTAAGAAAGATCATCATCAGCCCCACCCCTAAATAGGTGGATCCAAGATCTGATATCTCTTCAAACTTAGATTTGATAAGGGACAGAAGTAAAAAGTGCAGGGAATGCTCAGTTCTTTTCAAAATGAATTTCTTTCATTTTCCTGACTATAATTTCCATTTATTCTATTTATCATCAAAGCAACACTAAATAGTGTACATAAATAATGTTTTTAAAAATATGTGTATTTTCAAATCCTTTATATTAATTTCAATTTTGTGTGAATGTTTGCCGATGGCTGGCAAATATGCGAAAGCCTAATTAACCCCCTTACAGTCATTTAATCGGGCTGAAACTTGGCAAATAGATTTGATGTCGATGACAATGCATTCTAATAAATTTTGGGGCTGTAACTGTCACAAAAAGGTCGCTTTTACGAAATACTAATAAACCAACTTGCCGCCATTCAATTGCGCTGAAATAGCATTTAACCGATCATTGAAGAAACACTTTTCTGTTGCCAAAATTGTTTTAATAAATAAAAAAAAATATTAGGAATAAATAAAAGATATTTAGATGTGAGTGCATAAATTCAAGTTTATTTTTAATAAAAAACGATTTAAGTTTTATTTTAAAATAGATTAAGCAAAATTAAGCACAATATTCATAATTATTAAATCTCCTTAAATAAAGGTGCCGACCAAACGGTATAGTGGTTAGCGTGCTAGCTTCTAGACCGCGAGGTTGCGGGTTCGAGTCCCGTGTTAGGCATGGGTGTTTGTAAATGTATGTTGGCTTGTCTAATGACGAATGTTTCGGCGCATTATAGCCCTCGTGTTGCTGACGGCGCCAGATAATCTGAAAACAACCAACCTTAAATAAAGGTAAGAAAATATTAAGTACATCAATTAAACAGTTTTCAGTTAAATAATATTTCGATTTTGTCTTAATATAATTCAATATTCAGAACTTGTGATTTTTTAAATTATTTAAGTCGGAATTTAAATTTAATATAATTCGTAAATAGTTTCATTTGCAACCGAAAATGTATAAAAATTTTAATTGTAAAAATTAAATGGACATAAAAATTAAATGGAAACTGTTTTGAGCCTCTTAATGAAGTTGCCTGATTATCTTTAATATGTTGGAACGTTTCTAATAATAAAATTAATGAAATATTAATTGATAATTATTAAAGTGTCTTGAAGTATATAAACACACATTTTCGAAATCATCTACTATGTAGTAACATATTCATTATTTCTCGTCAGTAGACGATTTCCAAAATGCGTGTTTATAGACTTAAGGACATTTTAATACTTATAAATTTTAATTAATTCACTTTCACTATCTTGCAGGGATGTTTTATGTTACGTATCTGAACTTGCAACTTCAATGCATTCCAATTTTCAATATATCATGAGGTTTCTAAAAAATTTCAATGAAAATTAAGGTTTTACTCTATTATATTCTTACCTTTATTAATGCTGAATTTCTAAATTATTCTTGAGACATCTTTTGCCTTCTGTATATAAACTTTAAAAGTCACTTACAATTCATGATTTAAGAATATTGTTGCACAAATTGTCTGTATATAGTGTAAATAGTGACGTATTATTTTAAAATTCTATTGTAATTTATTTTATCTTATTTTATTTATTAACTGGGATTATACAGGTTAGAAAAAGGTGGCAACACCTAAAACAATCGAGAAATTTCGAGATGTTTCTTTTTCAATGAATTGGCTGGAAATTTAGGGAATGTTCTCACGCGCCTGGTATATAAAGACCGGAGATCGGGAAAGTTGGCAGATTGACTTTGGACTTCGATGTGAGCTGATCGCTTTGTTTACCAACTAGAGTGAACTTGTATAATCGCTGTATTCGAAGTTGTTCTTACTGAAGCTTGTGTTGAAGCTTGAGGGTGATTAAACTGTTGTCTGTGAATAAATTTTGTGCCTTTGAAGAGTGAATAAATAGTAGTTTTTATCTTAAAAACTGTGCCATCATTGCCCCAGCGGAAAAATTCAGAACAATATCATTAGCAGATATCCAACAAATTAAACTTAAGAAACAATAATAAGGTTTTCATTAAAAATTAAAAATTATTGATACCACTTCTAAATTATTTTACATTTTAAATAAAATACAACCCCCTAATAACCTGAGATATCTCCTATCATTGCGTCGCATCACTAATTCCAATGATCACTCCCTTACTTCAATCAAAGATGTTCCCTTATGCGATGCCTATCTTCTACTTGTTTTTGCTCCGGAGAATATTCATTTTTCACCGCAAATGTGTCTCAACCGCGGTCGCGTGGCGGAAATAGACCCTTCTGGCACTGTTCGAAATAAGCATGCTTCAAATTACTTGTAGAGGAACTTTCATTGCTTCCAGCTCTTTTAACGGTAACTCAGAATAAATTATAGCGCGCAATAAATGTGTGAGTTGAAATTGGAATGAGATAATGAACATTAACGTTGTAAACGATATATTCGTTTTACATTTTCAAAGATACTAGTTGGTAATCACACTGTTAAAAATTTTGTTCCACCTTGCACCAAAAATTGGTTTCCATTTAGCTGCAACTAACATTTGGTGTTTGGTTTCACGATTTAATGGTGCTTAAAAGTAGCCCCATTAAATCGTGAAACTAAGCACCAAATGTTGGTTGCAGCTAAATGGAAGCAAATTTTTGGTGCAAGGTGGATCCAAATATTTTAGAAATAAGTAAATATTTAATAAAATACCGCCAATTTCATATTTATTAGATATAAATAATATAATCTATAAAAACCAAGTTTTTAATATAAATCCTTTTTATGCATCGCCAATTTTTATGTGGATTGCAACCTCTTGAGCTCAGATATACTAAACTTCAACTAACTTGACATCACTAGACGGTAGATCGTCACAGTGCTCATAGGTATTTAATCCAGTTTGGCGGCGTGAAAGCATAATGTTCGCCAAACCACAACCCCGTAGAGAACAAAAGGCTATAAGGTTTGGCGAGAATTATGTCTTCACTCCGCTAAAATGGATTAACTGCCTATGAGCACGGTGAAGATCTATCGTCTAGTGATGTCAAGTTAAGTTGGAGTTTAGTATATTATATTCATAGTTTTTGAGCACTAAGCACAAAAGATCCATTCCAAACTATTTAGTAACTTCTTTTTTTGTTCACAAAATTTGATTGAATACATTGCCATCCACAAAGAGTCTATTTGCTAAGGTAAGATGCAGTTCGATTGGATGACGGAAAGTGGACCGAATTGCCCTCGGAAGATTTTCCCTAGTCAACTATAATTGAGAAAGGTTTCAGTCATTAAATATCGTCGAATCGAACATGTTTAAATTAAGCTTAGTATCTGGATAATAGAATGTGAATAAAAGCGGAAACGTTTAATGTAAGGCAATAGAAACGTTTGTAAAAGCGGTCTTTACGTGACAGTCCCAAGACTTGATCGAAAGCGTTATCATCGACAACGTGTGTGCCAGTCAAGTTTCAAAGTTTCAGTTCGATTGGATGACGGAAAGTAGGTTTATTCATATCCAAAAACAATAGTAAAAGCGCGTGTAAAAATGATCCTTTAGTGACAGTGACATTTCCCAAAACTTCATGTAATGCAACGCAATCAACAACTAATCTATCTGTCAAATTTCATATCAATTTGATAAAGATAAGTTGGTTTATTCGTATTCAAAAGCAATAGTAGAAGTGCATGTAAAAGCGACCTTTTAGTGACAGTGGCATTCCCCAAAACTTGATATAATGCAACCTCATCGACAACGAATCCATCTGTCAAATTGCAGCGCGATTGGATGAGGGCAAATTGGTCTATTAGCATTCTGAATATAGAAGCGTGTGTAAAAGCGACCTTTTGATGACAGAGGCAGCCCTCAAAAAATCATAGAATGCAATGACATCGACATTGAATCTAACTGCCAAGTTTCTGCCCGATTGTATGACGACAAGAGGGTTAATTAGGCCTCCACAGATTTTCCCGGAAAGCACGCACACAAACTCGAATTTAATATAAAAGTCATAATCGTTGTTGATATTTTTGAAAAAATAAATATACACTTTTATAGTTATATACTTAAAATTTCCATTTATATGACGTTACAATTTTATAACTTTATGGTACCAATATCAATAAATTTTGGTAATCATGAAATTCGGTTGGTTGTTTTAAGATTATCTGGCGCCGTCAGCAACACGAGGGCTATAATGCGCCGAAACATTCGTCATTATACAAGCCAACATACATTTACAAACACCCATGCCTAACCACGGGACTCGAACCCGCAACCTCGTGGTCTAGAGGCTAGTACGCTAACCACTATACCGTCTGGTCGGCCATGAAATTCGGAGAAAAATATAATCAAACTCAATCGATTTGAGATGAGATTAAAAATTTACGAAGTTAAAGATGACCTTATTTTTTACCCATTTTTGTGAAAGTACACAGCATGAAAAAATCAATATAACAAATTTTAAAGTTAATTTATAAATTTTTTATAGACTTTTTTCCATTTATTTTTACCCCATTTTATTATTTTTTTTTACCCCATTTTATTTTTATTATTATTATTATTATTATTATTTTTTTTTTTTTTTTTTAAAGATATCTATGAAGTTATCTTCAGTAAAAAAAAATTAATGAAATTTAAAAGGAATAATGCAGCGCAGATAACATACAAGAAAAAAAAATTAGCTGACTTTTAATTTATTCAAATTCTATGCTTTTATACGTGAGTATCTGCTTTAACAACAAAATTCTATAAATGAAAAGAGATTATATTTAGATAAATATAGATACTTTACTTACATAAAATGCACTTTGTATAAAAAAAAGTGTATTCCTCATTTTTAATTAAATTTCAATTCTAAATGAGTTGCAATTGAATTGTGATCATCAGGGCCGAAAGACTCTAACTAGCTAATTAAAGTTTAATTCATTATAAAAGATATGTTACTTTTCTAACACTTGTTAACTGTAAAACACTTTTAAAATATTATGAAAATGACTTAGGAAAAAAATAAACTAGTAATGATTTATTTTTAAAGTCCCTCCAAACAAATAATAAAGATATTTAAAACATGATGAGCGGTATTCAAATATGGCGTACTATTCACAGATTGTTCTTATTTTTAAATACTTTAAAATGACTTCGATTTTTTTTTCTGTGTGGCTGGTGAGCAAATCTACAGAAACCTAATCAACCCATTTTCCGTAATCTGATCAAGTTGAAACTTGACAGAAAGATTCGATGATAATGCATTTATCAAGTTTTGGGGGCTGTCACTGCCACTTATAAGCAGATTTTTTTCTATAATTGTTTTGGAATACTAATAAATATCATTTAACCGACCATTGTTGAAACTCCTTCCTGTTGCCAATTTTTTTTTAATCAGAATAAATAAAAGATAATTGGTCGTGAATGCATAAATTTATTATGGAGTGTAGTCCAGTCAATTCAACATTGCGTTGAGTAGTAACGCTGTAAGTGAAAGAATTTTTACTGATCATTGTTGAAACTTTTTCTTGTTGCAGAAATTATTTTTAACAGAATAAATTAAAGATATTTGGATGTGAATGCATAAATTCACGTTCATTTTTAATAAATAAATTTTGAAACGTAGTTTTCCACTTTTTTTTTCTGATAGAGATTTCTTAATATTTAAAATTAGATGCAAACACTAAGCACACGTTGACAACAGAGTCGGCTCTATGTTAATGAATATAAAAATTGGCAATGCATGTAAAGGATTTACATTCAAAACTTTGTTTTTAAGTGTTATATTATAACCAAAATATTATCCCTAAGTCAATATCCCTAAATTAAGAAATTTTATAACCTTTAAATGTTGGAAATTTCATAACCTTAAGATTTTGCAAATTTTATAACCTAAAGAATTAATAGCTTAGATAATTTATAACCTTTAGAATTAATAGCTTGGAAATTTTATAACCTTAAAATGTTGGAAATTCTATAACCTTAAGATTTTGGACATTTTATATCCTTAAGAACTAATAGCTTGGAAATTTTATAACCTTAAGAGTCCGCATCTGATAATCGAAATCCTAATATCTCTTGTAGCATTAAGTTACATCCGACAGTTAGGAAAAAATGACAAACGGAAGAAACACAATAAGTAAAAGAAGCAACAATCCTTATACGATCAGTAACACGAGGAACCTCACGAAAGACAGGGAAAAAAAACCTCTTTCAAATTCTCATTTACAATTCTTTTTTTCTTTTATCACTTAGGAACAACGGAACAGCAAAAGGAGTTAAAGGGGGGTCATATGCAAATGAAGAGTGCGATTTGACCTTTGAAATGGGTCCTACCGTCTTCAGAGAATAGGTGGGAAAATAGGTATCGAAGCAAGGAGAACCATAGGGGGTTGGCTCTTAGAGGGGTTGTGACCCGTTCGATTAAGAATTTGCTTTACTTCACTTTATAGACGTACTTGTAAAGAAATAGAAAACTCTAAAATTTATACACACTATATTGCGTGATTGTTAAGTCAGTACCTATTTGTAACAATGCATATTTTAAAGAGTAAACAACATATCACAGTTTTGTTTCTACTGAATACATTATTAAGGTGTAAAATTTGGTTCTTAAGTTACATTTCAGCGTTCCACACATTTCTGGAATCTTTTAAGAAAAGAATCCACAGCTCTTCTTTGCATCCCAACTGGAACATTTGCAAACACTTCACGGATACTTTGTTGAAGGCTGTTAATATCCCTTGCTTTTAGATTGTACATTTTTGGACTAAAGGAACAAGTTAAAATCAATGGATATTAACAGCCTTGAACAAAGTATCCGTGAAGTGTTTGCAAATGTTCCAATTGAGATGCTAAGAAAAGCTGTGGATTCTGTTCCTTGAAGATTCCAGAAATGGGTAGAAAATGCGAGTGCATGCGCAGAAATGTAACTTAAGAACCATATAGCCATACACCTTAATAATGTATTCAATGGAAACAAAACTGTGATAGGTTGTTTACTTTTTGAAATATCTCTTGAATTAAACTTATCTTAATAAGAAAAATTCTATTAGCGTTACCGTAAAAAGTTAAAATACCCTAACTCAAAGTTGTTTAAGAGAACCTAAAGATGAGAATGTGAAATCATTTAGATGAAAATTATTAAAATTTCAAGTTTATTTTATACTCTTTTTGCAACACATTTTAAGATTTTGATTTGAAAATGTAAAAAAATTGTGCAAACAAAAAAAAAACCATTTGGGATTATACATTTGAACATAAAGATATCAATAAACAAATGTATTTAATGGTTACAAAGTTTTTTAGAAACTTTTAAAATTACTCTTTTTTTTCTAAAATTATTAACATTTCCCAATCCACAAAAATCTGTTTAAACTAATGTATAGGCGTAAAACGCAGTTTTTATTTTAGTTTTAAAATGCAATCGTTTATCAATCGTGCAATAATTTACTAGACAAATTGCGTCGAGTTGTATTTAGAAGTAAATTTAAATACCTTACTACTCTGTGATGTCCAATTTTAAATTTTCTTAACTCCCATTTCTGTAAACATGCATATTTTTACACCCCTTTTCCTTATCTTAGGCAAATAATACTGTACTGTCATCTAATTGAATTTAATTGAAGTATCCTAAAATTAATGTAATGAAACACACAAAGATGCATTTTTAAAGGGCACTTCAGGAAGTTTAAATATATTTCTTTAACGTTTGCTAAATATTTATTTTAGCATTTCAAAAGTGAAATATTTTGCTGATAAATTTTTAAGAAATAAAACTGACTGTAAAATCACTTAAAGGTAAGAATTAAAAGTATGGTCATGATAAATTACATAAGAAAATTTAGTACATTGCAATTATACATTTTTCAGCATTCCCGTGGTCATCAAAATTCATTAAAAGTGCTATATATTTTTTTAATGGTTTTTTAGAAAAATAATATTTTAAGTGTTTAAAAATGCTAAAAGGTACTTGAAAATGTTTAAAAGTCCTTAAAGGTACTTGAAAATGTTTAGAGGTCCTTAACTTTTGTCACTTATCCACACCGAACCAACATTTTATGGCATATTTGTACTATTATACATTGCAATTATACATTTTTCAGCATTCCCATGGTCATCAAAAGTCATTAAAAGTGCTATATATTTTTTTAATGGTTTTTTAGAAAAATAATATTTTAAGTGTTTAAAAATGCTAAAAGGTACTTGAAAATGTTTAAAAGTCCTTAAAGGTACTTGAAAATGTTTAGAGGTCCTTAACTTTTGTCACTTATCCACACCGAACCAACATTTTATGGCATATTTGTACTATTATACATTGCAATTATACATTTTTCAGCATTCCCATGGTCATCAAAAGTCATTAAAAGTGCTATATATTTTTTTAATGGTTTTTTAGAAAAATAATATTTTAAGTGTTTAAAAATGCTAAAAGGTACTTGAAAATGTTTAAAAGTCCTTAAAGGTACTTGAAAATGTTTAGAGGTCCTTAACTTTTGTCACTTATCCACACCGAACCAACATTTTATGGCATATTTGTACTATTATACATTGCAATTATACATTTTTCAGCATTCCCATGGTCATCAAAAGTCATTAAAAGTGCTATATATTTTTTTAATGGTTTTTTAGAAAAATAATATTTTAAGTGTTTAAAAATGCTAAAAGGTACTTGAAAATGTTTAAAAGTCCTTAAAGGTACTTGAAAATGTTTAGAGGTCCTTAACTTTTGTCACTTATCCACACCGAACCAACATTTTATGGCATATTTGTACTATTATACATTGCAATTATACATTTTTCAGCATTCCCATGGTCATCAAAAGTCATTAAAAGTGCTATATATTTTTTTAATGGTTTTTTAGAAAAATAATATTTTAAGTGTTTAAAAATGCTAAAAGGTACTTGAAAATGTTTAAAAGTCCTTAAAGGTACTTGAAAATGTTTAGAGGTCCTTAACTTTTGTCACTTATCCACACCGAACCAACATTTTATGGCATATTTGTACTATTATACATTGCAATTATACATTTTTCAGCATTCCCATGGTCATCAAAAGTCATTAAAAGTGCTATATATTTTTTTAATGGTTTTTTAGAAAAATAATATTTTAAGTGTTTAAAAATGCTAAAAGGTACTTGAAAATGTTTAAAAGTCCTTAAAGGTACTTGAAAATGTTTAGAGGTCCTTAACTTTTGTCACTTATCCACACCGAACCAACATTTTATGGCATATTTGTACTATTATACATTGCAATTATACATTTTTCAGCATTCCCGTGGTCATCAAAATTCATTAAAAGTGCTATATATTTTTTTAATGGTTTTTTAGAAAAATAATATTTTAAGTGTTTAAAAATGCTAAAAGGTACTTGAAAATGTTTAAAAGTCCTTAAAGGTACTTGAAAATGTTTAGAGGTCCTTAACTTTTGTCACTTATCCACACCGAACCAACATTTTATGGCATATTTGTACTATTATACATTGCAATTATACATTTTTCAGCATTCCCATGGTCATCAAAAGTCATTAAAAGTGCTATATATTTTTTTTAATGTTTTTTTCAGTAAAATAATATTTTAAGTGTTTAAAAGTGCTTAAAAGTACTTGAAAATGTTTAAAGGTCCTTAAATGTACTTGAAAATGTTTAGAGGTCCTTAAGTTTTGTCACTTATCCACACCGAACCAACATTTTATGGCATATTTGTACTAAGCATGCATCAACTTGAACATCGTTTGGTTCGTATTTGCTAATTGGGAGTAGAAAGGGAATGATTTTAGTTATGTATAACAGTTAGTTTAGTTTAGTTTAGTTTAGTTTATCTTAGTTTAGTTTAACATGTGAGATTAGTGTTTACGTTTTGCGAGCCAAAAAAATCAAAGACCATAATCAAAGTCTGTTTATAAGGCAAAATGTAAATTGTGCATCAAAGATTTTGAAACTTATGCTCTGGGCAAAGCAGCTGTAAAGTCACACATTATAGACCTGATGCATGAAAACCAATTTTCGAAGGTCCTTAAAAAATATTATTTAGGTCCTTAAAAGTCCTTGAAAAGTCATTGATTGAAAATCAAAGACCATAATCAAAGTCTGTTTATAAGGCAAAATGTAAATTGTGCATCAAAGATTTTGATATTTAGGCTCTGGGCAAAGTAGCTGTAAAGTCACACATTAAAGACCTGATGCATGAAAACCAATTTTCGAAGGTCCTTAAAAAATATTATTTAGGTCCTTAAAAGTCCTTGAAAAGTCATTGATTGAAAATCAAAGACCATAATCAAAGTCTGTTTATAAGGCAAAATGCAAATTGTGCATCAAAGATTTTGATATTTAGACTCTGGGCAAAGTAGCTGTAAAGTCACACATTAAAGACCTGATGCATGAAAACCAATTTTCGAAGGTCCTTAAGAAATATTATTTAGGTCCTTAAAAGTCCTTGAAAAGTCATTGATTGAAAATCAAAGACCATAATCAAAGTCTGTTTATAAGGCAAAATGCAAATTGTGCATCAAAGATTTTGATATTTAGGCTCTGGGCAAAGTAGCTGTAAAGTCACACATTAAAGACCTGATGCATGAAAACCAATTTTCGAAGGTCCTTAAAAAAATATTATTTAGGTCCTTAAAAGTCCTTGAAAAGTCATTGATTGAAAATCAAAGACCATAATCAAAGTCTGTTTATAAGGCAAAATGCAAATTGTGCATCAAAGATTTTGATATTTAGGCTCTGGGCAAAGTAGCTGTAAAGTCACACATTAAAGACCTGATGCATGAAAACCAATTTTCGAAGGTCCTTAAAAATATTATTTAGGTCCTTAAAAATCATTGAAAAGTCATTGATTTTCAATCTATGATTTCAGTGAGTACCCTGTTTTTTTTATTCGCGTTTTCTATACAGTCCCCGGAGGTTCACGGTGAAGGTTTCTGTGGTTTGTTTAAACACACTAGTATTAGTCCAAAAGATACAATTTTTCTCCTTGGAGCACTCAGAATGGAAAATCTCATTTAAATAAAGCCATTAAAATCCCAAGGTTGACGGAGAAAGTTTCACAAAGTTATTCGCAAACCCCTTCATTTCATATCATCACTGTCATTTGGCCCAAAAAAAAAAAAAAAAAAAAAATATTCTCATTATATGTTTAAAATAGTTGAAACTACTTTGAAGGGTTTTGTATCAGACACATTGTTCAGAAACACAATAAATAGGATTTCATACATTTGTTATTATTCTCAATGTAAGAGGGAAAAAAAAATGTTTTCGGCTTTTGCCGTTGGTTTTCTTAGTAATGGAATGGTAAACTGTAATGACATATTTTAAAAATATATTATAATGATATTTCTTTTAAGTGGTGAAAAGCAATTTAAATCCATACTTTTATACAATGTATTTAGTCTAGTAAAAACTAACCTTGAAGATTGTAGTTTAAAATCAATATCTGTTGTTGTAATTATAAAAAAAAGTTAAGTGAATATAAGTTCACTATATTCCTTTAGTGCCCCATTATAATTTACTTTTATTCTTTATTCTGGGTTTCTTTATTCTTTATTCAAGTGTTAGTGTGTTGCAACAGCAATTCACTAGACTGCATTTAGAATACTTTAAATTGGAACTACAACACGAAGAAAACAGTGTAACTTAATAATAATTTATAATTAAACGTTATAATTTGCGTTTAGATTTATACTGGGTTATTCTCTATTCAAATGTTAGTGTACTTTTTGTCATTTCATAATTTCGTAAGCGTTACACATATGCTTATGGTTACAAAATAATTCTACAAATGACTGATTTGAACTGTCTTCGAGTAATTTCGAAAGAGGATATCGAAAGACAGAATTTTTATTGTTAGTAATAAAAATTTCAACAGGTAAAAGATATGAATAAAAAATTCCTTTTCTATATTACTTAAAATGCATCATTAAATTATTGGTCATTAAATAACTATCTTTGAGTTCAAACTTGATGTTTGTTCAGTTTAAATCAAATTAAATCTGACAGAGTTGAAAGCCTAAACGAAACCTTCATTTTATTGTTATCATGGTTTAGGATTTTTTCAGAAATTTGACCTAGCACTTCACGACGCTTTTAAGAATATTTTTTAACTTTTCTTTCGTTTCAATACGCGTGGCCCACATCCTATTTATTACCATAATAGTCAGCGTTTCGAACAAAATGTCCCCCTTTTCATTGTCGTTTCAAGATCTAAGGGAAAGTAGGCGAACTATTTTTTTTTTTTTTTCTTTTCATATTCTTCTCATCTTATTATTATACTTCTTGGCATCGCTTTAAGTTTTTATTTTTCGCCAAACATCCGCTGATGATCAAAAACCCGTCATTATTCTTAAATACCATCCCTTAAGATACCTCTTCACCTGCTTTTGATCGCCATTTAGTGGGTGGCTAGTGGAACAAATTACTGGTGAGTAGTCTTCGCCAAAGTGTTTGATATTTTTTTGTTTGACGACATCCGACATGTTAGGCTTAGCGAAAGGGATGGGTCAGGAAGAAACTCGGTTGGTGTTTAGGATAAAACATTGTTTTTAACGGTATCCAATCCAATCAGACATTTTGTTTTCTTTTTTAGTTTCCTTTTCCTTGGAAAGGCTACAGAATGATGGGTTTTCGATTGGTGCTTTATATTCCGGGTATTATCTTTAACAATTAAGTTTTTGTTTTTATTCTTTAGGGTAATGAGTATTCAGTATAATACTTAAAAAACTTTGACACAGTTCTAAAGCAATTTCAAAAATTTCAGTTACTAGCTAGATTGTATTCTTAAACTATTCAAAATTTTATAAGTTATAAAGTTAAGTCATTAATCCTAGTTGCTTTTTTTATTAATAAATGTACTTCTTTAAAATATATTTGGACTTGTAAACTAAATTAATAAAGAATATATTTGTTGAAAACATTAACTTTTTTAAATTAACTAAAATCAAGTAAATTGCAACGTTGTATTCCTAACACTATTCAAAATTATGAGAGATAGCCAAGTCATTAACTCAGCCATCTTCTTTATTTGCAAATGCATTTTCGTAAGAATATATTTACTTCGAAGTAAATTAATAAGGGATATATTTGCGGAATAATTTTAAAATAAATTAAACACATATTTTCTCATGGAAAGATATATTAGATTTTATCAATCTTTTAAAAATGAAATTACTAAATATGGCTGAAAAATAACTTCAATCTTGTCATATACTGATTTTTATAGATGTAAATAAAAATATTTTTAGGATATATAATTACCATCTAACGCATTTAAATTAAGTTAAACATTTCTCTATTTGTGCTACATCCACGTCCTGTATAGATAACCAACTTAGCTTTATTTACCTATTAACAATGATGCAAGATGTAACATTCTGCTTTTAAATGAATCTCATTTCATTCTTTTACAACTAAAAACAGTCAACTGTGGAAAACTCCTCCTACGGATTCAGACAACAGTGAAGAGAATGCGGTTCTATAATATCATAAAGTAGATGTTGAGATATAATTTGACTAAAAGGACTGTTTTTCTTTAATCTGTGATAGAACGACCATTCTCTTTCTCGACGTAACCCTGACTTCTGCTCTGTTTTCAGAAGCGAACTGTTAGCAATTAAAGTGGGTCTTGAGACGATTCTGAACGAAAACAACTATGGAGACCTATGGATTCTCACTGATAGACGTAGTTCACTGCAACATCTCAATAACTGGACCCTCGTCGGAGACAAAACTAGCATATCTATATTACACAGTTTAAGGTTAATTTCCCTTCAACATGGTATCCACCTCCAATGGTAACGGTACGGTGGTTAGCGCGCTAGCTTCTAGACCGCGAGGTTGCGAGTCCCGTGTAAGACATGGGTGTTGGTAAATGTATGTTGGCTTGTCAAATGATGAATGTTTCGGCGCATTATAGCCCTGGTGTTGCTGACGGTGCCAGATAATCTGAAAACAACCACCTCTAATGGATTCCCCCATGTGGATCTTTAAGGAAATGAATCGGCAGGCAAACTCGCAAAGGAGTGTTTCAATCACCTTACCCCCTCTTCTTCAAAGCTCTCTTCCCTGGAACTTTACTCTCGGATTAAATCCCAAAATATGAAGATTTGGCTGGAACCCTCACCCATTACTGGTACAGAGATACTAAGCCAGGTCTTCCTTTAGTCCTCACATGTGACAAAAAACCATGTACCAGCCTCTAGTACCAGCCAGAGGCCATCTTAAATGTCTTACCTTCTCTAAAGGCAAGAAAAATGACACTCTTTGCCCTAAGTGCCACCAACATCAGGGCTCAGCTGAAAACATCCTGGTCTGTTTAGGTTTCCTTTGGGAGGAAATTTATTTTTCACCTCTTCTCGTCATAGACTTTTCATATGTCAGTGGATTCCTTGACTTGGTCTGACTCCGTAACTACAACACATCTAAAAACTAAACTTGTTTTTAAATGATTTCTGAAAAATGAAAACTGAAACAAAATTATTTCTCATGAGGAAAACAAAAAAAAAAAAAATATTTGCTTTGCTTAAAAGAAACAGTTATTAAAATTACTTTAAAACATTAAATGTTCTCTTCCTAACCTGCCTTAACTTTGATATTAATAACAACTGTTAAATTACTTAAAGTATATAGGAAGAAGTACCATGCAAAAACACGCTGTTATCTCATTACCCTTCCAATATCTGCTATTTTCGAAGTAACACAATTTAAGAATTAGGTGATTTATTTTCACAATGCCTTTACATTTCTAATTTAGATGTCATAAAAAATATTTGCTTTTCAAAACTGAAATAATTATTCAAATTATTTTTAAATATTAAATGTTCTTTTCTAAACCTGCCTTAACTCAGATATCAATAACAACTGTCAGAATACTTAAATTACATAGGGGAAAAAAAACATGCAAAAACCGACCGTTATCTCATTATCCTTCCAATATCTGCTATTTTCCGAAGTAACACAATTTAGGAATTAGGTGATTTATTTTCACATTGCAATTACATTCGCAATTTAGAAATCATAAAAAGGGAAAGTCTTTTAAACTAAAAAAAAAAAAAAATACCGATCATATCAATGTGTGTTTAGATAAAGATAATTTCAACACAGTAGGCAGTAAAATTTCGGATAAAATCGCAGATTCTAATCGAACACATGCGAAGAAGTGTGGCAAACATTTCAAACAGATGCGGACCACGCGCCAAAATCAAGCCATCGCCCGCCTCCAATTAACCTCTAGCAACCCCTCAAAATCTTATCTGAACTCAACTCTTACTTCTATATGCTACAATATTAGATCTTCTATAATTTTCTAGCACTGTTATCTCCCAATATTCTGATGGAAGGTGTGTTTTAACAATGATACATCTCTATGTTTGTGTAAGTGCCATAGTAATGGTCAATCTTAATCTTTTGGGTGGGTTGGGTTATTCTGATTGTCATCGCGAATATCAGAAGCTCGTTTTTGTCGACAAAACAAGGGCAAATATTTATGAGGCCAGTATTAGGAAAGTCAAATTATTATCAATCTTCTCCTTCCTTGTACAGATCTTTACCTCAAAGACAATGGCTGCTACTTATAAAAATTATATCTGACTTTCAATTGAAAATACATTGAGTTTTATTGCTATGTAATTGATATGTAAAATTATAATTTTAATTTTTCTTTTTCTCAAATACATTTTCTACCAAAACCTGCAATTATGAAAACTGTACTTAGCTCAAAATAACAAAATTTACTAATTCAAATTATAATTTAATGAAAATAAAAATTTGAATTTGAAAATAATGTTGTTAGGTAAATTTTCTTATTTTCCGTAACAGGTGGCGTCAGTGAATTAAATTTTTTAATATTATTATTATAGTACTAGTTTATAGTCCCTTTAGATTTCAATAATTCTATTCCACTATTGTTGTTGAAAAAGTACAGTATAATTTTCAAAGGTTTTGAAGCAATATTTAGGCAGCCATTGCATTTCGTACAGGATTGCACTATGAGTTCAGGATGAAAATTACTCACGATTACTCTCACATACTATACTGTATTGTATGTTTTATAACCTGTGACCTATGATTGCTTTTACTCGCAAGAAGTTTTTTTTTTTTAATACATTGGAATCTTGTATTTATTTTCATTTTCTTCTGAGATTTACCTCAAGACCACAAGGGCAATTTTTATACGAGATACTATATTCTTGTAATCAGCAATACAAAAAAAAATGAATCGGAAAAAACAATTTTTAATGCTTGACTGAAAACTTAAGAAATTATATAAAAAAAATTATACATAATAGCGCGGGCAGCATCATATCACACATTGCGTTAACAAAAATATGTAAAACTTGTTTTTAATTAAAAATCCTGTTCAAAAAGTAAAATCATTTACCCCTTAGCCTTGGAATTTTTTGTTCTGTCTCGAAGTGTTATGTTTAGAAGTGTTATGCAAGGAGACACAAAACCTACAATTTAGAATAATGACACTTTCGTTTAAATTCTTTGTTAAATATATTTTATAAGTCCTCTACGCAACTAAGTGTACTAATTTTTAAAAATAGTTGTTTCCTTCAATAATTAATACGTTAGTTAATTATATATATATATATATATTATTTTTTTGTATGTTATGCTTCATATGAAGAGCTACTGAAAAGAAGGACAGAGTTCGTTTTTCTCAATTCTCCAGAAAAGCTGATATAAAATTTCCAAGTATCAAGGCTTGTATCAGGGATGAGGTAAATGGTTGCTCAAAATATCACTTAACATAATATTTATTTGCCAGAGAACTCCGCGTGGTCAAACTATCTGCTATAACATTGCAAATGGCTGGAAAATCTCGATTTCGAAAAAGTTAGACTCTCATCGTTCTTTGCCATGGCTCTTCATGTGCTTTATATGCTGGTTCGGTTCATATGCTTCGATTCACAGCACGATCACTGTATCAAATCTTCTCCCAAAAGCCAACAGAAATCTACACCAAGGAATTCCAAACTACCTCCACCTAAACACATATCCTCCACAACCAACAAGTAAACAATTTGTCTCTGCACCCTTCAAACAATTGCCTACAAGTAACCTCTAACCCTAACTCCTTTTTATCCTTGAATGAATCTACACCTCAGCACTTATCGATACCAGAAATCAGAACTCGCATCCCAATGTTGCATACATCTTCCCTGTAACTAATCCTCTTGTTTTTCACTCGGGTGTGACCATCTTTTTACTCGCGAAAACTAGAGTTGGTGGCACTGAGACTGAGTTTTTTTGGGTTTTTTTTTTAAAAATAGTAAAAAAAGATGAAAGTATTCTATAACCCATACTTGTAGGTGCTTTGCAAAAGATATATGGTTTCAGCGATCAACAACACCTTGTCCCGAGATGACCTGAGCTTGTTTTGACAGGACCTAGGGTCATGTGCTTTTTGTCAACTGATAACTGGGTGACAAGTACTGAGACATTAAGACTTACCTATGTCTTTGACTTAAGAGGCAATCCTAGTAAGGATCATTCCCTTTACTCGCTATATTACTATCTTCTATCCCAGTGCATTTAGAAACTACAAAACCTTGAAATTGAATGGTTAGGAACGAAAATGATCGCTTAATGAAATGACATAAAGTGTTTTCACATAATGTCTATCTATTATAAATTAAAATTAAAATTAAAATTAAAAAATCAGGTGGTATAGGTAATGGTAATGTATAGGTATAGGTAATGATCCTTACTAGGACTTCCACTTAAGAGGAAGTCCTAGTAATGATCATTCCCTATACTCGCTATATTACTATCTTCTATCCCAGTGCATTTAGAAACTACAAAACCTTGAAATTGAATGGTTAGGAACGAAAATGATCGCTTAATGAAATGACATAAAGTGTTTTCACATAATGTCTATCTATTATAAATTAAAATTAAAATGACAAAAGACAAAACCAGGTGGTATAGGTAATGGTAATGTATAGGTATAGGTAATGATCCTTACTAGGACTTCCACTTAAGAGGAAGTCCTAGTAATGATCATTCCCTATACTCGCTATATTACTATCTTCTATCCCAGTGCATTTAGAAACTACAAAACCTTGAAATTGAATTTTTAGGAACGAAAATGATCGCTTAATGAAATGACATAAAGTGTGTTCATTTAATGTCTATCTATTATAAATTAAAATTAAAATGACAAAAGACAAAATCAGGTGGTATAGGTAATGGTAATGTATAGGTATAGGTAATGATCCTTACTAGGACTTCCACTTAAGAGGAAGTCCTAGTAATGATCATTCCCTATACTCGCTATATTACTATCTTCTATCCCAGTGCATTTAGAAACTACAAAACCTTGAAATTGAATTTTTAGGAACGAAAATGATCGCTTAATGAAATGACATAAAGTGTGTTCATTTAATGTCTATCTATTATAAATTAAAATTAAAATGACAAAAGACAAAATCAGGTGGTATAGGTAATGGTAATGTATAGGTATAGGTAATGATCCTTACTAGGATTTCCTCTTAAGAGGAAGTCCTAGTAATGATCATTCCCTATACTCGCTATATTACTATCTTCTATCCCAGTGCATTTAGAAACTACAAAACCTTGAAATTGAATTTTTAGGAACGAAAATGATCGCTTAATGAAATGACATAAAGTGTGTTCATTTAATGTCTATCTATTATAAATTAAAATTAAAATGACAAAAGACAAAATCAGGTGGTATAGGTAATGGTAATGTATAGGTATAGGTAATGATCCTTACTAGGATTTCCTCTTAAGAGGAAGTCCTAGTAATGATCATTCCCTATACTCGCTATATTACTATCTTCTATCCCAGTGCATTTAGAAACTACAAAACCTTGAAATTGAATTTTTAGGAACGAAAATGATCGCTTAATGAAATGACATAAAGTGTGTTCATTTAATGTCTATCTATTATAAATTAAAATTAAAATGACAAAATCAGGTGGTATAGGTAATGGTAATGTATAGGTATAGGTAATGATCCTTACTAGGACTCCCTCTTAAGAGGAAGTCCTAGTAAAGATCATTCCTTATGTTCGCTATGTTACAATCTTATAGCCCAGTTCATTTACAAGCAACTTTCTATAAAACCTTGAAATTTGGTGAGTAGGTACGAAAGTATCACTTAATGAAATGACACAAATTAAAAACTCGAAAAGGGCGTCTAATATATTTTATTTTATGTTTGAAATCCTTACATCAATGCATATGCAGTGGGTCCACCTGCAATAGTCATTTGTTTTTTTAATTGCCATTTATAATGGATGGACATTAAATGAAAACAATTTATGTCTTTTCATTAAGTGATCATTTTCGTACCTATTCACCATATTTCAAGGTTTTACACAAAGTTGTTTCTAAATGCACTAGGCTGGAAGATTGTAACATAGTGAGTATAGGGAATGATCCTTACCAGTATACTTCCTCTTAAGTATAGTGGCGGCGATTTGGAGGCATACATATGCTAAGAATAGAATGACAACTATCTCCCTCTCCATATTCACCTCCACTTTTTGGGTACGTCACTAAATTCACAAATTTAAGGATACTTAATAGATCTGTTTATTACAAAGCGTTTTACAGTCGTATCTAATACGACAAAAGGCATCGAAACAGAAGACAGTATATTTAAACTTCAACCTTTATCAATTCCAAAACAATAATTTTTATTCTTCTTGTAAATTCTAATCTTGCAAATTTCAAATCTCAAGCAGTAACTTCAATTTTTTTTTTAAACGATTATGTTTAAATACGGAAACAGTTGCAGTCAAACTCCGTTGAAGCGAAGTCGATGGGGCACATTGGAATTGTTCACGTTAACCGAATTTTGTTTTAAACGAATAAATTAACGTTAAGTTTTAAGTACGGAGAACTGCTTTTACTTCGCGTTAAACGAGATTTCATGTTAAGCGATTTCGCGTTAACGGGGTTTGACTATAGTTTTTTTTAGCCATGACCGAATTATCAGCTTAACATAGTATTTCTTTTTCTGAATCGCCGCATTCCTAGCTGAATCCTAAATTCTCTTTTTAGTTTCTAATAAAATCTAACTTTTATTTGTTAATTTTAAGTATAGAAACTATCATAGTTTTTGAAAGTTGATATTTTGACATGATAAAGATGTGGATACAGTTAAGCTTGTTCTCCAATTTTAAAGTTGCTAAATAAGTTCTATTTGTTTATGTTTCGTGATTATTTATTTTGTTTCTAATACTTATAAAGTATTGGATTCTGGATAGAATTTTAACTTTCTCATCTAAATAAAAATGGATGATTAAGATTTAATACGTGCAAAACAACTTGCCAAATTAAAAAATTTGGTGATTGTTTGGCAACATGAAATAACAAAAAGTATCGCCAAGTTTTTCAGCTTCACCAATTATCCAGTTAAAAAGAACGAAGTTTTCAATTTCTATGCTTCCAAACTCTTGCATGTATTTGAATTTTTGTTTTCACTTTCAGACAGTCTGCGTTGGGCGCTAGAGGTCGGCGATATATCGATACGACGATATTTTTGTCGATATTTCTAAAAAAATATCGATATTAAAAATATTGATAAAAGTCACCGATATATCGATATTTTTAAACATTTCTCGTTTTTTGATGATCGTTTTGTAGTTCCATGTGTTTGTTCGATTTTCTGTATTCCATTTTCAAAAACTTCAAAACTAAAGTTTGAATTTGGTTGAGAGACAGTTAAAAGGGCACCAGTATTCATTATTTTTCCATACACTAAGATGCTATTGAAAGTTATCATAATTTTTCTTATCACTGCACCAATTAAAAGAAAATATATATATATATATATATAATATACATTTTTTTTTTTTTTTTTTTTTTTTTTTTTTTTTTTGTAATAGATCCATTTCAGTTGAAAAAGTAATCACCTTACAAAGTTGAAATTTGCCTTGAAAAACTTTGTTCCTGGGAAAATTGAAAATCAAATAAAAAAAATAAAAAAATCATGTATCGATATTTTATCGTTATGTTTTTCTATGCAACGATATAGAATCGATATTTATTTTGATCGATATTTCCGACCTCTATTGCGCGCGCAAGCGAACAACTTTGAATTAGAAGCAGATGGACTTTTGCTTTCGACGAGAAAACATCTCTCTGTGATGATTTGGTTGCGATCAATGTAGTGCTGAGATACTGAAAACTACAGAGTGAACTGCGATACCGTAGGACTGTTGTTTAATGTGTTAAACTTTCACTGTTCATCATCAATAAATAATTTATCTAATAAAATAATACAAAACCTTACACCGAGTCTGATATTTTTTCTTCCTCATTAGTATTCCGTAAAAGTGATATTTCAGTGACATTGAAGGCCAAAAAAAATTTGATAGAATGCATTGTCATCGATATCGAATCTATTTGCCAAGATTCAGCCCGATTGGGTGACGGCAAGGGGGTTAATTAGGACTCCGCAAATTTGTCCGCTCCACAAACATATACATACACACAAAATCGAAGTTAATATTGTTGCCCAAATTGCCTGTAAATAGTTATAAATAGTGAAGTATTACTTTGAAATTCTATTGTCATTTATTTTATCTTATTTCATTTATTAACAGCGATAATACGGGTTAGAAAAAGGTGGCAACACCTAAAGCAATCGAGAAATTTCGAGATGTTTCTTTTTCAACGAATTGGCTGGATATTTCGAGAATGTTCTCACGCGCCTGGTATAAATAAGACCGCAGATCGCGAAAGTTTTCAGTTTGACTTTGGAACTCGATGAAAGCTGAACGATTTTAATGTGCCCGACCTGAATTATCGCCGAATTCGAAGTTGTTGTTATTGTAGCTCGTGTTGAAGCTTGATATCGATTGCACTGTTCTTCGATTAAATTTTGTGTGCCTTTGAAGAGCCGAATAAATAATAGTTTTTATTTAGTAAAAACTGTGACGTCATCGACTCTGAGGAATATTCACAACAATATCAAGGTTTTATAAAGAAGCCATACCATCAAGATCAATGAGAATCATTTCAAATCGTCGGTAAATGCATCTCATCATCTACACGTGTCGTGCGTAATTTTCCTACATAGATTGTGGAGAAACTGCATGACGTCAGACTGTGAGATTTATAGTTTCTTTTTCTTTAAAAAGGATCGTTTGGCAACATGGATAAAAGATCGTTTGGCAAAATGGATAAAAGTAACTTGAAATTTCTTGTAAATAAAATATACGTTATGTTCTATACGCTACTTTTTAGTGTGTGTTATATATAATTAATATGAATTATACGTTTAATTAGTACGTTTTATATATTGAACACTCAACATAGATGACGTCAGTTCATCCAGAGTAATGTGGGCTATAATGTGTATAACTAGAAAGATGTAAGACACCTAAGGCTTTGAAAAATGATGAATATAACAAACATTTTAGTTTATTATACCACGAAGTATTCATTAAAAATTCCTTTTTTCTATTAATATTTAGCAAATGAAAATTATTTCTGATAAATACAATATGAAATGATAAAAAGATATTTTACAAAAAATATGTTTAGTAAAGAACTTGTTGAAAAACTACATCGAGGATTAATTCATTAGGGAAATTGTGTGCATCATTTGGATCTTCAAGGGCTACAGAATCAACGGCATAAAATATGTGAGAGTTACCATCAATCAAATCCATTGTCTTCCTATTCATCAACATAGATTCTGTTGTCAGCGTGGTGTTTGTATCTAATTTTAAATAACTGAAACATAATTAACAACAAAATGTGCTACAAAGTACGTTTAAAATATTATTTTTTTAAAAATAAACGAGAATTTGTACATTTCCGTCTAAATATCTTTTATTTATTCTGATAAAAACAATTTTAGCAACAAGACAGTGTTTCAACAATGATAAGTAAAAATTATTTCACTTACATCGTTTCTCCGCAAAGCAACGTTAAATTGACTGACCACGCTCCATAATGAATTTATGAATTCACTTCCAATTATCTTTTATTTATTCGAATAAAAATATTTTTGGCAACAGGAAAGAGTTTCAACAGTGATCGTTTAAAATTTTTTCACTTACAGTGCTTCTCAGCAACGCAACGTTGAATTGACTGGATCAAGCTCCATTATTAATTTATGAATTCATGTCCAATTATCTTTTATTTATTCTGATAAAAACAGTTTTGGCTACAGGAAAGAGTTTCAATAAAGACACTCCATAATGAATTTATGAATATACATCGAATTATCTATTATTAATTCTGAGAAAAATAATTTTTGCAACAGGAAATATTTCAACAATGATAGGTTAAAATTTTTAACTAATATCGTTACAGAGTGAGTGAGTCAGTCAGTGATCAGAGTAACTAGCATAGTAATTTTTTAAAGAAATAAAATTAATCAAGAGCGACTTCTGTCATTGAAGAGATATTTGAAAGAATCATTGAAAGTTGTTTTTTTCTTAAACTCAGAAGTGATAATTAATGAGGTAATATAAACTCCTGATGAACTCAATTTTATGGGTGACGTGGCACTCTTAGTCGCAAATAATTCTAATTCCTCCCCATTTTATAAGCTATTCACACACACGAAAACTCAATATTCCGAATATAATCTCGATTCCCTTCATAATTCTATCCCCTACCTCACCTGAAATAACGAAATAGTTTCGTGAATTATGCGGGCACTGCATTCGGTTACAGTTAAATACTCCATTAAATATCTAATTTCTGTGGGCAAGGTCGAGTTTCCCTTTTTAACACTGGGGTCTAGGTTATTATTATTCCAATTTGTTCCCCTTTTTTTTCTATCGTCTGCACCGACAGCACCTGCAGACCAGTAGATAAAATGTCGTGCTTTGGATGTATTGTTTTACTCCTATCTCTGGTGACGTAATCAAATGAATTGAATGGAAGAGGAAAATCGATTTTCTACTCGAGATTATCTTTTGGGCGTATAAAAAGAAAGATTTTTAGTATTTTCCTACCGTATCATTTAGAGTTTTATAGTTTTCTATCGTACATTGGGTGACATAGAGTGCTAAAAGTGGGAGCAGATAAACTAATTAAAAAACTAGTTGAAACTATTGGAAACATAACAATGAAATTAAAAATATTGTTATGAATTTTTCCACTGAGGCAATGAGGGCACAGTTTTTCAGATAAAAACTAGTATTTATTTTCTTCAGAAAACTCACAAAATTTATTCACAGAAAACAGTTTAATCACCCTCAAGCTTCAACACAAGCTTCAGTAAGAACAACTTCGAATACAGCAATTATACAAAGCGAACAGCTTTCATCGAAGTCCGAAGTCAATCTGAAAACTTTCCCGATCTCCAGTCTTATTTATACTTGGCGCGAACAAACATTCCTGAAATTTCCAGCCAATTCGTCGGAAAAGAAACATCTCGAAATTTCTCGATTGTTTTAGATGTTGCCACCTTTTTCTAACCTGTATAATCGCTGTTAATAAATAAAATAAGATAAAAATAAATTACAATAAAATTTTTAAATAATACGTCACTATTTACACTATATACAGACAATTTGTGCAACATTATGAATAATACATGAATTGTATTTTAAATTTCATTCCAAACAAGAATTTAACCCCTCTATGGATTTATTGTTTAAATCCAATCTCTGTGGTTCGTGGTGACGTCATCAAATGAATTGAATGGAAGAGGAAAATCAATTTTATACTCGGGATTATCTTTAGGATGTATAAAAAGAAAGATTTTTAGTATTTTCCTACCGTAGCATTTATAGTTTTCTATCATACGTTGGGTGACAAAGAGTACTGAAAGTGAAGCTAGGAAAAGTAATTGAAAAACTAGTTGAAACTATTGGAAACATAACAGTGAAATTAAAAATATGAATAATGCATGAATTGTATTTCAAATTTCATTCCAAACAAGAATTTAACCCCTCTATGGATTTATTGTTTAAATCCAATCTCTGTGGTTCCTGGTGACGTAATCAAATGAATTGAATGGAAGAGGAAAATCAATTGTATACTCGGGATTATCTTTAGGGTGTATAAAAAGAAAGATTTTTAGTATTTTCCTACCGTAGCATTTATAGTTTTCTATCATACGTTGGGTGACAAAGAGTACTGAAAGTGAAGCTAGGAAAAGTAATTGAAAAACTAGTTGAAACTATTGGAAACATAACAGTGAAATTAAAAATATGAATAATGCATGAATTGTATTTCAAATTTCATTCCAAACAAGAATTTAACCCCTCTATGGATTTATTGTTTAAATCCAATCTCTGTGGTTCCTGGTGACGTAATCAAATGAATTGAATGGAAGAGGAAAATCAATTGTATACTCGGGATTATCTTTAGGGTGTATAAAAAGAAAGATTTTTAGTATTTTCCTACCGTAGCATTTATAGTTTTCTATCATACGTTGGGTGACAAAGAGTACTGAAAGTGAAGCTAGGAAAAGTAATTGAAAAACTAGTTGAAACTATTGGAAACATAACAGTGAAATTAAAAATATGAATAATGCATGAATTGTATTTCAAATTTCATTCCAAACAAGAATTTAACCCCTCTATGGATTTATTGTTTAAATCCAATCTCTGTGGTTCCTGGTGACGTAATCAAATGAATTGAATGGAAGAGGAAAATCAATTGTATACTCGGGATTATCTTTAGGGTGTATAAAAAGAAAGATTTTTAGTATTTTCCTACCGTAGCATTTATAGTTTTCTATCATACGTTGGGTGACAAAGAGTACTGAAAGTGAAGCTAGGAAAAGTAATTGAAAAACTAGTTGAAACTATTGGAAACATAACAGTGAAATTAAAAATATGAATAATGCATGAATTGTATTTCAAATTTCATTCCAAACAAGAATTTAACCCCTCTATGGATTTATTGTTTAAATCCAATCTCTGTGGTTCGTGGTGACGTCATCAAATGAATTGAATGGAAGAGGAAAATCAATTTTATACTCGGGATTATCTTTAGGATGTATAAAAAGAAAGATTTTTAGTATTTTCCTACCGTAGCATTTATAGTTTTCTATCATACGTTGGGTGACAAAGAGTACTGAAAGTGAAGCTAGGAAAAGTAATTGAAAAACTAGTTGAAACTATTGGAAACATAACAGTGAAATTAAAAATATGAATAATGCATGAATTGTATTTCAAATTTCATTCCAAACAAGAATTTAACCCCTCTATGGATTTATTGTTTAAATCCAATCTCTGTGGTTCGTGGTGACGTCATCAAATGAATTGAATGGAAGAGGAAAATCAATTTTATACTCGGGATTATCTTTAGGATGTATAAAAAGAAAGATTTTTAGTATTTTCCTACCGTAGCATTTATAGTTTTCTATCATACGTTGGGTGACAAAGAGTACTGAAAGTGAAGCTAGGAAAAGTAATTGAAAAACTAGTTGAAACTATTGGAAACATAACAGTGAAATTAAAAATATGAATAATGCATGAATTGTATTTCAAATTTCATTCCAAACAAGAATTTAACCCCTCTATGGATTTATTGTTTAAATCCAATCTCTGTGGTTCGTGGTGACGTCATCAAATGAATTGAATGGAAGAGGAAAATCAATTGTATACTCGGGATTATCTTTAGGGTGTATAAAAAGAAAGATTTTTAGTATTTTCCTACCGTAGCATTTATAGTTTTCTATCATACGTTGGGTGACAAAGAGTACTGAAAGTGAAGCTAGGAAAAGTAATTGAAAAACTAGTTGAAACTATTGGAAACATAACAGTGAAATTAAAAATATGAATAATGCATGAATTGTATTTCAAATTTCATTCCAAACAAGAATTTAACCCCTCTATGGATTTATTGTTTAAATCCAATCTCTGTGGTTCGTGGTGACGTCATCAAATGAATTGAATGGAAGAGGAAAATCAATTGTATACTCGGGATTATCTTTAGGGTGTATAAAAAGAAAGATTTTTAGTATTTTCCTACCGTAGCATTTATAGTTTTCTATCATACGTTGGGTGACAAAGAGTACTGAAAGTGAACTAGGAAAAGTAATTGAAAAACTAGTTGAAACTATTGGAAACATAACAGTGAAATTAAAAATATGAATAATGCATGAATTGTATTTCAAATTTCATTCCAAACAAGAATTTAACCCCTCTATGGATTTATTGTTTAAATCCAATCTCTGTGGTTCCTGGTGACGTAATCAAATGAATTGAATGGAAGAGGAAAATCAATTGTATACTCGGGATTATCTTTAGGGTGTATAAAAAGAAAGATTTTTAGTATTTTCCTACCGTAGCATTTATAGTTTTCTATCATACGTTGGGTGACAAAGAGTACTGAAAGTGAAGCTAGGAAAAGTAATTGAAAAACTAGTTGAAACTATTGGAAACATAACAGTGAAATTAAAAATATGAATAATGCATGAATTGTATTTCAAATTTCATTCCAAACAAGAATTTAACCCCTCTATGGATTTATTGTTTAAATCCAATCTCTGTGGTTCCTGGTGACGTAATCAAATGAATTGAATGGAAGAGGAAAATCAATTGTATACTCGGGATTATCTTTAGGGTGTATAAAAAGAAAGATTTTTAGTATTTTCTTACCGTAGCATTTATAGTTTTCTATCATACGTTGGGTGACAAAGAGTACTGAAAGTGAAGCTAGGAAAAGTAATTGAAAAACTAGTTGAAACTATTGGAAACATAACAGTGAAATTAAAAATATGAATAATGCATGAATTGTATTTCAAATTTCATTCCAAACAAGAATTTAACCCCTCTATGGATTTATTGTTTAAATCCAATCTCTGTGGTTCCTGGTGACGTCATCAAATGAATTGAATGGAAGAGGAAAATCAATTTTATACTCGGGATTATCTTTAGGGTGTATAAAAAGAAAGATTTTTAGTATTTTCCTACCGTAGCATTTATAGTTTTCTATCATACGTTGGGTGACAAAGAGTACTGAAAGTGAAGCTAGGAAAAGTAATTGAAAAACTAGTTGAAACTATTGGAAACATAACAGTGAAATTAAAAATATGAATAATGCATGAATTGTATTTCAAATTTCATTCCAAACAAGAATTTAACCCCTCTATGGATTTATTGTTTAAATCCAATCTCTGTGGTTCGTGGTGACGTCATCAAATGAATTGAATGAAGAGGAAAATCAATTTTATACTCGGGATTATCTTTAGGGTGTATAAAAAGAAAGATTTTTAGTATTTTCCTACCGTAGCATTTATAGTTTTCTATCATACGTTGGGTGACAAAGAGTACTGAAAGTGAAGCTAGGAAAAGTAATTGAAAAACTAGTTGAAACTATTGGAAACATAACAGTGAAATTAAAAATATGAATAATGCATGAATTGTATTTCAAATTTCATTCCAAACAAGAATTTAACCCCTCTATGGATTTATTGTTTAAATCCAATCTCTGTGGTTCGTGGTGACGTCATCAAATGAATTGAATGGAAGAGGAAAATCAATTTTATACTCGGGATTATCTTTAGGATGTATAAAAAGAAAGATTTTTAGTATTTTCCTACCGTAGCATTTATAGTTTTCTATCATACGTTGGGTGACAAAGAGTACTGAAAGTGAAGCTAGGAAAAGTAATTGAAAAACTAGTTGAAACTATTGGAAACATAACAGTGAAATTAAAAATATGAATAATGCATGAATTGTATTTCAAATTTCATTCCAAACAAGAATTTAACCCCTCTATGGATTTATTGTTTAAATCCAATCTCTGTGGTTCGTGGTGACGTCATCAAATGAATTGAATGGAAGAGGAAAATCAATTGTATACTCGGGATTATCTTTAGGGTGTATAAAAAGAAAGATTTTTAGTATTTTCCTACCGTAGCATTTATAGTTTTCTATCATACGTTGGGTGACAAAGAGTACTGAAAGTGAAGCTAGGAAAAGTAATTGAAAAACTAGTTGAAACTATTGGAAACATAACAGTGAAATTAAAAATATGAATAATGCATGAATTGTATTTCAAATTTCATTCCAAACAAGAATTTAACCCCTCTATGGATTTATTGTTTAAATCCAATCTCTGTGGTTCCTGGTGACGTAATCAAATGAATTGAATGGAAGAGGAAAATCAATTGTATACTCGGGATTATCTTTAGGGTGTATAAAAAGAAAGATTTTTAGTATTTTCCTACCGTAGCATTTATAGTTTTCTATCATACGTTGGGTGACAAAGAGTACTGAAAGTGAAGCTAGGAAAAGTAATTGAAAAACTAGTTGAAACTATTGGAAACATAACAGTGAAATTAAAAATATGAATAATGCATGAATTGTATTTCAAATTTCATTCCAAACAAGAATTTAACCCCTCTATGGATTTATTGTTTAAATCCAATCTCTGTGGTTCGTGGTGACGTCATCAAATGAATTGAATGGAAGAGGAAAATCAATTTTATACTCGGGATTATCTTTAGGATGTATAAAAAGAAAGATTTTTAGTATTTTCCTACCGTAGCATTTATAGTTTTCTATCATACGTTGGGTGACAAAGAGTACTGAAAGTGAAGCTAGGAAAAGTAATTGAAAAACTAGTTGAAACTATTGGAAACATAACAGTGAAATTAAAAATATGAATAATGCATGAATTGTATTTCAAATTTCATTCCAAACAAGAATTTAACCCCTCTATGGATTTATTGTTTAAATCCAATCTCTGTGGTTCCTGGTGACGTAATCAAATGAATTGAATGGAAGAGGAAAATCAATTGTATACTCGGGATTATCTTTAGGGTGTATAAAAAGAAAGATTTTTAGTATTTTCCTACCGTAGCATTTATAGTTTTCTATCATACGTTGGGTGACAAAGAGTACTGAAAGTGAAGCTAGGAAAAGTAATTGAAAAACTAGTTGAAACTATTGGAAACATAACAGTGAAATTAAAAATATGAATAATGCATGAATTGTATTTCAAATTTCATTCCAAACAAGAATTTAACCCCTCAATGGATTTATTGTTTAAATCCAATCTCTGTGGTTCGTGGTGACGTAATCAAATGAATTGAATGGAAGAGGAAAATTAATTTTATACTCGGGATTATCTTTAGGGTGTATAAAAAGAAAGATTTTTTGTATTTTACTACCGTATCATTTATAGTTTTCTATCGTACATTGGGTGACAAAGAGTACTAAAAGTGAAGCTAGGTAAACTAATTGAAAAATTAGTTGAAACTTTGGGACATATAGCGGTGACATTAAAAATAAGTATAATACATAAATTGAACTTTAAATTTCATTCCAAATAAGAATTTAACCACCCCTATGATTCATTAAAACAATTTAGTGTAAGTACTACCTTCTCATTTGGTGCTTTGGTGCCAATAAAAACATGATCAATTATATATGTCATATATATATATATATATATATATATATATATATATATATATATATATATATATATATATATATATATATATATATATATATATATATATATATATATATATATATATATATATATATATATATATATATATATATATATATATATATATATATATATATATATATATATATATATATATATATATATATATATATATATATATATATATATATATATATATATATACCTACTCTTGATGAAATTTTTGCAGTTTGTAAAATATACAGATAAATGATTTTTAATTAACTAAGAATTTTTATAAATCGTTTTTCTTTTCCTAATATGTACCTAACTTATGTTTATATAGTGGGCTTTTAAGTGGTCTTTATATTAATAAAGATAATTCTAGGAAAAGCTGCTTAGATATCCTCAATTCAATCTCTATATCTAATTTTACTTTATTTCTATATTATTTAAATTAACTTCTTGACCTATTCCAACCCTAATACCATAAAAAAAAAATACCAGATCTGTATTGCCATGTTAGATCATTTATGCAAAGTGGCCACGGTAAAAGCTTTCCTGTTGTATGAAGGCCTGTTATTTCCTGTTTGTATCTGTATGACGAATGTAGTAATCAAAAAATTTTCATAGTTTTCTGTATATGTAGGTACTACTGCGATAGCAAAAAATTATCTAAAAAAATAAATAAATAAATAAACATCAGTTCAAGCTTTCACAACCAGACTTAAATGTTGCATTTTAAGGACTTTTATATTTTTATAAATATTTTAAAATTTTATTTTTCGTTTATCTCAGGAGTACGTATACATTTTATAGGTGTATCTAAACAAGGTACTAAAGTTATAAACAACCTGTAACAGAGAATCCCGGAACCTTATACATTCATAGCACGACTTTTGTCAGGTTGAAATGTCCCCCATAATTGACTTTTTAGTAACTGATATTAGTATACAAAAAGTGTGCCTTGTGACATGACTCAAGAAATTTAATATCGTAAAACTCCCCAGGTATGCAGACTAAAATCATCTTTTGAATAATACAGTATTCAATTTTAAATAGGATTCACTAACCATGACAACATGTTTCGTTCATTTGTCCGTTAGTAAAGAAATTTTCATACTGGTCGATTAAAACATGCAGGAAAACCTTAAATGGTGAACTACTTGTAACAAGTTGTTAATAAGGAATAAATATATAAATAATACTTGTAAAAAGGTATTAATAAGGAAAAAATATATAAATAATAATATAACCCATAAAAACAATTTTTAATATAAATTCTTTATATGCATTGCCAATTTTTACGTGCAATTGCAACTTCTTGCGCTCAAATCGAGTTTTCATAGTGTTTGACAACTAAGATTCAAAGATCCATTCCAAACCATTTACTAACTTCTTTAATACCCTCAAAACTTGATTGAATTCTTCTTCATCTACAACGAGTCAACGATTTACGAAAACTTCTCTGACGAAAAGTTCTCTGAAAAAGTCTGACGTAAGGCAATAAAACACATATCTTTTACTTATTTTGATTTAAAAAAATTTGGCTGCAGGAAAAAGTTTCAACAATGATCGGTTAAAATTATTTCACTTATAGAGTTGCTACCCAACGCAATATTGAATTGACTGGACTTTACTCCATAATGAATTTATACATTCATGTTCTTTTATTTCATTTTATTAAAGTAATTTTGGCAACAGTTTCAAACAGTTTTGGAAACAGTTTCAACAAATGATCAATTGGATTTATTAGTATTGCTAAGCGATTACAGAAGCGTCTGCAAAAGCAATCTTTTAGTGAGAGTTGCGCTCCAAAAATTTGATTGATTTGACTGCTGCCAAAATTGATAGAATGCATCGAATCTTTCTGCCAAGTCTCAGTCCGATTGGATGACGGCAAGAGGTCCCAAGATTTGTCCCCCATCGGCAAACCTACCCACAAACACACAAAATTGAAGTTAATATAAGGGATTTAAAAATGGAGTGGCGCAAAAAAAATAAAAAATAAAAAACAAAAAACATTTTGAGGAACCAAATAAAAAAAAGTATCCATTTAAAACTCTTAGCTACACTAGTAGACATTTCTTCTTGCGCCTAAAGCGTCTTTATCCAATGAAAACTGCATTCACACTCCATGATCCCTGGTTGAAGGGTGACAGTGATGTGCAGTGGCGTATCCAGAGGGGGGCTGATAGGGAGTCAGTAAGTTTAGTATCTCTTAAGGGGACATGGGACACTGAAATCACCAAAAATGACGTTTTTTGTTTTCATTCTATAAAAATTGCTTATGCCACTAGCTTTAATTTCGCGTTTGAATTTTTGAAATCCGATGATTTTAAGTGGTAAAATCTTTATTTTAACTAACTATTTTAACGCATCGCACACTTGTTGACAAAGGCTAAAAATGCGTTTTTCTCAGCTTCGCTTTTTCCCATTTTACTTATGTTCGAAAAGCTCCTTGCGATTCATTTTTTGATACACACAATTTTTTTGTATTAATAATTTTTAATGTTCTATAAAGAAATTTACACATGCTTTTTTATGTCACATAATTTTTTATATTTTTTTTCATGTTGGGAATTTGAAGTATGTGCCTTTTTTAATGAGAAATCACTGGCACCAAGTTTGAAATTTTATTTCTGTTCAACTATTGCACCTAAAGATAAAAGCATGTTTGAAAATGTTTATAATATATTGATAAACAACTTCAAATTTTTCTTTCATGTTCGTCAAAATATTGTGTCGCGAGGAGCATTTTGAAAAAAATTAAAATTTCGTGTTATTTTAATGCATTTTTCTCAATAATTTACTATCTATTTCATATTATCTGCTCAAATTGTGTTGGTTTGTTTAAAGTCACATCTTCTATGTTTATGCCAAATTTTATTTAATTCTTGGCAAAACTAAAGAATTTTGGCAAAAGTGTCCTATGTCCCCTTAAAAATAACCTAATTCTGATTAATTTGTTCTTCACTTATGAATCAAAAATTTGTATTAAATAAAATGTGTGTTAGTTTAAAAAACCTTTTTGCTATTTCATTTTTATCAAACATTCAAAATCAAAATACTTAAAAAAATATATATTCAACGCCCCCCCCCCCCCCCCCCCCCCGTTGACCTTCACATCCAGAAATATGTCTGGATACACCGTCGTAGGAGGTCCAGTAAAGTTTACGGAAATAAACAGAACCTGTTTATATATTATCTGTCTAATTATTGCGTAATTATTTCCACCTATAAAACACCTGAATTTTGTGCTTTAAATTAATGCTTAGTACATGGGGGGGGGGGGGGATTCCATTTTATGACTTGATATAGGTATATTTAAGCCTAATGGAATAGTTTTTAGGACACACTTCAATGAAAAATATATTTTCAAAACACATGATATATTTATGCGACACAAAAACTGTTGTAGATCGTATGCAAAAATGGCATTAGATAAATTCTGAAGAAAACATTTTTTTAATGAAAGTTTATACGATATAAAAAAAAATTAAAAATCAGAAAGGGAATTCTTCCTTACTAATCGTACATTTCCCGGACGGATGACATTAAGAGAAGAAAGTTGGCTTGTTTATAATTAGCTCCGGAAACATCGATGTTTACTCACCCGTATAACACGTCCTTTGAATCGGCCTTTGGATACAGGTGGAACCGTTTTACACCTGCCCCACTCCTTCCCGCCAAAACGCATGCTTAACTAGGAATCAGCTGGTCATTTTTGGCGGGAAAGACTTGTTGTTTGTTTACACTTTTACATACACTCGAATGCTCAATCTGTCAAAATGACTAAGGAATTTTTTTTATTTAAAAATTACTAAATAAGTTTATTTTGGAAAATAAATTACTTTCTTAATTTTCAGAAATTTAATTTGAAAATAAATTACTTTCTTAATTTTCAGAAATTTAATTTGGAAATAAATTTATCGTTTGAGACTTTGATTGTGGTTTGCATAGAATTCGAATACTGAAATAAATATATTATATTTCCATACGAAGGCAGATATTATGTAAGCACCAAAATATTTGTTGTAAAAAAAAAACGTAAAAGCTTCCAAACTTTAATGTATTTCTTTATAAGTTTTCTAAATTAGAAAAGTTTATGTATGGATGCCGGCTGTTTCAAGATTTAGAAAAGTTAAATGAGATTATTAAACTGAAATGAATTAAAGAATAAGTTTTATTTTAGTACAAATCAAAGTTATATAAAATTAGTTTTTATTATATTTGATACGATTTACATATGGTTTGTTTTTCACATTTTTAATAATTTTATTATTTTCGCAATCAAACATGACTACATTTCTTTTCCTGACGGACACCAAATAACATTCTTTTTTTTATTTAAATCAGTTATAAAAGGTTTTCAACTTTTCACCAACTATTAAATAATTCTCAATTAAATCATAATATTAGAAAATGAAATTAATACGAATTTAGGAAAATATCAATAAAATGCATATTGCACACTAAAAATATGTTTACCAATAATTTAGAAAAATACACTAAAAAGCTATCTGAGCTCTCTGAATTTTGCATCGATCAACATTTCTTTTATAAAAATGTGGAATTACTGGAAATTTTAACATTCCGGTATTAAAACTAAAAAGTTATTGAATTTCAAAAGTTTTTAATTTTCTCACAAAATAAACTAAAACAAAGTCGGGCTACAGAACTAAAATTGTGTAATAATGTATTTTTTATAATGTTTTATTTTCTTACAGTACGATCAAATTAAAAAAAAAAAAAAAAAAAAAAAAAAAAAAAAAAACTTAGTTTTCGAAAACTCTTTAACTTCTCCACTACAAACAACTATCATTTCCTAGACAAATCAACTAACCATCAAATGAAATGAAGTAAGATCATCAGATATCATTTAGTTGGTAAAAATATTTTCCATTTCCAAATCAATTTCGCCTACCCACAGCTTCAAAATGCGCCACCGTATAATCACGCCAAGAAAGGTTTCGGAATATTATTAAACCTCGCCGCGAGTCAATAACACTTCCTCCCAAACAAGTGGCAACTCATTTCCGCCAAAATCAACTCATTAAGCCGTCATTATGCCTTGCCTGCAGGCTCGCGCCTAAACGCATCGTGTGTCTAGGTCAAGGAAGGCACCTGTGCGCAAAAAAATGAATTGTTTTATTAGCGCTGAAGTGTGCGTACACTCGCTTCATTGAATTCACCTGCGGGAATTTGTTGGAATGTGGAAGCAGACGATTTTTGATAAGTTATGCATGAAGCGAGAGTGCAGGAACAATGCAGATTACTAGCAGAAGTATGTCATATTTTGCAGTCAAACAGGAGGAATATTTGATTTATGATTTTATATAAAACGAAGACGCTAAATTGTGAAAAATTAAACAGGTATAATAAATTATCCAGTTTAAAATGTATTCCAGTTAAAAATAAATTCGAATTCCATACTTTATTTTTGATTTATGATAAATTCAAATAAAAAGAATTAGTCCAAGAGGCGACTGCAAATTTTGGACCCCATCAAACAATATTCTGAAATTTTTATAGAAACTGGAGCAAAGTGAGTGGATTACGAATCCACTGGTCTGCCGTGGCAAAAATGGCCGAAACTTATAAAAAATCGACTTGGAATGAGTTGAACTAAAATCCGATTGCCAAATAGGTCATAACTTGCCAAAAAGAGAACAAACATTTTCGTCTAGCAACTCCCTGCATTTTAATTTGAATGAGAAAAAGCACAAACGATTTCTGATCTCTGGCACGGAAAACTTGTATCTTTTAAAAGTAAGCCAAATTGGCGACATCAGTTTCGTCAACAGTGACGTAACGTTTATTGCCAATTTGGCTCATTTGTGAAAGATGCAAGTAAGGCATAGCCACACATCCGAATCGTCTGCAACCTTCTTAATTGAAAATTAAAGAGTGAGGGTTACCAAATAAAAAAAAAAAATGTTCATTACTTGGCAAGTTATGGCGGATTTGGCAATTGGATTTAGTTCAACTTATTAAAAGTCGATTTTTGACCAGTTTCGGCCATTTTTGCCACTGCAGACCAATGGATTCGTAATCTACTCACTTTTCTCAAATTTCTATAAAAAATTCAGAATGATGTTCGATGAGGTCCAAAAATTGCAGTCGCCTCTCAGTCTAAATGTAAAATTTGAAAAGGGTGGTGAAACAGAACAGTTTTATTGGAATGTTCATTAGATTTTAGAGATGCAGTAGCTATTAAGTAAGCTATAAGTACTTTAAAAAAAAGTTTCAAAAATGTCTTATGATAATAGAAACACATAAATTTATTTAATAACATTATTTTAAAATTTAAAATCATTCGCGATGTATTGTACGAATCAATTTTATTTAATTTTATTTTTAATTTGAACCAATTTAATTACTTTTAATTACCCATATGTTTACATAGGATAATGAAAGTATAGCATTCGGTCAAAAAAAAAAAAATCAAATTTTTTTTTTGTATTTCTCCTTGTTTTAGAACACCCTGATTTCAAAAAAGTGGCCTAGAAAAAGCTTCTGTCTGTATGTCTGTGTGAATATGTGTCTGTGGTGAGCATAATTCTCGAACAAATTGACGATATTCAAATGTGTGTATGATCTGCTTTTTGCAGCCAGGTTTCATAGAAACTAATTAATAATTTTATGGAGGAGCAAAAAATTAATTAAAAAAAGTAAACTCATTTAAATATTTATTGAACGTTTATTGTTATTGAATAAAATAATTTAAATAAGATCATGAGTATTTAATTATTTATTGGTATTGAATATACTCTGCAGGGATTGTGTAATAATTGATAATTATGACGTTAAGAGATCCGTTCATTTCTTGTTGACCTATTTAATTTGTATGTACTCTTTAATATTTGCATTATTGTAATTATGAATAGACATTGGAATAAATGTTGTATTTTATTGATTGTTATCTTCTATATTAGATTGCAGTCGTACTTGGGTATATTGCTATTTCTTGTTGGAGTTATTGCTATTATTTCATCATGTTTTATTGCTTGTTTGTGCTTATGCTCATTGAAAAATTTAGTTTCATTATATTCGAAATGTAATTATCTACAATTATGAATTATTCGGCTTAAACTTTTTTTTATCAAATAAACAAAACTCAAAAATTTACCAATTTATTAACGCAATAATCCAAAGAGAGCATCACAACCTCTCAACACTATATCAATTTTTTTTTTTTTTTTTTTTTTTTTGTAAGTTTTGCCAAAAAGTAATTTTTACTTATTTCTATGTCAGTTTTTTTCCTAATATAGTAGTTCAAAATAACATGTTCCTTACAACTTAAATAAACAAACATCTTACAAATCAGAAACGAATCCACGAAATTCCTTCGCTACTACCACAAGTGTGACCTACATAAAATAAAAACAAAATTATCTCTTTTCGCAAGCAAATAAATCAATATAATTCTATTTACTAACTACTAATACGAGAAAATTACACATGAGAATATTCAATAACGCTGTTCCCAGACAAATACTTACAAAACAGAATAGCTTACAAAAGTAGGAATTAAAAATCTCGAAAACTGTAATCAAGTGTCCCACCCCCTAAGGATATGTCAACCCCAATCGAAAACACCCCTCGCCTCTCCCCGACTTGACATTTTGTTTCCAAAATTACAGGGAATTACACAAAAGGACCTGCTATTAACTATCAACATAGTTTCTGATGATATCTGTTTTGGTTGTTCGGGAGACACTTCCACGGACCCCCACGATGGGTGAGGGTGGAGTGGAGTTGAGTTGCATTGCGTCTCATTGATCGAGATGGTGTAATTGAGTTGCCACCCACGAAAAACTAACTTTAACTTCCGGGAGAGTATTCTTGTATGTTTTAATATTTTTTTCGAATATTTATTTATACTTTTGTTTCCAGGTTCCAGTTTTAAAATAAGTTTAGATGTTTAGATATACTACTGGCATGGAACATTTTAATCGCATTTTAAGAAAAAAAATCGCAACATTTATTTTGAAGATATTTAAATCCTGGGGAACCAATTTTTTTAATATTTATTATTGGGTTTGAATGTAACTCTATTTGATTAAAATTAGTTTTTAAATCCTTTATATTGCCTTCGACTTCATGTGTGTGTCGATGCAAATTTGCGGATACCTAATTAACCCCCTTGCCGTCATCCAATAGGGCTGAAACTTGGCAGATAGATTCGATGTCGATGACAATGCATTGTATAAAATTTTGTTACTATCACTAAAAGGTCACTTTTACGGAATACTAATGAACCAACCTGCGGTCATCCAATCCCGTTAAAATAACATTGAACCGACCATGGCTGAAACTTTTTCCTGTTGTCAAAATATTTTTAATAAATAAATAATAGAATTGTTTTTATCAAAATAAATTAAAGGTATTTGGATGTGGATGAGTACGAAAATCATTTTTAATTGATAAATTTTGTAACGTAGTTTGCCACACTTTTTGCTGATAGAAATGTTTTTGATATTTAAAATTAAACGCAAACACCAAGCACACGCTATTTACGGAATCGGCGCTGTGTTAATGAATACAAAAAGCGGCAAGGCATATAAAGGATTCGTATTAGAAATTTTGTTTTTATGGATTACATTATTTGCAAATAACTTTTTCCTGCAGCGGATTAGATACATGACATTAATGTCAAAGATATATCCTTATGTATTATAATGATAAATGAAACCAGTTCCAAAAATAAATAAAAAATTACCAAAAGGCGTAATTGTAGTAGTATGAAATCAGTGGTGCTTATGGACATTTATTACATGTTCGTCATAAAATTGCAATTGATAAACAATTATATAATATGGACACTTATTTTATGCTTGTACATGACCAGTTATGGTACACACCATATTAATCGTGTGTGGAACTCTTCTTAGAGATTCTTTGTGGCAAGATTCCATGTTTTAGGAAGTGTTCATCAGTTAAAAAACCTCTAAAGAGGAAATTGACGAGTCATCCACCAGAGCTCATACTGAACCACATATTAAGTAAAGAATATAGCGCAGCACAAACAGTTATGACATAGAAAATCATGTTTCCTATTAAAAACAAGTTTTTAACCCGGATGCATCTGTATACTTGTACAATAATGATACTCCATTCTTTTGCATATATCATCACATTATACTTTGTATTTCTTTTGCATATATCATCACATTATACTTTGTATTTCTTTTGCATATATCATCACATTATACTTTGTATTTCTTTTGCATATATCATCACATTATACTTTGTATTTCTTTTGCATATATCATCACATTATACTTTGTATTTCTTTTGCATATATCATCACATTATACTTTGTATTTCTTTTGCATATATCATCACATTATACTTTGTATTTCTTTTGCAACTGTAATGTTTCATTTTTTATTGTGATATGCAAATGCCTCTTTATTATAAATTTCATGTATATATGCTGCTGCCTTGAAAAGTTATAAAAAAAACGGATTATGCTTAAATTTTGCACAAGAGTGTGCTTCACATTTTAATATAGACATAATATTATCGATAGCATTGTTAAGTATTATAATTATTTTTAATTAGGAGAGTTAAGATTGAAATTCAATAATTGACAAAATGAAAATACTCTCATGAATTTACAGAGTAGAATTACTTGTATAATTTTACTCTAATGACATTTCAATTTTGTGACTAGCTCTGCAATGATTTAAACAGTGAAGAATAAATAATTATACTCTTAAAAAGCCCAAAAATGATTTAATGAAAAATTTACATAAAAGACATCAGTTACAAACTTTAAAGATTCGTTTGATGTCAATAGCTGCTATTTTACTTAACTTTAAGATGAAGTCCTTGTAAGGACTATTCCCTATACTCGCTATTCTACAAGCTTCTAGCCCAGTTCATTTAGAAACTACTTTGTATATAAAACCTTGAAAATTGGTGAGTAGGTACAAAAATGATCACTGAATGAAATGACATATATTGTTTTCATTTAATGTATATCTATTATAGATGAAAATTAACTAGGGGTGTGGAACATCGCACAACTTTCAATTACATTATAATACTAACGTGGATTTGTGTAACTTACCGTTTTTATATTTTCATCATTCATTTAGAGGAAATGGTCAGTCTGGCGGTATTTTTTGCGATAATTCTTGTATTAGTCTTCAAAAAAAAAATTCGCCAAATTGGCGATTTTGGCGATATATTTTCAGATAATCCTTATATTATCCTTTGTTATAAGCGAAACTGTGGGAAGAAGAAAAAACGATCGTTGATGAGGTATGCTCATGGAAAGAGTTGAGGCCATTCGTTTTTCAGCTTTTTAAGCCATTAAAGCTTTTTTACTGAAATTTTGGAGATGGGGATGTTTAGAACACTTTAAGAGGCATTAGCACAGCGATTTTTATCAAAATCGTTGAAGTCGTTTTTTAGCAGTCATTGAAAAACTGGATTTTTTCAAAGGCAACTACCTTATGCGCATGCGTGATTTTGACGAAAACCTTAATGATAGGTCCTTGGGTCATCACCAACTGGCTCACCAAATTTGAACATCGTAGGTCAATTTGTTCGGGAGTTATGCTGACCTCCAGACACACATATAGACATACTTTTTTTCTAGGTCACTTTTTTGAAATCAGGGTGTTCCAAAACGTGGAGGAATGCAAAAAAATCGAAAATATTTTTTCTTTTGACCGAATGCTATACTTTTATTACCCTATGTATAATACATATGATTAATCGAAAGTAAAAAAGCAAAAGACTATTGTAGGTGATTCCACTTCATCGTCATTAACGTAAGGATTTCAAATATAAAATAAGATATGAGGACAAGAAATGGAAAACAACCCAAGTACCAAAAAAAAAAATGGAAAATCTTTTTTTACGGTAAAATGCCCTAAAGACCAATCTAAACAACCTAGAGAACTCACAAAGTGCGAACTCCAGTAGCAATAGTTCAAATTCAATCTGGTATTTTAACATTGTCTTAAGTACCAACACAATGCTAATGTTTTTCTTTTTTTGGCTCTCCTGAAACTTTTTCTTTTTTGAACTTAGGTCGTTTAGTATTTCTAATCCTCATATATTAGACTCAGTTTTCGAATTTTTAATGTATTTCATTTCATCACTTTCGTACCTACTCACCAAATTTCAAGGTTTTATATAAAGTTGTTTGTAAATAAACTGGGATAGAAAGGTTGTAACATATCGAGTATATGGAATGATCCTTACTATTTACTGCCTCTTAAAAGTAACACAACTAAAGAAAGTAATTTGTAATCGATAAAGAGACAACTTAACTGTGAACAAAGTGATAACTTACAAATTGTTCAAAATCTGTTTTGCTCTTGCAAATCTGTTGCGCTACAAAATATGTACTGCAACGAATTGTTATCAGTTTGAAAACATTATAAAGAAAACTTTCATCTTGCATCCTAAATTTGAACCCCTTTTAACCGGGAAGTACGCCGCCAATTAAAAAAAAAAAAAAAAACTCGTTTAATCCCTCAAAAAAATATTTGGTCTCCTTCCAGACCCCACCTATGTCCCAAATTGACCACCCGCAATTCCGTAACAAAGTGAACAAAACAATTTGCAGCCGAAATCATGGCATTTAAGACCAAGTCACCTCATCCGTGTAAGATGATTGTTATTAAACTTAAACTTCCTTATCAAGAAGGGTTTTTTTTTTTCTTTTTCTTTTTTTCAAAAAATCATACCAAGAGGGGACCGTCGAGGGACATGAGACAGATTTCTAAGCATTAAAAATAAAACGAAATTATTTTGTTGAGCGAAAGGATGTTATGAAAAAAAAGAGAAAGAGTTTTTTCTTTTCTTGGGTACGCCTCTCCGTTCTTTTACTTTGTGCTTTTGTTCCGAGAGTTGGTCTTGACCTTTCTTGATCCCGACAAAGACAATTGAAAAACTGCTGCCATGCGGAAAAGAACCAAGTCATGGCGATCAAATTAGCCTGCTTGTGGTAATGAATTTCTGTTGTTCTATATAAGTCGACAAATTTCGGATTTCATGTTTACAAAAGTACAGACTTATATTTTACAAAAAATACTGTGTATTAATTGAAAGACTCACTGATTTTAAAACTAAATAACTCAAAGATAAAGATAGACGGAATGAAACACAAAGTATTTTTATTTTAAAAACTGTAAAAATCTTAAACAGAAGTTTCTAAATGAGTTGGAAATGTTGTCAACAGATGACGCTGTAGTTGCTGAAGTATAAAATTATATTATAAATTTGTTGGTTGGTTGTATTCAGATTATCTGGCGCCGTCAGCAACACGAGGGCTATAATGCGCCGAAACATTCGTCATTAGACAAGCCAACATACATTTACAAACACCCATGCCTAACACGGGACTCGAACCCGCAACCTCGTAGTTTAGAAGCTAGCACGCTAACCACTATACCGTTCGGTCTGCTTATAAATTTGTCCTCTACAATCATTAGTTGCAGTCAGGCTAACTTCCTTTCGCGTTTAAATAGTGCAATGGTCCCAAAACTCTGAGCTTCAAACATTCTTTATTCATAAAAAATACAATATTGACAGATACTCGTTATTAATAATAATTTCAAATACCTGTTGGCAACACTTGTAACTAACTTTGAAAACTTAGTATACTAAACTTCAACTTAACTTGACATCACTAGACAGTAGATCGTCACAGTGCTCATAGGTATTTAATCCATTTTGGCGGCGTGAAAGCATAATGTTCGCCAAACCACAACCCTGTAGAGAACAAAAGGCTCTAAGGTTTGGCGAGAATTATGTCTTCAGTCCGCTAAAATGAATTAACTGCCTATGAGCACGGTGAAGATCTATCGTCTACTGATGTCAAGTAAAGTTGGAGTTTAGTATAGATTTTTACAGCTTTCAAAATAACTATATTTTTTGTTTCATCATTCTATCAATCTTTGTTTTTGAGTAAATTAATTTTAAAGTCAGAGAAACCTTCGCTGGACTACCTGTAGTAAGATAGAAACCATAAGTAGCAATTAGATAGTCACTATTAGATAGTTACCAATTAGATAGTTAAGTATTTTAATCAAGATTGTGATCTTAGTAAGCAATCATTAATTTAGGCTTCGACAATTGTTTTTGGGACTGTTTAATATTAAAATTGTATGCTCAGTTACTATCTTGAAAATGGATTAACTTTTTAATTTCCTGGTACTCTTGCGTTAGACGGGGGATTTACCATAAAAAGATTGCCAAATTACAACGATAACTCATTCAAACTTATAACTTTCCAATCCGTGATAAGGTTGTTGTAGCAGCCCCCGAACTAACGAATTAAAATGAAAGTCCACGAGGTTAAAATATTATTTGTGTAAACATTTCAGCTTGGAGATAATTGGGCGAACTTTCAGACTTGGCGGTTTTTGGTACTCGTCTAACGGAAGAATACCAATTTCCTTTTCTAAATACTTTGTACAAAAGCTGAAGCTTATTAAAATCCCAAAAATTAAAAAAACTACTATACAATTTTTTCGAACCTAATTCACCAATTTAAATTAGTAAAATATAAAAATTTAAAAAGTTTGTTTAATGATCATAAACATAATTTCATAATTTCGACCTATCGTCCCAGGTATAACTTTCCATCGGGCACAATATTATTACGAATTTCTGTATATTAGTAAATATTTCGTAGTATTAATTATGTAAAAAGGAAAATTTATGTACATTTCGCATAAGGCCGAGCAAGAGTTTGCTTGACTTCGCTTTCCTGCAATGCGTCTCTTAATGCTTGAAAACGAGTTTTACAGAGATAATGCTGGAAAACGAGTTTTACAAGGAGAAGGCCATTTAACATTATGGTTAATGGCAATCTCGCCAAGTTGGCGACGATTTTGGAGACAAATTTTGGTCGCCAAACTTGGCGACCACTTGGCGACACTTTCGGTCCCCATGTTCCTGTATAGGGCTTTTCGACTGCGATCTGGAAAATTCTCCAAATTTCTATCTCTAGAAGATTCGCGAAGGAAGCTTTCCTATATTAGGCCAATAGAGAGTTGAGTTACTTACTTAGTTGTCTCTCAATGAGCATTCAGAGTAGTTCCGAAAGTGAACTGTATTGCATTGTCTTTTGCGTCGATTTTAGCAGTTGTGTATCTAGTTTTTAACTGTTGTTTGTGCTCCATTGTTGTGTAAAGAGCTGTATTGAATCTATTAGAACCGGAAGTTCTGGAGTTGTAAAAGAATGCGCGAAGAGTTACATCGGAATAAATTTCTTGTTTTTTTTTCTGCTTTGGCTTCAAGTCTTTCGAACCCACACACGCAACAATATGTTATCCTCTGAGTTTGGACGTAATGAGCATGATATATGGACCCGTATTCAAAACACATATTAATTATTTTAATTATTTTATGCTATTATATAATTATTTAACTAATTAAATTATTTTATGCCAAGGATTGAACATCATTAGAAAGGGTGTCAAAAGAACCAAAAACTAGGGGTATGGAGCATCTCACAACTGTCAATTACACTATAATACTGATCACTGCATTTAAATTTGATATGGATTGGTAAAATTTACCATTTTCGTTTTCATATTTTCCTTTATTTAATAAAATTAACAGTTGGGCGAAAATTATTACATTGGCAAAAAAAATAAGTAAAAAAAAAACACTACCAAAACAACGTAATGGACAATTCCAGCTTTTTTTTTTTTTTTTATTAATCAAGTATAAACGTTATGAAAAGGCCATAAACACAAAATTTTCTGATCAATGCACTTTAAAAAAAAAAATTGCAATCAAAGTTCCCCTGTTACACGTTGGCAAGAAAACGATTCACTCAGTTCGAATTTAATGAGACATCAATGCTTCCCAAACATCGTGGTTTGAAATGCGGCAGAGGAAACTAGTTTTGTAAGTTTCTCGTAAATCGCGCCAACCTGTAAGGAATATGGGAAGGGTTTATCAACGCCAACTATTTGGCAGAAACCTCGCGATAACCATAGAAACGATAGGAACTCTTGATGTCACGGATTTTGTTGAATATTTTGATCAGACTGGTTTTGCCTTGGTTTGGGGGCATTTTCTTTTCTTAATATTTAAATACCTAATTTTTTTAAAGAACTTTTGTATAAATATTTGAATCAGAAAGAAATTATTTATAAATATATACTAATTTCACTCGTTTTAAAAAAAATGCGGGAATTGTCCTTTGGCGATATTTTTTTAAAATAAATATTGCATTATCCTTTTTTGTTTATGAAATAGAGGAGAAACAGTCGTCGATAAGTAATACTCAAGAGACGAGAACTCTGTGTTAAAGATATTCGTATTTCAACTTTTTACGCTTTTATCACATTTTTGCAGGAATTTCGGAAGTGGGGATTTTTAGAACATCTTAAAAGCGATTTTGATCAAAAGCCGTTATAGGGCAATTGCTGAAAATTTTTAATTTTTCAGTTGGCAGCTATTTTGACCAAATTCTTAACAACCACTCTTATGGCCCCCACTACCCTGTATACAAAAGTGAACATCGTGGGTCAATCTATTCGAGAGTTATGCTGACCACAGACATACAATTTTTCTAGACCATGTTTTTGAACTCAGGATGCTTTAAAATGTAGGGAAATGCAAAGAAATAGATTTTTTTTTTTTTACTAAATGCAAAACTTTTATTACCCTATATTACATATCGGATATGTGAAAGTACAAGGTGAAACCGAAAAGTAAGGTGACTGATGTCATAATAATCACTGTATTATATATATTTGCAGATAAGTACATCACTGTCCTTCAAAGTAGTTCCTGCCGTCTACAATACACTTCTGACAACGTTCATACAAGTTCTTGAAACTTCTGAAAAAGTCCACCTTTGAGACTGTCTTAAGTTCTTTGGTAACAGCAGCTCGAACGTCTGAGAGGCTTGAAAATCGGTTTCCCTTCAGTGCCAATTTCAGTCGTGGAAAGAGGAAAAAATCTGCTGGAGCTAGATCAGGAGAATAAGAAGGATATAAAATTGGCACTGAAGGGAAACCGATTTTCAAGCCTCTCAGACATTCGAGCTGCTGTTACCAAAGAACTTAAGACAGTCTCAACGGTGGACTTTTTCAGAAGTTTCAAGAACTTGTATGAACGTTGTCAGAAGTGTATTGCAGACAGCAGGAATTACTTTGAAGGACAGTGATGTACTTATCTCCAAATATATAATACAGTGATTATTATGACATAGGTCACCTTACTTTTCAATTTCACCTTGTAGTACAAAAGTTTTTGATAATAGTAACAACTTATTTTTGACTTGCAACTAACTCATAGGGGTGGGGAGACAAAATTACTATTATATTCCTATCAAATTAAATACGGAAGCTTAAGTGAACGTGAACCAAGATTTGAATAGTTTTTGGATTTTGTGTGTCAGTCCCGCTTTAGAATTGCCGGAAAACTTATTTTTCCAATGCTTAGCAAAATGGGTTGTTATAGCTATATTATGCAGATCGCTATTTATAGAACTAATCTCCAGTCAGATTATAGTAAGTTCCTTACTCCACCCAGTATGGACAGAATTTCTAAATTCGACCATATTCCGAACCGAACAATGGTTTTACCAATGTCCACCTAGATTTTTGTATATGTGAGGCAAGTTCCTTGTGATTAGGAATTCGAAAAACCGTTTCCAGTAATTTATTTTCTTTGCATAGGCATTCCTACTTTCTTTCCACGTATTGTAGAGCTATGTAAAAAGTAATTCGATACTATACGTATTAGGAATTCCGAGAAAAATACACTCAAAAGCTCTTTTAAAAATATTTCCCTCAACAATCTCTCAAGTCCTTCTTTAGAAAAAAGTGAATTCAGTAAATGTGAATTGTAATTATTTCCTCCCTTCTATAGATTCTTCTGAACTTTCTACTTCCTCTAGTAATAGACTGAGAGGCGACTGCAATTTTTGGACCCCTTCGAACATCATTCTGAATTTTTTATAGAAATTGGAGAAAAGTGAGTAGATTACGAATCCACTGGTCTGCCGGGGCAAAAATGGCAGAAACTGGTCGAAAATCGACTTTTAATAAGTTTAACTAAGTCCAATTGCCAAATGTGCCATAACTTGCCAAATAATGAATTTTGTTTTTATTTGGTAACCCTCACTCTTTAATTTTCAATTAAGAAGGTTGCAGACGATTCAGATATCTGGCGACGGTCTACTTGCATCCATTAAAAGGGAGCCAAGTTGGCAATAAACCTTACGTCACTGATGACGTAACTGATGTCGCCAATTTGGCTTACTCTTGAAAGACACAAGTTATCCGAGGCCAGAGATCAGAAATCGTTTGAGCTTTTTCTCATTGAAAATCAAAATGCAGTGGGTTGCCAGACGAAAAAGTTTGTTCTCTTTTTGGCAAGTTATGGCATATTTGGCAATCGGATTTTAGTTCAACTCCTTTCGAAGTCGATTTTTGATCAGTTTCGGCCATTTTTGCCACGGCAGACCAGTGTATTCGTAATCAACTCACTTTTCTCCAATTTCTATAAGAAATTCAGAAGGATGTTCGATGGGGTCCAAAAATTGCAGTCGCCTCTCGGACTATAAAACTAATATACATTTATATTCTGAATTTCTATTTTGTAATACTTATATATCTAAGTACAAAACAAGTGGTAAATCCAAAGTTAAATTTAACTCCAAAAGCTGTTTAATTTAAGGAATCCTGTGAATTTTACTGTAAATTCTTCCATCATTGTAGAACTATGTACTTTGTTGTTACTCTGGTCCAAGGGTATTGCTTTCAATTTGTCAAGAGTGTTATCCGGTGTCAGTTCCCACTTAATGTTTGGGGCATGCTCAAGAAAGGCATTGTGTGGGCATGCGCCTGCTTGAATAAAAAGATACGTATACTGATGTTGTTCAGTTGTATTGATGCATCGATGTTTTATCAAACTCTAATAAAAAAAAAAATTAAATAAAACTTTGTAATGGACTTGAACGTGAAGCCCAGGGTAGACTCTACATTGTCCATAAGCCGATTATTGTTTTTATTATTATTATTATTATTATTACTACTAAACACCTATACCATAATAGTTGGGGCTAATAATGGACAATTCACGCATTTTTTAAAATTTATTATTATTATTTTTTTTTTAATTTTATTTTTTATTCAATTCTAAATGTTTCGAAAAGGCCATAAACATAAAAATTTCTGCTCAATGCGCTTTTTCTTTTTTTTTTAATTTGCGATCAAAATTACTTTGTTTGAGGTTGGCGAGAAAACGACTCATTTCGTTGGCTTTGAACGTGACGTAAAGAGATCTCAAACATCTTGGCTTGAAATGCAGCAGCAGAAACCAGATTTGCAAGTTTCTCGCAAATCACGCCAACCTGTAGGGAATGTGGCAATGGTCCACCAACGCCAACTTTTTTAACGATAACTATTTGGCAGAAACCTCACGATAACCACAGAAACGCAGGAATCTCTTAACGTCCCGAATTTTGTTGACTGTTTTTGGCTCTGTTTTGGAGCATTTTCCTTTCTTAATATTCAAATAACTAATTTACTTAAAGAACTTTTGTTTAAATAGTTGGAATCAGAAAGAAATTCTTCATAAATATGTGCTAATTTCACTCGTTTTTAAAAAATGTGGGAATTGTCCATTGTAGAACTAAATAAAACAATGTGATTTAGGAAACTAACAATTAAGTAGGTGCTATTACAATTGACTGGTTATCGAAAGATTTGGTGCTAGATTTTTTTTTTTTTTTTTTACGGTGAGATAGATATTTATAGGCTACCGAAAACATTGGAAATTTTTGTTTACAAGAAAGAATTTTTCTTTTAAAGAATTTTTTTATTTTTTTTTACTTTAATACTAGTTTCAGTGACTCATCCTTGCAAATTAAAAGAAAATTTCCATTTTAAGTATCCATTTAAATAATGAAATCGCATTTTGCTTATAACGTAAATGTTTAACATTCCTATACATATGATCATTTATAGACAGTTTAAAATCTGCATCTTTAACGATCGCATCATACCCCATCCTTACATAAGCAACCACACATTCTTAACAACACAGATAAAATAATGCAGTTAATAACAAAACACTGCTAATGAAATATATTATACGAAACACTCTCTATTTTTATGATATTTCTTCTAATAAGATAAATTATCGTTTCCAAGTCTCCCTTTTTCGTTTCTCCACGAAATAATATCCTTAAATAAAGCTGTAATAGAAAAATAAACTGTATTCTTTCACACTTTCAATTTCATCAAGAGAATGTGACTGCAATCATAGATGCGATTACGTAACGAAGAAAGTAACAATGTATCCATTCCTCTTCTTCATCAATTGATTCTTGTCGCGTGACCCGTTCGTGTAAAGGAGGCGTTATTCAAAACTAAAGATATGATGATGTTACAGAACTATCATTCTGATGTTTCGAATCCAATTTGTTTTTTATCGATATCGAAGAAGTTGTGTATTGCTATTATACATGAAAAGATTGTTATGTCATGCTTTTCTCTTTTTTTTTCATTATTTTATATACTTCTTCCATTTCATCAATGATAATTATTAACCTCATAACTCTTCAAGTATATACTCCCAGGGAATGAAATACCCATTAAAGAAGGGTGTGATATAAGTTCAGTTTGGACAAACTGTTATCATGTAGTATCTATATATATAATTCGCTTGCGTAACGTCCAAATTCGGCTGTATTTCTGTGAGCAGAATGGCAACGACTTCAAATATCCGATCACAAATCTTCTAAATGTACTTTATGCACGAATTCCCAAATTCAACAACCCAGCCAATCACAATATAGCTTTTGAAATTTGACTTATACATCTGGCAACAGCAACAACTTGGATTCACTATATTTTGTTTTTCTTATTACAATTTACAGATAGAAATTATTGCCTATTTAAAACGTATTGATTTAATAGTTACGATGATGCAAGAATAAATATATCCAAGATGTGTACATTTCTTTTGGATTAGAATTCCGGATAAAACAGACTTTTCGGAAAAGTTATTTGCTGGAACATGTTCTGGATGTCGCCGGATTGCATTCAGCGCTAAATCGCCAACTTTCAAAAAGTCACTAAGAGGCATCGATTGTACAATAAATCCGAACCTATATTCATTTCTAATCAGTGCAAATTCAGCTATTATGAATTGAAAACTATCAAAATAACGAATAAAACCACCCACTCAACTTCCAAATCTCATATAAAATTAAAAAAAAATAAAAAAAATGGCGAAATAGGGCTAATTTTCTAGCCAACTTTGATTTTCAAAAAATTCTGGTTTATTGAATGCCGGATAACTGGCCTTTCACTGTTTTATTTTATATTCTAAGTATCGCAAAAAAGATTATGCAAACATATAAATGTTTCGTTAAGAAATTTCGATAAGCAACTTGAATTATTTTGGCGCTTCATGAGAAATCATCCCGTAAATTTTAATTGTTCAATGAAATAAAAGATTTTTTTTAAATATATGTACGAAGCTGTTTATTTTTGTTGTTTTCCAAGAACTTTCTACTACGTTGCCACACTGACCCTGCTAAACGCGTCTCGACAGCAGTAGGATAATGATGTTCATAAATAACTAAACGTTTTCAGTTTCATGGCATTATGCAGCTGAAATAGCTTTTTGCTAGAGCATATTTTAAATGCTTCACTTTGAGGCGAGCAAAGCGAGCCAAGGGGATTGCATAGCAATCCAGGGGGTTGGCGAGCTTCAGCGAGCAGGGGGCGGAGCCCCCTAGTTTAAGATAATTTCATTAGATAGTTTATTCTTAAAAAAAAAATTTGGTTGAACAAATACATAACCTTTCGGTCAAAAACGATATTTATATATTTTCTAATTGTGTTGGCTCTCAGAGAAACTCAATTTGTGACAATCTTGGTTGCCCTCAAAGGAATATTTTCATATTTAAGTGGGTGTTATATTAATTAACTAGCTAAATACCCGTGCTTCGCTACGAAATTTCAACATGTGCAATATTTTAGCTAGCTGTGAGGCCTCGAATTGCGGAAATCTGTCATTCGTGTATAAAACCCATTTTTTGGCGCTTCGCTCGCAAGAAGGTTCATGGCTACGCAAAATCGAGCTCGCTTCGTTCGCTTATAAGTTCATGGACACATAAACACAGGCTTGTTTCACTCGTTAAAAGGTTCATTGCTATTCAATCATAGGCTCGCTTCGCTCGCTGAAAGGTTCATTGCTGCGTAAGCATAAGCCTGCTTCACTCACTAAAATCTAATTGCTACGTAAAGCCTTAATATTGGAAGCCTCACCCTTGTCAAGAAAAAAAAATCCCCGTTAATACAATAATACAACGCCCCTTTAAGATTATTTTAACACGTGTTTGTGGAAAACAAAATTAGAGGCTAAAACTATACTTATGTTGAAACTTTAAGAGATCTAGGCCTATTTGAAGTCACTTTTTGTGAAAAAAATTAATTGAAAAACAAATTAAATTTTTAGCATTCTTTTTGTCAGTCCAATTATAAGGCCAAAACTACTTGTGTTGAAAATTTCAGAAATGTAGCCCAATTACAAATCATTTTGTAAAATATTTGTTAATTAATTTAAAAAAAAAAAAAAAAAAAAATCTGTTTTTCAAAAATGTAATTAGAAGGCCACAACTATTTATGTTGAAAATTTCAAAGCCGTAGCCCTATTTGAAATCGTTTTGTAATATATAAATTAATTAATGAAAAAAATTAATTAAAAAAAAACAAAATAAAAATTTAAAATTCTGTTTTTTAAAAGTCTAATTAAAAGGTCAAAACTACTTATGTTGAAAATTTCAGATTTGTAGCCCTATTAGATATCGTTTTGTAACATATTTATTAATTAATTAAAAAAATTAATTAAAAAATAACTAATTAAAATTTTAGCGTTATTTTTGTGATGTATACAATTAGAAGTCCAAAACTACTTATGTTGAAAATTTCAGAACTGTAGCTATATTAGTAATCGTTTTGTAAAATGTTTATTAATTAATTAAAAAAAAATTAATTAAAAAAGAACAAAATAAAAATTTAAAGTTCTGTTTTGTAAAAATCCGATTAAAAAGCCAAAACTACTTATGTTGAAAATTTCAGACCTGTAGCCATATTAGATGTCGTTTTGTAACATATTTATTAACTAATTAAAAAAAATAATTAAAAAAGAACTAATTAAAATTTTAACATTCTGTTTGTGATGTATAAAATTAGAAGGCCAAAACTACTTATGCTGAAAATTTCAGAGCTCTACTCCAATTTTAAGTAGGTTTCTATAGATCCACAGAGCCACAGACAGACAGCTTGTTTTATTATTATAGATAATTGGCTTCATAACATCGTTAGAGCAATGAAATTAATTACTGGATAAGCAATTTATAAACATAATATATGTGGTATTTTTATTCTTAGTAAGTTAACAATATTATATAGTTAACTGTTCGATGTACAGTCAGCAACATTCTCTTTTAACAACACATATTCAAAAATTCAAAGTAAGTAATACCTTAAGAAAAATTATTTTATTTCCTATGCAAATCTTTGTTTATTATTTTTTTTTATTTATTTATTTATTTATTTATTTATTTATTTATTTATTTATTTATTTATTTATTTATTTATTTATTTATTTATTTATTTATTTATTTATTTATTTATTTATTTATTAGATGTTCTTATATTACCAATTCATTTCACTGAAACTCTTTCGTGTTGCCAAAATTATTTTTATCTGAACAAATAAAAGATATTTGGATGTGAATGCATTAATTCCCATTTATTTTTAATAAATAAATTTTGAAACATAGTTTGACGCATATTTTACTGATAGTTTTTTGTAATATTTAAAATTAGATGCAAACACAAAGCACCCGCTGACAACTCAATCGACGCTATGTTAATGAATATAAAAATTTGTAATACACATAAAGGATTTATATTAAACACTTTTTTATAGGTTATATTATTTTTAATAATCTTTCATTAACAAAATACAGTTCTTCATTCATATTTTTACCAAAGTTTTCTCAAACATCAATAAATAGATTTAACGTTAGTTTCCACATAAAAAGTGACACATTTTTATAAATTTTCAAGCATATTCCCAAAGGAAATGTGTTCAACCATTCTCGCATCTATACATCTCTATACTCCCACGATGACATACCAATACAACGAGGCAGCATGACTATGCACGAACATAGTGGGAAAATTCGGGCATTCTCAGAGAAGGAAGGGTCGCCAATTGAAAACAAACTATTAACGTTTATTTCGCCAACAGGTGCCTTTCCGGTGCAAAGCAGCCAAGCGTGACGCGAAAGAGTGTCCAAAAGGCTCCGAGCCATTGTTAATCTTCCAAAGTCCAGGATATATGAAAATGGCTGCGACAAATTGGTTTGGGATCAAATTAAAGATCGTTTTGTAACACGACTCACCTTTATGATTTAGATTTAAATGGTCGATGTGGGAATGGAGTGATGTATTTTACAAATTTATCCCTTTCTCATGACAGCCGTGAGAGATTTTTTTTTTTTTTTAGCTTTTTGGAACAGTATTCTTGTGTTGTATGTGTGCTTTATTTTATGTATTTAATGTTTTATTGTAAGGAAAGGACATTTGGTTGATGTAAACTTCATTTTTGTTAAAGGATAATGTGTAATGCTCCAAACAGAATTTTGTCTGCGGAAGCCTAATTAAGCCCCTTACCGTCATCCTTGGCAGTTAGATTCGATGTCGATGACATTTCTATCGGGTCACTAAAAGGTCGCTTTTACAAAATACTATTTTGATGATCGGTGTTATTAACTGTTTTCTTATTTTCATTCATTTTTTAAAAAGTTACCAGTTTGGTGATATCTTTGACGGTAAATCTTACATTGGTCTAAAAAAAAATGACTAATTTGATGATTTGGTGATTTACTTTCCAATCTTACATAATCTTTTCTTGTAAGTGAAACAAAGGAAAAAAAGGTTTTTGATGGGCTATGCTCAAAGGAAGAGAACTCTGTATTAAAGACATCCCCTTTTCAACAATTTGAAGGCAATTTGAAGGTAGAGGGGCAAACCAACGTCATCAATTCACGAGTGAATCATAGGAATTGAGTTAAAAATCCCAATTTATTCCATTTTTGTGGGTTAACAATGTGCAGTCAAGGTATTGTGTCACTGAGAAAGGGCCCCCATTCGCAGACCGCGTAGCAAACCAATGCGAGAGCAGCGATCACTTTCGGGGGTTGGCGAGCGTTAGCGAACAGGGGGAGAAACCCCCTAGTTATATACATAAAAAAAACTTTGAATTGCTGGGTTTTTACTTTCGCTGATGCTATTAACTTTAACAATAGGAGAATATCAGTCATTAAATATCGCAACATTTTTCACGTTTGGTATCTGCAAAAGGAACGTATAGAAGAGGCCTTTTAGTAACAGCAAACTGACTGTTTGTCTAAACATATTTTTTGCAGTGTGCTTTTATCCCTTTTGCAATCCAATTTCTTTTATTGTAAAGCATATATCACTTATGTGGCGCTCCATCGAACTACCCTAAACAAAGTCATTCCTACACAGTGAAACAGAATATGAATTCGGAGAAAGCTTTATATAGTTTTTCCAGTAAATTCTAAATATTGTAGAAGACCTTAGTAAAGATTGCAGCTTTGTAAAGTTTGCATCTTAATACATTTTGTACCTTAATAACGATTGTATCTTAGAACCATAGAATTTTTTTTTTACAGCTATTAAACCTTTTCCTCTGTAGCATACTTTATGTTATGCTTATCACAACTGGGACCATGATGCATACGTCACCTATCATTAAGACCATGAAATTACTTTAGCCATCAACATCTGATAGATTACCTGAAGATCCATATCCTACTTGAACTGTTGTACATATCATGAACGGCTGCCATATGGAAATTACTTAGCTTCGTCAGGGTTTTTAAGAAGCTTTTTGTTTTGTATTTTTCAAATGTATAATAATATATTTTGCCATGTTACTTCATAAAAAGTTATTAAGTAAGGAAACATCGGCAATATATTATGAGCACCTTGTATATTGCTCAGACTTGATGACTTACTAAAAAGGCTTTATAAAGTTATAATAAAAACTCTGTTTCGGATTCAGTCTCGTACCGCGTCACGATGCGAACAACTTTGTATGATATGCGGGAAACACGCTCTGTTGAGAAGTCTCAAAACCATCCTTTGTCCACCTCTTACAAGAACCACCCTCGTTCCACCAATCCTCTAGATCATCTCGCGATTTTGCTCGAGTTGTAGAATGCTCGTGCAGTTTAGCACAAAGGTCGCACATCCATGGATGAAGGTAAGACCGAAGCGATTCCTTCCACCAGAAGTACGACCTGTAGAGATCATTGTTCCTCGACACTAGCCAGAGGTACGTGCCTAGGTCCTCTGGACTCCTGAAGTCCATCGCTTCGATGACAGAATGTTCCGGAACCAGCTCGTGGTAGTTGACGCCCCCTAGAACCACCGGTACTATATCGAACTCGAGCGAGTTGAACAGCTTCTCGGTGACATAATCGCGACAGATGGCATTCTCGAACGCCAGGTAGAACTTGTAGCGGCTCGCTATACGAGAGTAGCACTTGGTTGTCTCGGCTGGTCTACAGGCTTCCTTCCCACAGCCTCCATATACGTCCACTGGATATGCCTTCTTCAGTCTCGACACGTACTCCTCTCGGTTGCTGTCGGTCTGGCAATTGCTGACCAACCATACGGCTCTGTTCCTTTTCTGTCTAATGAAGGTTGTCTTATTCTTGGTGAAATTATCTTTTGACATGGTAGTAATGGTCTTCCTAATGGAGTTGTTTTGCTGAAAAAGGTTTTTACTCTGAAAGTTGACTGTGTTCTGTCTGTCTACAATGCTTTCGTCTTTGATGGCATTGTTCTTCTGAAACAAGACATTGGTATTCATTTTGATGGCGTTCTTCTGTACGGTGATCGTATCTTTTGGAGTGCCAACGTTGTGTTTTTGTTTGACGATAGTGTTCTTCTGAAGAACAATATCTTTCTTTTGAATAAGGGCATTTTGATGTGGCCTCTTCCCAACGAAGCCGTACTTGACGAGCACATCGGAACCTCTCCTGTAACTCATCGTCCAGTTGAAGACGTCATTAAACCGTCTCATATCTCTTATTTCTAGCCACGGAGGCTCCATGGAGTACAGAATCCAGACCTGGTGTGGAGTGCGGTGCTGAGGAAGACTGAACACCTCCAGGTCTCGAAGGTGGAAAAGCACCGCATCGGCCTTCCTGAAATCAGCAGCATCTTTGGTCACGCGACAGTTGGGATTCGGGCACGAGTAGCGAAGAAATGTAGTGTCACTAAGATGGAGGGAGTAGTAGTGCTTAGCATTCCATTCATGGAAATAAGGAGTGGCCAAGAAGATCAACTTCGTGGAAGACGCATTTGAAAGAGAAACATGATGGAACTGATTTGCAAATCCGATGACTCGGGCGTCTTCGTTGTTGAATTTGGTGAATTTCCGGTCCACTCTGAACTCTGTCACTTCGGGAAACATTTCACTTTTTGCTGTTAGAAAGAAGTCTGGTGGTGAGTTCCATTCTGATGGATCTGTGGCAATTTTGTCTTGCTTCAGTTGAGTTGAAGTTGTGAAATTTACAACAATCGCAACCATGGCAAAAAAAGATACTACTACCAAGAAGTAAACGAGAACGTTCTTCAAATTATTGCTGAGGCAGAAGCACAGTAAATGGCGTCTCATAGCGATTCCGTAGTCTCACTGAATGCCTCAGACATTGAGAAGTGTGCCTGAAAAAGATAATCAATTAATGTCTCTTTATTTTGTGCATTTCGTAATAAAAAATGCTCTTTTTAATAAAGACAATTTAGCACAAACATATTTATACAGATTCAAATCTAATATAAATATTCAAAATTCATAATGCAATAAAATTTTCCATAATGTACTTTTCTGGACAGAAAGGGAAAACATTCCATTTTTTTTATCACGATCTCATATCGCAAGCATCCCATATTTAAGAACTCTATCTTAAAAAGATAAATGGCTCCCGAAATCCTAATTCTTACAACCCATCTTTTCAAAGCATATTTAGGTGATACAAGAATCACAAAGCTGAAATGTACAATTTAATTCGATGAAGGTACATTGGTAAGCAAAATATCTCAGAAAGATACAAATATGGAAGCGTATAAAAATAACCAAATAAAGAAATGATGGAAATAACCAAATAAATAAGCGTTTGGAAATAGCTCGACTGACTACTTGCTATCTTAAATGGAGAACCAGAAATCAATAACAAAAAATATACATAATCACTTTCAAACATAATAATATTTGTCTTAGGCACATCAATAGAATGAGATAACCGCAAAAGTTTTAAAAGAACTACTGGATACCTTCTAAAAGTAGCGAAAGAAAATAAAATAGTTTACATAATTTTGGCATTTATATAAAAAAAACTTTGCTATCAACGTAGTTCTGTTGGTGCTGAGAGCTTTCATAAAGTCATTTCTTACCAATGATACCAATTTTAAGAGGAAATTGTTAGTGAATCCCTCAAATTTCCACATTTCAATTTGTCTGATTACGATATCGAAAGGTAAAGTAATATACAAGTGGTTATAAATATCATGGAAATACCCTAGATTTATAAGAAATCCTTTACTAGTATTGCGTAGGACCACCTTTGGAATGTAATACAGCATGTATACGCCTGGGAATCGAATCACACAAATGCTGATTAGTATTTAGAGAAATATTGCACCATTATTCATGGAGATATTAAAATTCCAGGAGAGATGCCAGTGGAGAATGTAGATTCCGGATTGAGAGCTCTAAAATAGACCATAACGGTTCAATTATATTGAGGTAAGAGGATTGTGTAGTCCAAGGTAGATGTTTCACTTCATCCTAGGGTTCATCAAATCATTATTGGACAAGTCCCGCTCTATAAATTGGAGCACTATAATCGTGTAAAATTTCATCTCCAGCAGGAAACAAAGTTTGCATCATAGGATGGACCTGGTCAGCTAAAATTTATATATACTTCTCTCTAGTGGTCCTTCCTTTATTCCCCCTCTCCCCACCCTTTTTTGGTACTTTTCTGCTGTTTATAAAATCAAGCTCTTTAAATTAAAATTCTCAAAAATTTAGATATTTTGTAATTACAAAACTACATTGAAATTTCAAAAAAAATCCTTGATGTTAAGTGTTTAAGTAAGGCAAATAGCTCTGTGCTAGTAAAAATTTAGACTTCTACAGTGGTTAGTTTTCATTGAAAATGAGGATTGCAGATGCAAAAAAAAAAAAAGAAAAAAGAAAAAAAAAAAGTAATTCTTACATTATGACATATAATAACTAAAAAACTAAAATTCTCATCTCTAAATTTTTAAATTTTTCTTATCAGCAACTTTTCCAAATAATTATCTGCATGTGTGCATAACTTCGTGCTTTTAAATCGTGTTTACGTCGTGAGACCAAGATCTTATCGCAGCGCAAAAAATCTGAAACAGCGATGACTTTTTTTTTTTAAATCCTTTATATTAACTTCGCTTTTGTATGTTTGTTTGTCGATGGGAACGGAATCTGCGGTGGCCAAATTTTTTCTGCGGTGGCCTGTTTTTAACATATTTTTTAATGAAAACTATTATTTTTTTAATAATTAAAAAAATATTCAAATATCAATTATAATTTTAGTAAGATAGAAAAATTAATATTATTTTCCAGTTTTCAGAAAGGCTGTATATTGTTTAAAGGATAATAATTAAAGATACATAATTTGGTGTATCAGGCCCGCGAAAAACTGCAAAATAAGTCATACAACCCGCCTCTAAAAATTAGTGGCTAACGCTGGTCTAATATAAATGAAGTTAAGATGAAGTCTTATTGAGGGTTATGCCCTATACTCACTACGTATTTTACAATCTTCTAGCCCAGTGCATTTAGAAACTACTTGCTATAAAACCTTGACATTTAGTGAGTAGATACGAAGGTGATCCCTTAATGAAATGACATAAATTAAAAACTCGAAAATAGCATTTATTACAAAATAAAATAAAAAAAATAGCAAAAAGTATTGCTGGTGGTTTCACTTCATAAGCATTGATGTAAGGATTTCAAATATAAAATAAAATATGTTACACGCTATTTTCAAGTTTTTTATTGATGTCATTTCATTTAGTGATCATTGCTTTGCATTCGTACCTACTCACCAAATTTCAAGGTTTTCTTCAAAATAGTTTTTAAATTAACTGGTATAGGGAATAATCGGTACTAGTACTTCCTCTTCAATCATATAAACACAAAAAAATACCACAATCTTTAAAGGTAAAAGAAATACAACGCATTCAAAAACTGGATTCAAAACTCACTTTTGAAGAGCTTTGTGATCTTAATTAAATTGGTTATTTCACGCTTCAGTTCTAAGGTATTCGAATGATATATGGATTATTTGCAAATAAGAAAACATGCATGATAGAGGCGAATTTTTTTTTTAAAGACTCATTGATACTAAACTTTATGAAGATCAATTATCACTATTTGGCGCTGTACGTGTACGTGATTTTAAAAACGTGTGGTTTAGTTCATGAAATGGTAAAGCGATTCATTCTTACCTGAAGCTCGCAGTTGGGCATACCTTCAGAGACTGTGGATTTTCGGGCTTGATGGTGCCCAAAGTCGGATGCATTAAATCATTCCAAGTCGTCCTGTAAATACAGACAGGGAAATGAAAATGACAATAGAAATGTGTATGACAATGGAATTCGGAGAATGTTTCCGAGCAGCAGATGCGACGAATCGTTCGTTTGATTGTGAATTCGAAAAGAGCGGTCGGCAACCTTTGGCATTTAATAAAATTCTAAAATTACATTTAGGAAAATTTTACTCGATGTCAAAAGCCGTGTAAATTTTTATTTTGTATTAGCCGAAGAAGATATAACTGAAAAACTTATTTTTCCTGAGCAAACTTATGACATTATTTATTGAAAGCCATTATTCTCCACCAGAATTTGTTTTGAAAAATTGTGTAGATTTGTCTATTGTAAATAAATGCATGAACCGGCGTTTCCCAATTTCTGATAGTGGATGCATGAATTAAATGTAGAAATTTAAGGCGTCTTCTTACTTTAGGCACCTCGAAAATAGGCTATTTTCACGATTTTTTTCGAGGATTTTTGCAAACATTATGGGATAAAATGGATCCTATATAATAAACACATCTTTCAAGTACAAGAAATTTTTATTTTTTTTATTTTTTTGAACAATTATTATAATAAAACAGTAGCATCGAAAAACCCGTGTAGAAATGTAATGTTCGTGGCTTGTTGATGAAATTTCGGAAACTATCCGGCCGATTGTCATGAAATTTGAATGGCATATTCTTCATAGTTATGGCTATAGCGCATATTATCAGATTTTTGATATTCGCGAAAATAACAAAATGGCGCACGTTTTCAAAAAAGTAAAAAAAAAAACTCGTTTTTTTGCAGTTTTTTGTAAAAAAAAAATACTTCAAATCAAAATTTCAAAAATCTGATGATATACGCTATAGCCATAACTATGAAGAATATCTCATTCAAATTTCATGACAATCGGCCGGATAGTTTCCGAAATTTCATCAACAAGCCACGAACATTACATTTCTACACTTGTTTTTCGATGCTACTGTTTTATTATAATAATTGTTCAAAAAAATAAAAAATACATTTTTTCTTGTACTTGAAAGATGTGTTTATTATATAGGATCCATTTTATCCCATAATTGTTTGCAAAAATCCTCGAAAAAAAATCGCGAAAATAGCCTATTTTCGAGGTGCCTAAAGTGAGAAGACGCCTTAAGATGTTAAATATATTTAAATATAAAAGGGTATCTAGTTACTTGAAGTTTTCTAAGTTTCCTCGTTTGTAAGTATCAGAATTATAGAGGGGGGCTATAAGCTTCAAGTAAAAGTTATTTTTAAAAAAATCATTGTAATATCTTGGACACAGGATCTGAAAAAAAAATATTGAAAATTTATTTTAGCTTTTCAAGTTGGTTAAGTACCTTAAAGGCTTTTTTACAATAATTTTAGAGATCTACGCACAATATATTTGCAAATTCCTTGATCTATGGTTTTCATTTGGTGGCAAAGACTATTGGTGTTAAAGGTTAATCAAACTTTATTAAGTTTTATCAAATTTGAAAGAAAATTAAAGCAACATATTATTTCTATTTTTGCGTTTTAATGCGAAAATAAATTTAATCTTGCTAAATAAATAATGCGAAAATAAATTAATTTTTATTTGCAATAATAAATTTAATCACTTATAACTTTCAAAATAGTAAGAAATTGTACTGTCCCTTAAAATGAAAACTGTTAAAAAGTTGAGGAAAACTTTAATAGTTGAGAAAGCTGGGGCTAGAAAATATGTGTGATATCAAATTTCCAAGCTTGCAAATTCTAACTTATTTTTTCAAATGTAATTTAAAAATGTAGGTACATCATATTTATTGAAATTCTTCTTGTTTCTGTGACTAAAATGTTAATGAAAATTGAAATTAACAAAAATTGTATTCCGGCATATGGTATACATGACCAGATTTCTAAAAGTATAATTCTATCTACATAAGCTTTCGGTTTTAAAGTTCAAATCTCAATTTTGAGATTGAATTTCTTATTGTACACTTGTACCATTGTAGAAATCTAATTTCTCCCAGGCACAGAGATATATGTCTTACAAAAACACTCTCATAACACTTTTTTAATTTCGAATTAGTTTTGGAGTCATCAAATACCTAAATTTCGAGAAATTCAATTTTAAACTTGAGTGATTGATGTTTATATTTTATATAAACAGATGGAAAAATATGGAACAAAAGATTAATTTCTTTTAACAAATTCTACGATGTCATATACCAAATTATCATGATACGACAAAATTGTTCGATTTTTTTTGGCGCGTTATTTTAAGTAGCGGTAGTTTTAGATGTGATATATTTATGGTATTTTTATTATTCGAGAATTTTATTAGATATTTTTCTTAATATTATTTTTTTTTTTTGTCAGATTGCATTAAAAAAATGGCTGTAAATCTGGCAACATTGGTTTCGTGACTTGGTTTTCAGTTAGATTCGAGATTGATTTGAATGACACTATTTGCAAAGACTATGTGCTCATTATTTTAAGGAAAATAATTCATAATTTATTGATTCCTAGGAAAAAGCTTTCATTGATGGACTCTTAAGTTATTATGTATTATAGTCGCAACCTGCAAACGTAACGAACTCTGAGGTTAACGAGCGTTAGCGAGCTGGGAATGGAACTCTCTAGTCTCGAAAACTAGAGTTTTAAAATATGTATGTTTAGAAACTTGATACCCCAATGTTTTTGGTCAAAACTTTGATGAAATTTTTTTGGTGGTGGAGAAACCGAGAAATGGTGAGTGGAGAAAGAGAGCAGTTAGACGATTTTTATTTATTTATTTATTTATTTATTTATTTATTTATTTATTTATTTATTTATTTATTTATTTATTTATTTATTTATTTATTTATTTATTTATTTATTTATTTATTTATTTATTTATTTATTTATTTATTTATTTATTTATTTATTTATTTATTTATTTATTTATTTATTTATTTATTTATTTATTTATTTATTTATTTATTTATTCTGTCTGTGTGCATGTTATGTTTCTTACAAGATTAGTGCTTCAGACCAATATCTCAGGTTTTCAAAATATTTCTAAAATGGAAATTTTCCCGTAAATAAAAAACAGCACTATACATTACTGTAGATGTAATTCCTATTTCAAAACAACACTATACATTACTGTAGTTGTAATTCCTATTTCGCTAAATTTTAAATATTTAAGCAATTTAAACTGCATCCTTGATATTTCTAATTTCATTTTAAATTAAACTAATAGTACTCAAAAGTTAGTCATTGTTTTATTTTATTTTATTTTATTTTCCAATTAATAACTTAATGGCTTCATGAATTTTTAGTTGTGACGAATCGAACAAAAAAAAAATAATAATAATAATTGGGATTTCAGTTTCTTACCTTCCTAATTGATAAAGATTTCTGATGAGTAACAAATGTTAAGAAACATTCTAGTTATTAGAAAGAAAGAAAAAAGAAAGAAAGAAAAATTAAAAAACAGTAAAAAGTTAAAAGGAAAAGGTGGATATTTTTTCTGACCAATTAAATTTGGGCTATCAAAAATAGTTTTAGGACCACCTGCACAAAAAGCACGCGCCATAACACGACATTTTCGCGCCAAAACTCCCTCTCATTAATTGACGCGTCGGAATCACAAAACGAAACAACACAATCATCTCGTATGACACGCTTCATGCGCTCACAAAGACGCGTGGTCTCAGTCTCAAGTAATGAACCGCACGCGCATTGCAAGCGCCGGCCGCCATGTGGCGTTAGGGGGGTGCGGAGTAGCAGAAGTCGAACGGCGCATCCAAAGCATGACGGTCACGGGTGATTCGAACCACCCGGGTAGAACGCAGCACCTGCGCGGGCGCATCACTTAAAGGGTTTCTTGTACCCTTGACGCGTTCGAGAAGGGGGATACCCTCTTGGATTTACGTCATCGAGTTTGTTTTCTGATGAGTAGTAAAGATAGTGAAATAAAACTTTTTAGAATTTTGAATTTTTTTTGCGGAAGGCGTCAAAGCCAGGAACCATTACAAGCATAGGGGCGCAAAAGATCATTTATAGTGTCCCCTCACTTACCTTAAAATAAAACATCTAAATTTATGTGTAATCACATAATTTAAAATAATGTAACCAATCAGTTTTAATGCAAGTGTTATATGCTGCGAATAAATGTTATTTAAAATAGTAGTTATTATTTTAATTTTAGATAAAATTGGAAATGCTAATATTAAATTTAGATTATTAAGATAAAGTTATCGTTAATGGTGCAGTACTTTAAGTAGTTCATAGTTTCTTTCATGTGTTTCTTACCTTTAGCTTAATTATAATTAAGCCACGTGGGTATCGTCTGTCCCTTTTTATTGCAAATCTATAATAATAAAAACATCAGAAAATTTGGAATAAGATGATGTACCCGTAAACGATAAATTCCAGTAAAATTAGTTTATTCTGCAAACAGACGTACACGTTTGTCGCTGTGATTCTGCAAAAGATGGCTTGCATCATAAACGTGCAAGAAGCGCGAAATTGATACGATTGCATAAAATAGTAGAAGTTTTGCAAAAAATAACAAATAAAAACACTGATTATAAAATTAATTAGTTAGCAAATTTAGCTTTAATTTTTCCACATTTGTAAGTTTTATAAGCATTTTTGGGAACCCTCATAAAGTGGGGGTTCTGGCAAGTGCCCCGACGTAAATCACTCTATGATCAAAACATGATTCAGAATTTCAAAGAGGGATAGTATTCCGGAAAATGTTTCAAAGAAAAACCGCCCCTCATGTGTATTGCGAAATGGAAAAACGAGGAATACACCTTTCAATGAATCCTATAATAATCGACCAGAACAGGGCCTAACTTCCGTTTGGGCAGACAGAACAACTATCCAGAACCGAGTTCATCGTGAAAAGTATCACGTATATACCTCCATGATAGAGTATCCAATGGATTTTCTAAACATTGTTCGATTTATCAACAAATAATAAAGGGAATTATTTAAAACTAGAACTATTATCTTTAAAACTGTAATATATTCATTCACTGTACAGTCAAACCCGTTTAAAGTTAGTAGATACTTTGAATCTCTACTATAGGCAATCTAACAGCAAAAAAATCAAATAGCAAATTAACTAAGCAAGTTAAATAGACTATTTATAATTAAAAGTAAATGTGGCCAAATATAAAATAAACCAAACAAATTAAAAAACTTGGTATCCACAGTAGCTAAATCTGTATACACCCTCCTAAACAAGAGGAATCATCCGTATATTAGTATAGATAAATTCAGGATCATCTCTCATCATCAATAAAATAAAATAAACATACCTGCAAGTTTTGTAAAATTTCAATCGAAGCTTTGTAAACTGCTTTTGAATCAGTAACCATTACTGAACAATAAATCCAAAATTAGATTACGGGATCACACTTTAGACGCATTTTAAAATCGCTTCAATACTTCAAATTACTCCCCATTAACTAATGGAACCAGTTCACACTTTCTACCAACAGAACATGTAGTCTGAACATTTCAAAGGTAATAAAACGAATGAATAAGCATAGACAATGAAGCAACTATTCAACAGATTTCGTTAAACAAATACAACATCAGCTGTACGTAATCACAAACATATCCAATTCTAAAATATAACTCGTTTAACTTTGATCGCAAAACAGACTTGGGTTTCAATTAATTAAAGTTTTATTTTTATTTCACTGAAACATATCTGTAATTAAACGATTTTAAGAAATAGTAGGGAATAGTGGACTTTTGGGTATTGTTTGAAGATACTCAAAATATAATTTGCGAAAATAAAACTATACACAGTGAAATATGTGTATAAAGATATGCCTTTAACAATATACCTGCATAAAACGATATTTTCTTTGCATATTACCTATTCACTCAATGCATTTTGAACCTGTTCACAATGATAATAACTTTGTAGATGCCCCTGTAACAGACCGGCGCACAACCAGGGGCAATGTTTTTAGCTTCGCAAACTAGGTTGGTTGGGTTTAGAGCTTATTTGGCGCAAGGGCAAAATAAAGGGCCAAACTGCGCCATGCAAACAGGTTCCTAAGTATTTGTTATGATTGAATAAGAAACACTTAGCAATCGTAAATAATTTCAAAAGAATACCTTTTTAATCTACACTAATTCAAGCAGAGTTTGTCTACCATATCACACTAGGCATCAGCTATTAGGTCCAAAAACTCGGAAATAAATTACGGATTTGTTAATCTCTTAGCATCAAAAAATCATCATATATGGTCTACATATGTCTAATATCAAGTGTAGTTTAAAAGAAAAGTAAAGACATGGATTTTTCCGTTTCTCAAATGTAGCTATAGTGTTCCAGTGCTCTACGCCCTTTTATTTAAAATGACATAGATATATTGTAAAATTAGCCTGATATTAATGTTTGTCCGTTTACCTGAAATATTACTCCTTCTCTATTGAATTTAAACAAAAACAAAAAAAAAAATAATAATATAACCAATAAAAACAGAGTTTTTCAAAAATCCTTTATATACATTGTCAATTTTTATAATCATTTACACAGCGCCGATATCAAAAACATTTCTATCAGCAAAGTGTGCAGCAAACTACGCTTCAAAACTTATTTATTAAAAATTAACGTGAACTTCATCCAAATATCATTTATTTATTCTGCTTGAAGTAATTTTATTATTAATTAATTAAAAAAAAATGGCAATAGGAAAGAGTTTCAACAATGGTCGGGATTCAATGCTTTTTTAATGCGATTAAACGACGGCAAGTTGGTTTTTTAGTATTCCGTAAAAGCGACCTTTTAGTGACAGCAACAGCCCCAAAATTGGATAGAAAGCATCGACATCGAACCTATCTGTCAAGTTTCAGCCCGATAGGATGGCAGCAAGAGGGTTAATTAGTCCTCCGCAATTTCCACTCCCATCGACAAACAAACATACTTACATACAAAAGCGAAGTTAATATAAAGGATTTAAAAATATATATTATTTTAAAATCTAGAAATTATGGATAATACGAGTTCCAGATAAAGTGTAGTCTTACGTTTGGTTCTTTTGTATAACTCGAAAACTAGACAAAAACCATTTTAATATTTTGTCATATGTAATGGAGACTTGTGTACCTACGGCCACCCCACTTTTATTGAAGTTTAGTCCTGCGTTTTTTTTTTTGACTTGGGTAAGTGGCAACACCTAATTGCTCTTTTGGCAACCAATTTGAAATCTTAGAAGAGAAAGTTGTGGCAAATTAGTGGAAAACGTTTTTGTATGGTCTGCAGTAACATTTTGCAGCTCATGCCTTTTATTGTTTTACATAGTAAATTCAAATACTTTTCTTTGAATTTTATTAAATAATTTTATTTGTAAGATTGAATACTACAGGAGATGTTTAATTAAGTCCTTTCTCCATGTGCATTTTTAGTAGAAGACATTTTAAATGAAATTACCAAGTCGTGTACCCAGGCCACATAGTTGCTTATTGTGTTCAAATTGCCAAAACCAAAATCTGTTGGTGCCTCAAAGCGATAATGCATGCAGCTCATTTTTTTAAACAGTTCAAGTTATGAAAATACTTGTAATTCACTAATAATTTGACACATTGCAATTTATTATAGTTGTTATATGATAAACCAATTACTGATAATTGCTTGATATTGTTTTTTTTTTATAAAATTCATCAGAGTATGTTTGTTTTCAATTCATTATGTAAACCTCACTTAAAGAGAATAGCCCTAGGTACATCAGCTACTGGCCCTAGGTACAAAGAGGTCTTTTACCTAAGGCCATTTGTGAAATTTCTTTAAAAACCTTCTATTTGACAGAATCTATTATTTTAAGCATTTATATTAATCCCAATAGGAAGTAATTACTATAATGATGTATGCATATCAGTTTCACATTTTTAAACGGCTCAGTGGCTCATTTTTTGTGCATTGAAAAATGACAGCCTTAGGTAAACACAATTCTCTCCTTAGTGGTTGGTTGTAATCAGATTATCTGGCGCCGTCAGCAACACGAGGGCTATAATGCGCCGAAACTTTCGTCATTAGACAAGCCAACATACATTTACAAACACCCATGCCTAACACGGGACTCGGAACCCGCAACCTCGCGGTCTAGAAGCTAGCACGCTAACCACTATACCATTTGGTCGGCGTCTCTCTCTTTAGTGATAGATAAAAAAAACTTCAAAATTATTGATGATATATGAAAAATATAGTACGAGAAAGTTCTACATGGATTTTTATTTATTTTTATTTTTATTTATATAGAGAATTTGCAGAGGCAAATTTAGGGTTTAATTGAAAACCCGTCCCACAGAATTTTTCTTGTTGAGTACCTGGTCTACAACGATAATCTTGCTTCTTTAGAAAACAGGTAGATATACGTATACTTAGAACTCGTTCGATGAACTTAAACATGATTGTTTGTAGTGTCATTAGCATTAGAAGTAAAATATAGTTATTCATACAACTGGTGGGAAAAGTAATACTTTTTCAAACGAGGTAAAACGCTTGTTTGACGAGCGAGACATCACGAGTCAAATAACTTACCGAGTTTGAAAAAGTATTTTTCCACATGTTGCATACAATATTTTTTATAATCACGTGCAAAAAATATTTTTAATGTATATATTTATAAAAATTGGCAGCTCGAGTCAATGAATTTCTTCAGAATATATGCCATTTCATTGTCAAGACTGTATGATATTTGAGCACGAGGCGTGCGAGAAAATACTTTTCACACTAGTGCGAAAAAGTTACTTTCCCGCACTCCTTGCGAAAAAGTTCTACTTTTGCTACTATTTTAGATACAAAATGATTTTTAAAAAAATATTTTTTTGCACATTGTTATAAAAATTAAATTTCAAGGTACTCTTTCGTTAGACGGGTACCAAATATCTCCAAGTCTGGAAGTTGTTCTTATTGTCAAGATAAAATGTTCACACGAAAATAATATTTCAATCTCGTGGACTTTTATTTTTATTCATTAATTCGGGGGTTGTTATAGTAACTCTATCACGCCGGATCAAAAGATTATTAGTTTGAATGAGTTATCTCTACAATTTAGCGATTTTTAAATGGTACCCATCTAACGGAAGAGTATCAATTTCAAAATTAACAGATTTTTGTTCTGAATTATGTACTCACAAATTTTGTTCTTCTGTAAAATAAAATCATGCCACATCTCCTTATTATCTATAACAAAAAATTTATTTAATAATTTTACTTTTTCAAATCTCGGAAGGAAATCTCATAACAACTCCATATCATAAACACAGAATTAATCCTTCCTGTTGTCCCGCTTCTACACATTGTCGTCAGCTAAGTTGTTCGTTCTCCAAATTAATGCAGCGCGAAAAAACTAGCCCAGTAATGGAGGAAGTGCTGTCCAGGATGTTAAACGTAATTTATCTCATATTTTAAGCTTTTTCTTAGGAAAACCCTTAACATAACCAAGTTTTAAATTGTTAATTAATTAATAATTGTACTAATTATCATATAAATCAACATTTAAATTATTTAAATAAAGTACAGTTTAGATCTCTAAATGCACGTGTGTTCATGCACATATTACCTTTAAGTACAAAAATACTGGTTGCGCTCAAACTGTCTGAAAGAAACCTGCCTATGACAATATTTTTCCTGAGTCCCTGAATTATCCTTTCAGACAGGTTTTCACGTATAACCTATAATCTGTATTTAACAATATTTTTCTTTACGTCGTTTCAATATCGTTTTAGACCGATTTTATACTATACTAAACTTCAACTTAACTAGACATCACTTAGACGGTAGATCGTCACAGTGCTCATAGGTATTTAATCCATTTTGGCTGCGTGAAAGCATAATGTTCGCCAAACCACAACCCTATAGAGAACAAAAGGCTCTAAAAGGTTTGGCGAGAATTATGTCTTCACTCCGCCAAAATGGATTAAATACCTATGAGCATTGTGACGATCTATCGTCTAAGTGATGTCTAGTTAAGTTGAAGTTTAGTATAGTGTCGTACTTGGATATAAAATCGGCCTGTTGATTTAAAATTTATGACGGCCCAAATTTCCAATATAATCACTGATAAAATTTTCGTAATTATTGTTAATAAACTTTTAATAAGTATTTGAAATAATGCAATAGTTTTTATAAATAATATATTTTATTATTCAAATATAATCCATTATAATTTTTGTTTATATAATTTTGTAACATGCGAAAGACGTTGCAGCTTGTAAATTAATAGTTTTAGAATAATTTGTTTTTATGGTTTAATAACTTAATAAGCGTTCTAGTATAGATATTTTCAAAATTTGCTACATTAAACCGCTATTCGACACCTCTAAATGCTAATAAATTTTTGCATGGCATATTTTAAATTTGTATTTAATAATTTCAATAATTAGTTGATAGTATTGATTGGAATTTGAATGCATTGAGTTTTAGAAAAAATTTTAAGGAAGACAAATACTTATAGTGGAAAAAAAATTGAAAAAAAAACCCCTTCTGTACTTGACTGGCCAATTTTTTACAAACACTGACAGGTCCTGTGATTGCACCGGACAATACTATACTAAACTTCAACTTAACTAGACATCACTTAGACGATAGATCGTCACAGTGCTCATAGACATTTAATCCATTTTGGAGGAGTGAAGACATAATTCTCGCCAAACCTTAAAGCCTTTTGTTCTCTATAGGGTTGTGGTTTGGCGAACATTATGCTTTCACGCAGTCAAAATGGATTAAATACCTATGAGCACTGTGACGATCTATCGTCTAAGTGATGTCTAGTTAAGTTGAAGTTTAGTATAGGACCAGTACGTCTCTAGGTTTTGCAGTATTCCTTTCTATACAAAGTGAGCTTTAAATTGCTCTTGTCTTTATTCAGGCGAAATTCCCAAAGTTGGATTTCGGATACATTATTAAGCAATAAGTTCTGCAAGTTCTTCAAGCAAATTCGCTCACGCTTAGAAACACTGTCTAGACAACAACTCCGTCCCAACTTTTGACACAAAAAGTCGCTCGACTGGCAACCCCCTTCGCCGAACCAAGAAACAAAAGTGACGACAAATAATCGTACCTGTTTCCCTGGGTGGTCTTTTGCCGCGAACAAATCGCACTCAACTTGAGAAAATGACGACTTGTCAATCGGTTGGAGGAGTATCTCGTTGACAAGGGGCAATGGAAGTGACGGCCTTGGTAAAGTGAGTGACGCAAGTTAAGGGGGAACAGATTGCGATCCTCCTAGCCAAATCAGGAAGTGGTTCAGAGAGTCAAAATCGTAATATTTAACCAGGATTCACAATGAAATCACAAAAATGAAAACCAATGACTTTTTAAGGACTTTTAAGGACCTTCGAAATTTATTTTTCATGCATCAGGTCTTTAATTGGCGACTTTACAGCTGCTTCGTCAAGAGCGTTAACATCAAAATCTTTCATGCGCAATTTACATTTTGCCTTATCAGCAGGTTTTGATGATGATCTTTTATCTTTGGGATCACAAAACATAAAAACTAATCTCATTTTTTTTTTTTGTTGTTGTTGCATTTATCCACGTATTGAAATACCCAGATTTCAAAAAGTGATCTAGAAAAAAATGTCTGTCTGTGTCAGGGTTCTCATTCTCACTCAAATCACCGAATGAAAATCAATGACTTTTAAGCCCCTAAATAATGTTTTTAAGGACGGTTGAAAATTTGTTTTCAGGCATCATATCTATACATAAATTTTTAATAAAGTATATTCTACCAAAAAAGTTACAAGTTGGTGTCATCGATATAAATAAACAACTGGATAGACTACTTAACGCTGCGAAAATGAAGCCGTTGCCAGATGCCATTGGTGGGATAAAAAATACGGATTGCCGAGGATTGAAAATAAAATTTTGGGTTGTACACAGCAGAAATGTCAATAGTAGACCTTAATTAGTAATAATGTGCAAAAAAATATATACTCTAGCATTTTACAAGGTTTTTCGCATTTCCATCCAACTATAAAAGTGAACTATGATTGATTGGTTAATCTTCTCACCAGCTTCGCAATCCCCGGCGCGCTTTTCTCTTTGCATTGACAATGGAGACCTTATCCAGTTGTTTATCTATATCGAAGGTTGGTGTATGTGTACACATATGTCGGAGAATTTCGATACACAGATAAGTGGCGGTCACGCGGGAATAGCAAGTCCGAGTTGTATTTTTAGAAATTTAGCAATTGAGCTTACAACATCTGCAAAATTAAGAACTTTTAAGAACCTCTAAGCACTTCCACGGACTTTTAAGCACCTCTAAGCATTTTGAAGCACTTTCAAGGCCTTGAAAACAAGTTCAAAAATATTAAGCACTTTTAATGACTTTCAATGACCGTGGGAACCCTGTGTGTGTAAGTGATCAGCATTAACTCCCGAACAAATCGACCTACGATGTTCAAATTTGGTGTGCGGGTTGGTGGTGGCACAAGGACCTACCATTAAGGTTGTCGTCAAAATCGCGCATCCGCATAAGGCAGCTGTCATTGAAAAAATCATGTTTTCCAGTAATTGCTAAAAAACGGTTCTAACGATTTTGATCAAAATCGCTATGGTAATGCCTCTGAAGGTGTTCTAAACATTCCCATAATAATGCGATAAACAGGGATCCCACTCAAATCACAGACTGAAAATCAATGACTTTTCAATGACTTTTAAGGACTTAAATAATGTTTTTAAGGACCTTTGAAAATTTGTTTTCAGGCATCGTCTATACATAAATTTTTAATAAAATATATTCTACCAAAAAAGTTACAAGTTAGTGGATGCACAATACAAATATGTCAAATAATTTCGATACGGTGCAGATAAGTAGCGGTCACGCGGGGATAACAAGTCCAAGCTGTATTTTATAAAGTTTGCAGTTGGGCACACAACATCCGTAAAAATTAAGGACTTTTAAGGATCTCAAAGCATTTTCAAGGACTTTTAAGCACCTCTAAGCATTTTCAAGGCTTTGAAAAGAAGTTCAAAAATATTAAGCACTTTTAATGACTTTCAATGACCGTGGGAACCCTGGATAAAAGTGTAAAAATTTGAAAAACGAGTGTCTTTAACACAGAGTTCTCTGCCCGTGAGCATCGTACATCAACGAATGATTTTTTATTTTTTTTATTTTGCGTTTTACACACAGGCAAGGTAATTTTTGCTCATGTAAAAATTACCAAAAATATCGCCAAACTGGGGCCATTTTTATTGAAATGAGTGAAAAGGAAAAAAAAAATGGTAACACCATGTCAAATTTTACTGCAATGACCAATATTACATAGTGTAATTGAAAGTTGTGCGATGTTCCACACCCATAGTTTAATATTTTATTTTTAAAGATACTTTTTGAAGGATTTGATGTATAAATTGTTTTCCTATTTTCAATGTCCGAAGACCCGTTTCTAATTAAGAATAATCTTCTTCTTATCAAGGACTATGGAGACTAAGGACTGCTTAAACATTTTGTACCAACCCCATATCCTGTACAGATCGGTAGTGGGCAGTACTGCACAGGACGTAAGCGCACACTAACGAGAGGGAGTGCGCAAGACAACCTATTGCCACCGAAGAGTTCATTTCTACCTCTTTCGGTAGCTACACGGTAGATGGCAGCACTACCGACCGCATGTGGAACTTCTTAATTTAGAGGCAATACCAAACAGAAGATTCCACCAGAAGACTGGACTTTGCCACCCCCAGAGGTATTTATTTGTATGGGAACTCGGAGGACTTTGCGACCATGACTGATTTAACGTGCTCCAGTCACCATTAGCGAACACGGCGGTCTAATAGTCGGTCCCAGGCTCGAACTCGTAACCACAGGGTTCGCAACCTTCTAGTTGCGAGAACGATACTCTCCCGACTGGGTTACTCGGCTCTAATTAAGAATGTTGATGCACTTATTTTATAATTACTAGTAATAAACTATTCTCTGAATTAAAGGAGAAAAAGTTGTAGTTATAGAAAAAAATCCCATCGTAAAATAAACATTTCATCTCTCAAAACCAGAATGTGTATTGTTGGTTTAGAGTGAAAAAACAATTTGACAATATTTTTAGGAGTTCAAAAATACCTTTTAAAATAGTAACTGAACATCCTAAAAACTGTTCAAATGGAGCATGCGCCTTTTCACTCTAAGACAGCAATACACATTCTGGTTTTGAGAACTGCGAAAGACAACTATCGAGAAAAGGGCTCAGCTCTGAAAGACAAGGAACGTAACAAAAGTGAATATTTTGGTGAACGCCATAGCAATATAACAATTTGTTCAGCAATATAACAATTCATATTTAAGAAAATTACAAACGTTTTTGATATAGAATTTTGGCCTTGCAATTTTCCGAGTGGAACTCTTTTGCAATAGTAGATTCAAAATCATTTCAAGAATCAAGTTATAGCTTTTACTAGTCAATGTGTCTTTGCTTCTTATTCAGAACAACTAGTAGTTGAATTAGCATCAAAACTCGAATTGAAACCAAAAGTTGAAATAGCATCTTTTTCCTCTAAGTCAGGGGTTTGCAAACTTTTTTACGCCTAACATTCAGCAATCAGAATTGGTTAAATAAAATTGTTTATGAATATTGGGGTCACATTAGCCTTAAAATCCCTAATGTTGCTTCTCTCTAAAATTGTACTTAAATTTTTCAGCAATTCCTAAAAAAATAAATAAAAAACCCAAATTTTCTTAAAAACCCATAAAAAATTCTGACATTCCTTCAGATGAGAAAAATTAATTTAACATGGTTCATCATGGTTTGTCAAAATAGTATAAGAGTTTGATTATATAAATTCTATTTTACTAAAAAGTTTTTGAAGTACAGTTTTTTGAAAATTGGCAGATTTTTGTCGGTATTAACACAAGCTTTATAAAGATATGCCTGTATTAGAAGCTTATGTCAGCTTCAAAAGAAATATCCCTAAATGTTTTTGAACCATCCCAAAATTTGTGGTAATATCAATGCTATTTCTTTGTTTAAACAGATGATATTCATTTTATGTATTACTACAATGAATTCACTCAGAAGTCTCAGAATATTCCTCCAGTCATTCACCTTCAAGATTAAATATGCTGTAAATAAACTGTGCATTTCAACAGAATATATCTTTATTCAACACTATAAATTAAATATATTACATTTTAAAGGATGAGTGATTTGTAAAATTAAACTTTAAAAACAAAATATTTTATGAGTCAACAGTTTAAAAAAAAAAAAAAAATTGTTACATCTACTAGGTTACATTCATTTCAAGTGATTTTGAAAAAAAGGACAAGAAAAGATATTTATAATGCTTCTTAAGATTGTTAATTAAGGAATTTTTTTTATCGAAATATGTTGATGTTTAATTTGCAGAAAGATAATTATGATAATTATGAAAAAGTGTAGTCTGAAACCAGTTTTTTTAATTGTGGAAATAACAAGGTTCGAACTCATATGTAACAATATTGTACCTACAACGGTACAAATGTGCATTAAAATGCTAGACTAGCTGAACTAACAATTGCAACTTTCAAATATATTTACAATGAAAGAATATATTACACTCAACTGATATAATGCAAAATAAATATATATTTAATAGTTAATGTGATAGTCCACTTTGAGTATGAATGTCCGGATTTCCATTGGCTTCAGTGTTATTCTCAAGTGATGGTCATCCTCTGCTTCACTTACAACAGCCTCGTTTGTTTCAGATTCCATGACTAAAAATATGAAATAAAAATGTTATTTAATGAATTAGATTACTTTAAATTACTATTTCAAGTAAAATTTTGCATGAACTATTTATTTATAAGTACTAAACTACATTCAAGGTTCAGGGTAAGAAATAAATCATAATCCAGGTTAAAGAAAGGTAAATATATTTTGAATTTTCATGATTTTTCAACGATAATTTCCACTTAACATTGTTAATACGAAATTGAGTAGGTAAACGATTAAACGCAAAATGAAGGGCCACAGCAAAGAACGATCAGAGTCCAATGTTTCCAAAATCAAGGTTTTTCTGCCATCTTCAAGGTTATAGTAGATAGTTTAACCCTTTGAGTCCTCTGAACAATAAACAGGGTTCCCACTCAAATCACAGAATGAAAATCAATGACTTTTAAAGACCTTTAAAAATTTATTTTCAGGCATCATGTCTGTATAAATTATTTTTTATGAAGTATATTCTACAAAAACAGTTACAAGTTGGCGCATGTGTAATACAAATATGTCAGAAAATTTCAATATAGTGAGGATAAGTGGCGGACACGTGGGGATAGCAAGTCTGAGTTGCATTTTTGTAAATTTTGAAGTTGGTCAACATACACAAAAATTAAGGACTTTTAAGGACCTCTAAGCATTTTCAAGTACTTTCAAGGCCTTGAAAACAGGTTAAAAAATATTAAGCACTTTTAATGACTTTCAATGACCGTGGGAACCCTGATAAATATCATGATACATGTGATTTTGAGCAACCATTTACCTTAACCCTGAGACTTGAAACTTTAATTCAGCCTTTCTGGATAATTGAGAAAAACGGACTCTGATCTGTAGACCCTCAAATGTTAAAAAAAAAAAAAAAAAAAAAACAATATTACACAAACCAAACAACTGTTTGAATGCAATTTTCTAAAAATTACAGTTAAAACATAAAATAAAATTCAAAATAGACAATTCTTTAAAATGTTAATAAAATAGAAAATAAATTGTACAGAAATGAAATATAAGGCAAAAGTAGGAGCTAAATAGGTTGTTTTGAGAAAATTGATATTTCCTGCTGGTGGGATTATATTGTATTTTTCAAGGAAAAAATAGTAAATTTCTTGGCAAATTTTTTCATAAATTCTTTGTTTTGCCTAATTTATTTGTTGCTAAGCACTCTGTAATACCATATAGTAAAATAATAATTGCACTATAACACTGATTCCTGCATTTAAATTTTATGTGGATCAGTATAATTTACAATTTTTATACTTGCATTAATGAAAAAAAATACAAGTTTGATGATAATTATTACAATGGTCAAATAATAAGAGTATTAAACAAATACATACATAAAAAAATACAAAATTTGCAATTTATTTGAATATAATTTTAAGAAGGTAAGATAAGAAGGAACAGTCTTTGATGGACAACACAAAAAAAGATGCTATGTTAAAGACGTTCGTGATTACATTTTTTACACTTTTATTGAACTTTAACAGGAATTTTGGAGGAGAGAATGCTAAGAACCTCTCGTATATTTTATGTATGATCATGCAGTTTTTTGAATTATAAATTGCATGTTGTGTAATTACAGGGTTGCCACAAAATTCAGGAAAAAAAAGTTCCCACATAATTTCTTGACAGATTTTTAAAAAATTCCCTGATTTTATGCAAACTTTTTTTCAAATTTCCCCAATTTTTTCAGATGTGTAGATCAAATAGAAAATTTATGCCAAAGATATAAATACGAATTTTTAAAAATAGTTTTGGCAGAAATGAAAAGTTTTAATTGTACATGAAACTTCTAATGATTACCATGATTCTCCAGGAAAATGGCTCTCAAATAAGGATGAACTGGGAATCGTATCTTCAAAACAATAAAAAAAATTCCCTGATTTTTGCAAAATTTAAAAAAATTTCCTTGAGATTTCCCTAATTTTTTCCAGAATCAGAAAGCTCCCTGACATTTCCCTTATTTCCAAGTTCTGTGGCCACTATGAATTATGTTAATTTTGTAAAATTAGTTATATTGGTATATTATGTAATATGCAATTTTAGTGTTTCTATATTGTATTTTACAAAATCTATATCTTTTATTATGTCATTGGTCAATTTCTATATTCTGTGTTATACAGGCAAATTCCACTTATATATATATATGTATATTTTTTTACTCAACCAACCCTGCTGGGCCTTGAGCCTGTTGTTGGCCTTAAAATTTGTATTTGTATAAAAGTTATTAATTATGTAAACATAATTGCATAAATTAGATTTTTTACAAAATGTGACATTCAAAACTTATGAGTGCCAAGTCAGCCATCGATGGCTGACATTGAACTTTCCATTTAGGCCGCATCAGCCATCGGTGACCGACAGTGTAAAATATGATATAAAACTAAAAAAATTACATTGTTTAAAGTAATTACTGAAAATTTACTTGAAGTTTATTTATTACGGGATTATATCATTAACACGTCGAGTGCAACGTCAGCCATTGGTGGCCGACACTAAACTTCCCATTTAGGCCACGCCAACCACTGGAAGCTGACAGTACACTCTTGTTTTATCTTGCATATCTTATTACTTTTTAAAGTGCACGAAGTCTTAGTTTTTTAAGTACTATTGATATTTCAATCGATAAAAATACTGTCCAAAATGCCCTTATGAAAAATTGCCAATCCAAGAATTTTAAGTCCGAGGTCTGGCAACACTGCGTAAACGTGTGGAATAAATATCTATAAGCATTTCATTCTAAACATAAATATCTCCTACAGGGTTCCTACTCAAATCACAGATGAAATTCAATGACTTTTAAGAACCTAATTAATGTTTTTAAGGACCTTTAAAAATTTGTTTTAAGGCATCATGTCTGTATATAACTTTTTAATGAAGTATGTTCTACCAAAAAAATTACAAGTTGGTGGATGTGTAATACAAATATGACAGAAAATTCCGATACAGTTCAGATAAATGGCGGTCACGTAGGGATAGCTAGCCCGAGTTGTAATTTTATAGCTTTTGCAGTTGGACATCCACAAAAATTAAGGACTTTTAAGGACCTCTAAGCATTTTCAAGCCCTTGAAAACAAGTTCAAAAATTTTAAGCACTTTTAATGACCGTGGGAACCCTGCTTCTATTGCAATAAGAAACAATGGCCCTAATATATTTTCACAGTTGTATCAAGTAAATTTCAATCTGTTAGTAATGTTCTTCGCATTGCTATACTGCAATACCAGCGCTTTTAAGCAGCGCACAAGGCCTGAAGGAGAATTCCTTAAGAATTCACGTGGCGCTCAACGTGTTAATAATCATATTGACACCTACCACCATTTAAATCATTGCTGACAGGTGTTGTTGAAGCATCTGCATCCTCATAATCAATTACTTCATTATCTTCCGAGAGCCACTTGAGCCTTTCCACTTCATATAAATATTTATTGGCAGAGAGTGTTGTTTCTTGGTAGTACACAACTCTAAATGGTCGGAAGAGATTCTGTAAAATGGATGAAAATACCTAATTTTAGAACTACATAAAAAAAGTTGTATAATGAAACTTATTATTGAATTAACCCATTAAAGACGACTTTGAAATGGATATAAACAGTCGTTGTTTTTAAACTTTACCTTGTTTAGATTATTTAAAGCATATTTTGAATGATTTAAAAAAAATACACTGAGTCGAACCACAATCCCAATGAAAAAAACTAACATGTCGATTGGAAAGTTTTCTTATCAACCAGTAATGAATTAAAACAAATAACAATAGTGCCAGTGTTAGAAGTGTGGGTAGACGCGTCCCTCCACTTATCAAGAAAATACCTATGCGTCACCCCACTTCTAAAATTACTGAAATCCATCCGCCTACTTCTAAAAACATTCAAACTACTCAATACTAAAGAAAAATAACATTAACCTTTAAATGTAGTGACACTGAGAAAAAATTATTTAAAGTTTTCAAATGTAAAAGAAAAAAAAACTATTTATGGTATGTATATCATACTTTTATAAAAATGTATTATACTTCTTTGTATAAAGTTATAAGTGTTTATTAACAAATACAAAGTTCTAGATCGACTTTCACTTTAGAGGAACTTTCTTTTAAGTTAAATTTCTATATTCTTGTTTGATGTAAAGGCAAGCTATTTAGGGGAAAAAAATATTTTAGAGTTCTCTAGTAATTTAATTTTTTGGAAAGTATGCACAAGCACTATTTAAATTTTAATAAACAGTTAAGTATATATTGTCCAATAATTACTTCACTTTATCTCTTACTTCCAAATAAAAATACTAAGTTGCACAGTATACATTAAAATAACAATAAATTCTGGATCCTTGTTCAATTTTAGAATTAGGAAGTATGAATAATTTCCTTACTAGTTAATATTTTTATTATAAGTTACGAAATTATAAAATTTACGCAGGGGGGGGGGGGGAGTTTTCACTAATTTCTGAGCACCCCCCACTTTTTCCCCTCCCACTTCTACTGCTGAATAGTGATGTAGGTAAAAAGTACAGGAGGTAAGATAGGATTCTAGTCCTCTGATAATCAACTGAAGCTAAGAAAAACTAGGGGTGCAGAACATTGCACAACTTTCAATTACACAATTATACTGACGTGGATTGATGTTATTTACTGTTTTTATATTTTCATCGTTCATTTAGAAAAAATGGTCAGATTGGTAATATTTCTGACGATAATTCTTATATGGGACTTTAAAAAAGTGCTGCGCATGGGAGTTTATAAAGTGCTGCCATAATTTTTACATTATTCTTTCTTGTAAGTGAAACAGAGGAGAGGAGAAAAATGGTATCAGATGAGTGTAGCTCAAGGGAAGACAACTCTATGTTGAAGATATTCTTTTTTTCAACTTTTTACACCTTTAGAGCATTTTTACATGAATTTCAGAGGTGGGGATGTTTAGAACACCTTAAGAGGCATAACCACAGCGATTTTGATCAAAATTGTTAGAGCCGTTTTTAAGCAATAACTGAAAACAATGATTTTTCTCAACATATATCAATGTTTAAATTTATGCGAATGCTGAACTTTGATGAAATTCTTAATGATAGGTCCCAGGGGCACCACTAATCCATACACTGAATTTGAACATGTAAGGTTAATTCGTTTGAGAGTTATGTCGATCATGAACACACAGAGACATTTTTCTAGACCACTTTTTTGAAGTCAGAATGTTCCTAAACATGGAAAAATGCACAAAAAAAATAAATCATTTTTTTTTTATAGCAAAAACCATACTTTCATTATCTTATATAAACATATAGATAATTCAAAGTAATAACAAATTGATAATAGTAAATACACTGATTTAATATAAGAATAAATATACTGCTTGAATAATAAAATTTAAAAAGGTGGACTTAAAATTACATACAGAGCTTGCTGTTAAAGACTTATCATCAGGCTAAATAATGTAAACTTACACTATCAGGCTACCAAGGAAATCTTTACTGTCGTAAATAAGTATACTACACGTGATAATTGTATTTACTATCAATTATTATTATTATTATTATTATTTTGCGTGCAAAATATCACTGTAGGATCTCATACAAGAAACTCACACTAAGAGACACTGTAACAGCTGATGCCACCGATTCAAAATTGTCTGATTTCTCATGGAAGTTTTCCAGCCTCAACAGTACCCTGTGGTCATCCAATCTTTCCAAGGTGAGTACTTCTACGTTTTGAGGCAATCTTCGCTTCAAACCACGGAACTGAAAGAAACATAGTATTCATTTAAAATAATTAAAAAAAATAAACTATTTAATTATATTAGGTGATATTTTAATGTCCCACATAGGATAATTTATGCCATCTTTTATACCAATGACTATCTAATTCAAGTCTTCAAATAAATAATGAGAAGTCCCTTTTGTTATACTTAAAGGGGAATAGAAGATTTAATATACTATTGTGTATTCAATACTATTTTTAAGTTCTAACACTACACTTTACTAAAGAAGGGAAACATACATTAAATTTTCAACTAAAACAACACTATAGTACTTTATGTAAGTTGCCATTCAACATTCATGCTTAAGTAATGTTTACAAACAAACTTTAAATATCGCAGCAGTGCTTTTTCAGTTTTTCCCAGAATCTAAATTGAAATTGTCAGATTTTTCAAAGCACTTTTACCATAAAGAAAACGTTTTTATAATATTTATATAACAGAAATCCTTTAGTACAAATCTAGACAAACAAGATCAAATCTTTCTTTTTATAAAAATTATTAAACCCAATCTAAATATTTTAATGGTAAGATCATTTTTAATTGATATAAAAAAATAAAAGGCTATATTGTTTGTTAAAACTTGATAAATTTGGTAATCTTTTTTATATAATTCAAAATATCTATTTAGGTTCAGTGTCAGAAAAAAAAAAGAATGTCATACATGTACTACTTAAATATATAGCTATCTACATTAAGCAAACGCAACTTCTTTTTGCTAAACAGTCAAAGTATTACTGAAATAACGAGCAAAGAATAAAAAAGAAAATTGCTACAAGGATATATATGTAAAATACTTACATTTACACAAATCTGTGTTTGTTTAGAATGAGATGATTATTTACCTAACTTTTGAATGACCAAAAACAATATATATATAACAGGACAAACAACAAGAATTCAAAGTGAAAACAGGGTAGCTACAGAATTTGAGAAATAAAATTCCCTGATTTCCAGAAGATTTCTTCAAAAATTAACTGATGTGCGCTCAAAAAACCAAATAATTGAGAATTTCAAAAAAACAAAAATTTAATAAGTAAATTTAATTCTAATGATCCAAGTATAATTGTGCCATAATAAATTTATGGTAAAAATCAAAACAAACATCTTTAGAAGAAAAAGCATGGAAAACATTAATTAAAAAATACAAAATTCGCCAACTTCAGCTATACTTGCTAACTTCAAGGTAAAGCAAAACCAGTACAATACTTTTCTTTTTAATTAAAAAAAATAACACAAATAAAACATGTTATTTTCTTTAATATAGGTCACATGCTGTTTCCTGTTTATAGCATAATAGCTGCGCTGCTAAGTTATAGGCATCAGAAATCTAAAAGAAATAATTGTTGCAGGCATAATAATGATCCCAAATATTAAAAAAAGAAAGAAAAGAAAAAGCAGAACATCAACAGGCGGTTGTGGATGCGATATTGATGGTTTGGATTAGTTGCTGAGAGTAGAAAAAGTTCGGAATTGTCATTCTCCCAAATCGGCAAAGTAGCCAGATAGTGAGAGTATTTTAGATGGACTTGAAAAAGTACATGACAAAAAAAACCTGCATTCAACGTGGTGACATCACAGCATCCACTTCACGTGACGCGAGCTGAGGTAGATATCCGCAAACACAAAAATTTCAAAATTCCCTAATTAAAAGGTAATTTTATGAAATTCCCTGACATTTCCCTGATTTTTCCAGAAGAGTGAAATTCCCTGACTTCCATGAATTCCAGGTTCTATAGCCACCCTGGAAAAACTTTACAACAGAAAAAACTAAGCAGTGTTAATGAAGTTGGTTAGACTCGCAATGAACTAAACACAGTTAAAATCTTCTTGTAGACATTTCCTTTCCCTTTATATTTTTATTATAACTATCCATATTTGATACAGAAGTTAATATTTGACTATACCTCTTGATTAAGCTTAGATTTAAGTAAGTGAGCTAAAGAATCTCAGTTAAGGCTTTCTGACAATGTAAATAAACTTTTGTAATTTCTACAGTAGTTAGTGATGTCAGACTTAACGCCACTCACAGGGGGCGCAGTGAGTTTTCTAAAACATTTAGGTAGGAATTTTAGGGATAGTTCTTGTAATTTTACGGATAATATAAAAACATGTAGGGATAATTAAAAAAAAAAAGTTAGAAAAAAGCATATTTCTTTTGAGGCTGACACAGGCTCCTAGCACAGACATATTCTTTCCAAAGCTTGTCCCAATGTTACAAAAAATTTAATTTCAGACAACTTTTTAGCAAAATAACAGTAATGTATAAAACAATTACACTATTTTGCAAAACATACGAATTTAATTAAATCCACTTTTTTCCATCTGGAGGAATATAAGTTTTTTTCCTTTGACGGAAAATCAAAGAATTCCTGGAGTTGTTAACTTTTTTTTAGGAATTATTAAAAAATTTAAGTGCAATTTTAGGAATTTTCGGGAGAAATAAAAATTTAAGGAAAATTAGGAATTTTTGCGAGAAATAAAAATTTAAAGAATATTAGGAATTTTAGGGTGAATGCAGCCTCTGCACTCAGCTGCTCCACTAAAAATAGTCTTGCTTCTATTAACTTCATCTAACTTATATTTACTATCAATCAAAAAAAAAAAAAAATATTAAGTATTTCATTCAGGCAATTTCACAATCATTGTAAGTATTTTCATTAGATAGACTAGTGATTAGAAGAGACTCAATCTTAATTCATTTCATCTATATTCAGAAGATGTCCTAGTAAAGATCATTCCCTATACTTACTATGTTACAATCTTCTAGCCCAGTTCATTTAGAAAATACTTTCTATACAACCTTGAAATTTAATGAGTAGATGATGATCAAAAATGATCACTTCATGAAATGACATAAATTGTTTTCATTTAATGTCTATCTATTATAAATGAAAATTAAAATAGCAAAAGTCAAAACCAGGTGAAGCCACTGCATATACATGGACATAAAGATTTCAAACATAAAATAAAATATATTAGATGCTATTTTTTGTTTTTAATTTATATCATTTTATTAAGTGATCCTTTTCATACTTACTCACCAAATTTCAAGGTTTTCTACAAAGTAGTTTCTAAATGAACTGGGATAGGAGATTGTAACATAGCGAGTATAGTTAATGATTCTTACTATGACTTCCTATTTAATGAACTCTTTGATGCTGATTACCTATTTAAAAACAATTTTGTAACGAGAAAAAAAAATACTTTCATAGAAAAATACAATTTATTTTCAAACATGGAGCTGCAATTGTGTTAGTATGTGATTATATAGATAAAAAGAGCCCAATTTTCAACAGCATCTAAAAATTTCATAACTAAGCTATATAAATAAAACATTGAAATTTGAACTACTTTTTAAGAAAGGGTTGAATAGAACTAAATTCTGCGCACTTTAGGGATTTTTTTTAAAAACTCGACTTACTTCATTCAAAGCGCTTCGAGACAAATTGGTAAAAGATACCCTCGAAAAGGCAATAGTAGGGCTATGAAATCTCATTTTGGCTAGTCGTTTGTTCAAAGGCGTCATCTGGGCAATGGATCCTAGGGTCAGGTAGTGGGACCCACGTACAACAAGACCCCTTCCATCAAATCCAGGCTCGTTCAAGGCTTCTGCAACACCATAGCCATCGTCATAGAGCAAACGCCGGTGCAACTGAAAATATGTGACAGAGAAAATTACAAAGAATCAATATATTTAAAAATTTCCAGATAAGTTTAAATAAAGGAAAAGGCTTAATCTACTTTCTTTTCTAGGTTTAAGAAAAGCAATTCAACCGAACACTAAATCAATTTCAACCAAGGAAATATTTTTGTGGAATATTTTCATGAATTTTAGTTTGATACAAATCTTAATAAATTGAAATAAATTATGAAGAACTATTTCCTCTGGCACATATATTAATTCAAATATGAATATAACTTGAAACATTTTCTCATTGGATATAAAAACTGTAATGTAAAAGATAATGCAAATATTAACTTAATATCTGAGAAATCACAATGAGGAACTTGAACATGTAAGGGAAATGAATAATTTTAGTATTTTCTAGTATTATCAAATGAATAAATTACAGTGGTGTCATTATTTTTTGTTGATATGTTTTCAATTAATTAAAAATCAAGTTTTAAAGTAGCTGAAATCAAAGCAAAAGTCATACGACCAAAACGCATAAAAAAACTGTGACTGAAGCAGATGCAGACCAGTGTTTACATTTCTAGCGCAGCTGCAGACCAGTGTTTACATTTTGCGCTAACCTGTGTCTTCATATCGATGGTGTCTTCATGTTTCATTTCTTTATCCCCTTTTTCAAAGCATACTATCATAATATATCAATTTTTTGTTGTTGTTTAGTTATATTTCTTTAAAAATGCCTGTTTTGCTTGGGTTCGATAAAGGGCAATCCGACAATTTACCAAAAATTGATTCGATGGCAATGTTTGGCTTCTTATGAAGCAACCCAGATTTTATAGGAGCGGAAATTCGTGGAGTGAAAGCTACAAGGTATGTGTAAAATTTACGAACAGTTTTATTTATATTAGCCAAATATAGATGTATTTATATTAGCCACTTTATAGAATATGGCATATTTTTAAATATTATATTCAATTATCGTTACAATCCAGTTAAACTAACTAACATTTGAAACGTAACTCAACAGATTTTTAACTATTGTTTTGGAGTGCAAATTGTTGAATGAATTGTTTATGAGCTGTTCGAAATGACTCATTTATTCTCAGAAAATATATATTAAATCAAAACTTAACTTTCAAGAATCTTCATTTCATTCGTGTACCATTCATTCTTATGCAAAGTCATTTGATTCTTATACAAGAATCAACCTCTTTTTAGCACTTGTTCATCCATATTTTTTTGTGCTAATGCTCTTATGGTACCTGACCATATTCGAAAACTTATGACTTATTTAAAAACCAACCTTAACTACTAAGAAAGTTACAAAAATACTAGTTTTCCATAGTGCAGTAATACTGGGTGATTTAAAAGTCGCATAGTCGTTATAGTACAGAATGCATTGTTTGGTCGAGATGTGTCAAGAATTTCTAAGTTATTTTGTCTTAAAAAAGGTGATGACAGGTTATTTTTTTAATTAATTGCTTAGAACATTTAGTTGAAAATGGATTAAGTGCATTTTATCAGAAAAGATCAAGTTCCCACAGATGGAAACATTATAATAAAATAGACAAAAAATGTATGTCAAACAGTTGCTAAATATCAGTTAGTGGTATCGGTAGAACCTAATAATTCTTTTTTATTTTAGGCTTGGCAAACTGTAATATTGTTTTAAAAGTTTCCTCATGTTTATCCTTTATTTTACAAATACGTTCCAGTCACTTTTTGCACCCAATCTCCGCTTTTGGAAAATAAAATATTCTTAATATTTTTTATCCATTTTATAATATTTTTACTAAATCACAATTTTGAATTCCATACTGGAGGGAAAAATAACTCTATCAAGCAAGCACCTTGATAACCTGACTTTTTTGTGTTTATTCTGGGTTCTATTTAATAAAGATTGTACTGGAAGAGAGGATTTTTATCGGACTTTTTAACAGTCTTAAATTTTTCGTAGAGTGCCTTGATCAAAGCTGAAATAAACACATCCAACCAAACGTCGAAATTCCATAAATGGAACCTCGCTCCATCCTCGTCTAGCACACTGGTTCACTTCCTGCTCTGTGACATCACACGCAAAAGTAGCATTTTCCCGCCAAATCGCAAAGTGAAAAACTAAATATTTTTTTAACTATCTATCCGAGCTCAAATTTTTGAAAGAATGGTATTGTTTTTTTCTCTACTTTTTTTAAAAAATAAAACCAAAAGTCATGAAAGTTCCTCGTTGGGGTACATTTAAGTAAAATGAGATAACAAATGTATGATATTAAAAAAAAAACGTTGCAAAAAAAGTGATTCCTCTAAATATAAAATATATAAACTAGTTAAAGTAACAAATACTTACATAGTATAAAAGCTATTATGACAAACATTACTTTAACAAGTTTGTATTCCTGATAAATATTGTTAAAAAGGATTTCCATTTTAACTAATCCAAATATAATTTTAAATAAAATATTTAAAAAAAAATATATAACAACATTTTCTAATAAGGTATGACTAGAAAGTGCATTACAAAAAATTATGAATTAGAAAAATATATTTTTGAATGCTTTCAAATTTCCCTCAATTGATGAAATTGAAGAGTAAATTTAATAATTCTTATACCACATTTTTTTTAATTTTGAAAGGAATATGAAATAACTGGATAAAAGAATATTTTGTAAGCAAAATATCTACACAATAAACAAAATACATTTACAACTTTGTTTCCCAATGAAAATATGCAAACTGATAAGGTAAAAGGATTGAAGAATAAAGTTCAATTGTAGATTAGTATTAATCACACAACATAAACAAATCAGACATGGAGGGTATTTTCTCTCAAAAGTTCAGATTCATAATCTGTTAAATAAATATTAGGAATATATTCATAAAAATTTAATACTTATAAAGGAAAAATAAAACAAAGAAATAATTCAACCTTCATGGAGGTATTAAAAAAAAAACATTTTAATAAATACTACATAATTCTTTTAAAAAAATTCTCTCTTGAACAGTGGAAATGAACAAAAATGAAGTGGTGAATCCACATAATTTTTACTAATTAACACAATTATAACATTAAAGATATTCAATATTTAAATACTGCTTGCAGTGAAAATTGGGTATTAAAAATAATTTTCTTTATAAATTTTTTAAAATTATTTTAAATTTTAATATAGAAATTGGCAGCTATAATATGGTTAAAAAAAAAAAATCAAAATATAGTTGTTTGCCGAAAATTTATTACGCACTTCAAAAAAAATAATTCTATTTTAATATTTTAATTTCAAGTGTGCGTATTGTTAACAAAAGCCTAGATTAATGAGATAGTTTTACCATCAATTCAAGAGAACCATCCTTCACACTGCTTCCTCCTTCGGCTCGATCAGGCAAGAGAGTAAGCATCAAATTTTGTGCTTCATCCTAAAAGGTGTACAAAATTATGGAGTTAGGAGACAATTTTCCAAGATTTGAATTATTTATTAGCATTTATTTAATTTAATATGCACCACAGAAGTTAAAAAACCATTGCAGTCACAAATTTCAGAACACGTGATTAGGATGTCTAGATAGAAATATTTTGAATTTCCTTCATACATCACGGCCATCCATATTTTTACTACAGTCAAACCCCATTAACGCAAAATCGCCAAACATGAAATCCTGTTAAACGCAAAGTAAAAGTAGTTTTCCATGTATTTAAAATTTAACCAAATTTCATGTTAAACGAATAAATTAAAGTCAACACCAACAATTTTGGCATCCCCATCGACTTCACATTAACAGGATTTGACTGTATGTTGTAGAAGTAAAGAACCAAAAACTTAATTTAAGCCTAGGTAACTAAACATTTGTTTGATAGGCTATCAACCCTTGCCAGTTTTGCAAATTCAAGCTGCTTCCATAGCACTCGCATCATCTAACTCACAGTAACACTAATTTTTACCACATTTTTAATTGTAAATTATACTTATCTTAAGTTGTAATAATTTATTTTATATAAGTACAGAAAATTTAAAAATATGTTTGTGTATCAAAGTGTATAAGTTGAATATTTAGTTATTAGTTCAACTGATTAAATATAGTTTTAAAATTTACAGTCAAGTTAATTTTATTTGCAATAATTCTATTTAAACCTAGATTACTTTAAATTATGGATTAAACAACCCATAAAACTCAAAATATAATACTCTTTTACATTTTATCAAAATAAAAATTAAAATTTTAATTAATTAGAGGAAAAAGCTGTTAATGTTATTTCTTGCTCTAGTCGAAATTCTTTTTATTAATGTTTTACTTTTGAATAATATTATCTTCCAGTTTTGCATATTTTCTATGTCACTGAACACCTTGATTTTCTTTAATACAGTCATACCCCATTAACGCAAAGTTGATGGAGCTGCTAAAATTTGTTGTGTTAAACAAATTTTGTGTTACACGAATAAATTAACGTTAAGTTTTAAGTAGAGAACTGATTTTACTTAGTGTTAAACGGGATGTCATGTAAAACGATTTTACATTAACAGGGTTTGCCTGTATTACATAACTGCTAATTACTTCTTTCGCAAAAAGCTCCATTAGGTAGGACTGAATATACTACCTTAAAACGAAAAAAATAAGTAAATTATCAAATAACCTTACCTTCATATAAATCCACGATGTCACAGGATAGTAGTTACCAGCTATTTTTTCTGTTATATTCCATGGGAATGTATCTTGGTGATTTCGGCTGAAAGTAAAAATACAAAGTTCATATAAAACAAGTATATTATCTTCAATACATCTTTTGCTTCATATGAAGAGTTTGATAAAAATGACTTACACTCTTTTCATAGTTTCTCGGCTGTTTGCATCAGTATAAAATATTTTGTTATTTTCAAGGTTGGTATCAAACCTTGTGATTATTTCTCTTCCAATATGATCTCTGAAAATAAAATTCATAATTGCATCAATTAACACATATTTAAATAGTTTATTGATAGTGAAATCTAAGGTTTTACAAGTTAGGTTCATAGTGACTGTACGTTGTAAAGTTTTTGTATGAAAAAAGCATTGTTTGTAAAATGCCCTATCACAAGTCATATAATCAAAATGAAACTTTTATATTCATGTAATAATGTAACGATAAATTATTAGATCAAAGTAAGTGTTTTTCAATTCTTTTTGCATTGTTCATTGAGCAACCCAGCTGATTCTTGCTACATATTTTGCTTTTTAAGAAAAGGTGAAAGCGCTATACACAGGGTGGCCACAAAATTCAGAAAAAAAAGTTTCCTGATAAATATCTAAAAAATTCTCCAATTAACAGTAAACTTTTTTCAAATTTCCCCAATTATTCCAGGTTTTCCAGATGTGTAGACACCCGGACCAAATAAAACATGTATACTAAGGTAGCGAGAAAACCCTTTTTTTTAAAAAAACATAGTTTTGGTAGTAATGAAAAGTATAAATTATTCTGTAACATTAAACTTCTAACAATTGCCACAACAAATCTTCAGGTAAATGATGCCACAATACAGAAGAACGGGAAAATATGCCTGAAAATCTCCCTGATTTCCATGAAATTTTAAAAAGTTCCCTGACATTTCCCTGATTTTTTCCAGAATCAGAAAGCTCACTGGCATTTCCCTGTTTTCTAGGTTCTGTAGCCACTCTGTATGAAAATAAAATTGGAAGTTTGAGTGCTTAAACTATTAAAGTAGTCAGGGCCAGAGTAGCCTCAATATCTTATTGGAAGCAGCAGGTAATTTCAAAAGATAGAAGATTGCAAGTGCAAAATATAGAGTTGTTTCCGATTTGAGAAATCAGAAATGCAGATCTTCGGATACAAAGGAGTTTACTTACTGAACAGGAATCGGACCAACTACCCAATCAAATTCAATATAGTTCTGCCCTTTATACACTCGAATAATTTGACTAATCCAAGGTGTGTAAAACTGATGAATCTCTTCAACTAGTGAACCCTAAATTAAAAATAAATACATCATATTCCACGACATGGACAAGAGAGGAATTCTTCATGTATTTAATAATAACAAATTTAAAACAAGTAAATAAATAAAATGACCTGGAAAATACCATAAATATTTTAATTATTAATGTAAAGTAACGGTATAACAGCAATATTGATTTCAAATAATGAAACACATTTGTGTAAAATTCATCTGTTCTCCTAAAAGTATATCAATACATATTTTTGGGATGTACTGAAATAGCTAATGAATCAATTGCACAGAAAACTGATAGCAACTTTCTAACACTTTAATTAGTACCTTATTTTAGTGTTTATTATTGAAATTAATAATAAAAAATAACAAGGGCAATTCTTTAGCTGACGTAAGGTGCATTTTGGCTCTTTTTTCTACTCTTAAGCAGGTAGGAATTATAAAATCAAGATGAATTTAATAGTTATGTTTTTATTTTATGTAATATTACTTAGTGACAAAGTTATATGGAAAAACAATTACTTTAACTAAATAAAATAGGCACTTATATGTATGGGACATGGGGGGTGTCCATGTGTCGTTGGTTTAAAAATGAAAATTTGACGTGGTGAAAATAATTATTTTCCATATAACTTTGCCAATAGTTAGAGTTATATAAAACAAAAACATAAACTAGATTCATCATAACTTTAAAATTATAATTTTTTTACAAATAGAAAAAGACACAAATTGTTTTATGGGTACAGCAGAGAAGGGTCCATAATGTGTATATATATGCAGTAAAATTTCAAATAGCCTACTATATTTAACTTGAACTACCTACAGAGAAAGACATCAGTTATAATATACAGGGTTCCCACTAAAATCCCAGAATGAAAATCAATGACATTTAAGGACCTAAATAATGTTTTTAAGGACCTTTGAAAATTTGTTTTCAGGCATTGTCTATTTAAAAATTTTTAATAAAATATATTCTACAAAAAAAGTTACAAGTTAGTGGATGCATGATACAAATATGTCAGATAATTTCGATACGGTGCAGATAAGTAGCGGTCACGCGGGGATAACAAGTCCAAGCTGTATTTTATAAAGTTTGCAGTTGGGCGCACAACATCCGTAAAAATTAAGGACTTTTAGGATCTTTAAGCATTTTCAAGGACTTTCAAGCACATCTAAGCATATTCAAGCACTTTCAAGGTCTTGAAAACAAGTTCAAAAATATTAAGAACTTTTAATGACTTTCAATGACTGTGGGAAAGCTGATATATCCTTAGGCAATATATCAAGTATTAACGGCTGAAAGCCACTGCTTTATAATAAAAAAAAATAACCTAATGAAACATGCAAATATTTTTACAGTTTCTAAAATGTAGGTTTAAAATATTTCCATTGTCTTATATGGAAGATAATCTATTAGTGCTAAAAAATATAAAATATAGAAGAAGGAAATATCAATATCACCTTAAACACTCTGTAAGTTATATTTTCTGCCAAGGGATAAGCAGTGTCATGTTGAGGGTTAAAAGCATAGGCACCAGAGGCTCTTTCCATCCTGTATCCTGGCATTCCTTCGTAAAAATAAAATGACTGCTTCAAGGGGACTCGAACATTGCTTTGAACTATGAAAATCTCTTTCAGTAGTCCAGAGTGGCCATCAATGACAACTTGAAAATGCTGAAATCAAGAAAAAATTCAAAATCTTACAAACCAACATGATTTTAATCACTATGCTTGATTGTAATTTAATCGGACTATATTATAGAAATAGCCATATTAAGAAATGTAGCACAGGTTTACTGATCTTTGAAGATGAAATTAAGGTGTAATAATATTTCAAATTATATACATTAGAAGTCTTATGGAATCTTGTAAGTAAATATGAATTCACAATAAAAATCCTTCAACTTAACACATGCAATGCACAGTATGCTATAGGAATTTTGGGCAATTTTTTGGATTTGGATGATCGTCTTTTTGATACTTTCCTTATTTATAAAATATTTTGTTGTCTGTATCAAGTAGATGATAGTTCTTTCAAGCAGCTAAGAGAACACTACTTGTAGACAACATTAACCCTCCAGAGGCGAAAAATATAGATCTTTTGCCTATTCTCTGATTGAGGATACTGTGATTCTATAAGATATAACTGAAATGCCTAGTTTTAACTGTGAGTAATAGATGTACAACCTTTATCCAATAAAATTTACTTTGTTATCCAAACAGTAGATAGATGAACAGCTCAATTAATCCACTATGAAGTATTCTTTATTGAAAATACAATCTTTGAGAAGATTGTATTAGTTTTTTCAATTATCCCTATTACATTCACAATTGAACTAGGCAAAATAATCTTTCAATGGATTCATAGGGAATCCTACTATTTTTTCCCTTTCATTATGCATTTTTCAATTATCTTAAAGCTTCTTGAATATACTGCCCCATCTGTATATTACATTATTCCATGATAAATAAAAAAGCTCTAATCAAAAAGCAGATCTTGAAATGTTTCAACCATCAAGAACTTGCTAAGCATCTGGTGTAATATTATGGTATGCATGTTCAAAAATCTATTAATGTACAATAATGACTCTATTAACAGACATTTAAACATTAATAAAAATGATAGAAGCTTTCACACTTTGTATTAAATGCAAAAAAAGAAACTTGTTATAAGGCAAGAGCAAATCAAATTAATTTTTTTTTCATGAGTACAATTGCCACCTAAGGTGCTACTATGCATTAAGTTGTTACCCCCTAAAGTCGGTATCGAAATGCATGATTAAGTAAAGAATTTGACAAGGATAAAAAAAATGGACAAGACAAGTATCATAGTAAAATAAAATGCTAATTTGTAACAAAAGCCTTCAATTCCTCACTTCCCCTGAGAGTTTATTTGTTAACTATGGTTGGGATATTATTATTAAGTTTAAATAGGTAATATTAGGTATAATTTTCCATTTTTATAATTACACATAGAAATCATACGTAGAAAACAAAGCCAATACAAAGTGCAAAAAAAAGTCATAAAAGTTCTTAAAAAACCATTAATACTTAGGCTATTTCTAAAATTTTATCGAAAGAAACTTCCAATTTCATTAAGCAATTAGATATGATTTTAAGGTTACTTTGACATTTATAGAAGAGTAACATAATTCTCACCTCATTTTGAATTACAGCATCTTCAATTGTAAATGGCAATCGTTCACTTTCGATATCGATAACTGGTTCAAAATCTAACAAAAGCATCAGTCATTAGTGAATAAGTTTTAGAAGATGTTATAAGCTAGCATACTAATGTTAATAGTAAACATATCTGTCAGATTATTTGATTGCTCAGTAATTATATACATAATAAACAAAACAATTATAGTAAATGTTAGTAAACAATATTAATATTTTAAACATCTAGATAAATAATTGATAGGACAATTTATAATTTTTTTTTTTTTTTTAAAATTACATTTTGAAAATCCAGAAATAAAGTATGCTACGAAAGTGATTTCCTAGTTCATAACTGTCAAGTTAGGTCCGTTGATATTATTCAGTAACAATACTATAAACAGTAAATGTAAGGACATATTATCAAAAGCCAAAGAAAATAAAAAGGATAAAGTTATAATATAGAAAACACACAACAATATAATTTTAAAAGTGGTTTAATTATAAATACTTAGTTTCAGAATTTGGAGGATTTAACATAAATTAATATAGCTGTTTTGAGTAATTTTTTATTTGGGAAAGGGGAAACCATATGCAAAATTCTACAAATATACTTACCACTTAAAACCTTAACCCCATAAATAGAGAATCCTAGAGGTGGCAAAGAAATTGGAAACACTAATTCATTTACTGCTAAACTAGAACGTTCAGGGAGACTTATTATAGATGGTGGAATAGGTACAACCTGCAAAACAAATTAACAACTAAAGTTAAGCTCTATAAAATAATATGTAAAAGTACAGTAGTTACTATTACAAATTTTGGAGCAACTGAGAAGTCTAATGGCAATTCTTTGATAATAATACTTGTCGTGCACTTCTATAGTAAGATATTCTTCCAATAGACTTACCACGTGAAGAAAACTGTCAGATAATGTTGCAGTTTAATTTTAAGGACAAATGTTAAAACCTGATTATCACAAAATTACCATAATGTCACTTATCACACACCTGGATATAAGAAGTTAATCCAATCCAAAAAGTGCTAATGAGGAACTTGCACAAGTGAGGAAAATGAATATTTTTTGTATTTTCTAGTGTTATCCAACAAATATATTTGAGCAGTGCAGTTATTTTTTATCTTTATGCTTTCAATTAATCAAAAATCGAGTTTGAAATTAGCCGAAATTAAAGCAAAAGTCATGTGACCAAAAACGCATAAAAACACAGTGATGTGATTACGCAGAGATAAAGTCGCAAAAAGAAGGAGAAACCTCACTCATTCCCTTTCTAAAACAGGTTTTAGACTGGTTCATTATCTGCGCTTTGACATTTCACGCAAAAGTGGCTTTTTCCCGCAAAATCACAAAGTGAAAAAGTAAATATTTTTTTAACTATCTATCCGAACACAAATTTTTGAAAGAATGGTATTGTTTTTCATGATTTTTTCTCTACTTTTATTTAAAAATAAAACCAAAAAACATGAAAGTTCCTCATTATAAGAAAAAATACATAAAAATAATGCTTTAATATTTTTTTTAAGAAGTCCTTGTAAAGATCATTTCCTATACTCACTACGTATAAAACCTTGAAATTTGGTGAGTCGGCACGAAAACTGTCACTTAAGGAAATGACATAAATTGTTTTCCTGTAATCTATAGTAAATGAAAATCAAAAAAGCAAAAGGCCGACCAAACGGTATAGTGGTTAGCGTGCTACCTTCTAGACCGCGAGGTTGTGGGTTCGAGTCCCGTGTTAGGCATGGGTGTTTGTAAATGTATGTTGGCTTGTCTAATGACGAATGTTTCGGCGCATTATAGCCCTCGTGTTGCTGACAGCGCCAGAAAATCTGAAAACAACCAACCAACCAAAAAAGCAAAAGACTTGAAGATGGTGCAACTGCATAGGCATTGACGTAAGGATTTCAAATATAAAATAAAATATATGACATGCTATTTTCAAGTTTTTAATTTATGTTATTTCAGTAAATGATCATTTTCGTACTTACTCCCCTAATTTCAAAGTTTTCTACAAAGTAGTTTTTAATTAACTGGACTAGAAGGTTGAAACATAGTGAGTATATGGAATGATCCTTACCAAGACTTCTTCTTAAAAGTGACAATCAGCTTGTCCTAATCAGATAGAACTTATGCTTCTTTATTTGTACAATAATGTTTGCAAAGAACTACTTTAAAACATGCAAAATATTTTGCCATATATAATAACAGTAACAAAAGTTCATTAACAGAATTTAAACGGAAAATTACCGAGTCCTTTTTTATCTTTTTTAACAGATTTTTCTATAAGATATTTCTAGTTATTTTCTTTTTAAATTTCATTAAATAACTTTTATTATCATTGTTATAGCTTATAAAAAAATTCAAAATGCTTTAAAAGAATATTTTGGCAGATATTATTGCCCAAAAAATGGAGCTTTAGCTGTAGGGGCTGGGACAAAGTGATAATTTCTCTTAAAAAAACTTATTTGAAATTGAAATTAATGCTAACATATTTAACACATCAAAGTAATTCAGAAATATAAAGATCAAATTACATACAAAATCTAACTTCAAACAGTTGTACTACAAAATAACAAACCTGAGCTGGGATGCTTCGTCTTCTCTTGGAAACTTGACGCACTGAATATCCTTCATTTACAACTGGCAATCTTGCATATGTTTTAACAGGATGTGCAAAGGAATTGTAGATAACCACAAGATACTACATTGGAACAAATTAAAAGAGATATAATGAAGTATCGAATCTAGATAAAAAAAAATATAAACACATGTTAAACATTTCTGAACATTAATTCTAAGCTCTTCATAAATAATAAGCAAGTTGTTTTAAATTCCTTAGTTTATTTAGTTCAAAATACATTGAGTGGACCAGGAATGTAGACAAGGGGATATATCGTCCTAAAAATTATGATTCAGCACAATGATGACAAATGATCTGTGCTCGATTATCAGTCTGGAAACAAAATTTCTCCCATTCTTTGCTGTCTCCAATAGTGCTCCTTATTGATTTCCAATGCTTCAATAACTGACTTTAATTTGAAATGGCTGTCATTTGACAATATTGTGACAACAAGGACTTTTGGTGAACACATCAAAAAGTTCCTCATTGTGTTTAATTAAAATGGTATTAAAGTATAAAGTAGCAAATAAGCATATGCAAATTTTCTATTTAATAAATGCTTGATATACATAATATTCACAGGGGTCAAAGCGACAAAATAAGAATATATAGGATTTTTTAAAAAAAAATATAGGACAATATAAAACATCATATAACTGCATACAGTTGCTACTGAACTTAAAAATTAACTCGTTATACATTTATATACTCGTTATATTGAATTTAAGAGAATAGAAAACACACCTTAAAAAAAAGAAATCGCCTGATCCTGAATATGTCATCCGTTATTGCCTCAATATTCCATCCCTAAATCAAGTTTTATTAATTACATTATTTGCAATCTTGAGTGCTTTGCTTCCAGTATCTATAGCTGCTTGAACTGCTCCAATTTCTTTTAAATATTTTCTTTTTATCCCTGTTTGCAGTCCTCTGTTGATTCAGATTTACTATTCAGTGTCGGTTGGATTGGCGGCGAAAAGTGGGAGATTTAGCGCTGAATGTGGCGAACCAGGGACTTGGTTTTCCGGAAACCCTAATGACCGTTTGGATTTGACAACTCAACGTATTGACGTCTTTTTCAATTTTGGCGATTTTTACGAAAAAATTGTGGCTAATATTCCGAAACCGGTGCGAATTCGTTGCCAAGGTGGTTTTCGCAAGAAAATGGCAGCCCTGCCATTTTTTAAGAGCAAGAGATTATGGCCTATGGTTGTCATAATTTGGCGCGATTTGATGTAAACAATTCGTGGCGCAGAATTCGTACCGGATTCGGGGGGGGGGGGGGGAATCGCCATCCGACATCATACAGTAAATCTTAACCCTTTTGTTTCCCTCATCAATTATTGACTGAGCACTCAAAATGTTCTTTAGTAATCCTGCAAGTTAATCACAAGTTGCTTTTATCCGTTTTTTCTCAGGCAGAGTTTTATTGCTGTATCTCTCTCTCTCTGTATTATGACCAATTAATTTACTTCGTTGGAGGAGAAAACAGATCACAAATTCAAGACGGCGTGCTATGGGAAAAGTTCACATGTTTACATTTTACAACTCCCGCCGGTCCGGTAGAGTTGAGTTGTAGGTTATACAGCATGTGACATCACAAGAGATAAAATGCCGCCGTTATAAACATCGCTTTGTCAGGTCTTTTTCACCTACAATCATGCCAAAGAATCCGTAATATAAAAAATGGCCACGAACAGCGCCTTCGACTAATTCGAAGAAAATATAGATCGATTCAATATAGAATATATAGGACAATTATAAAATATAGGACAATATAGGACGTTTTTGCCGATTTCTAAAAAAATATAGGATTTATAGGACATATAGGACGTCTGCGACCCCTGTATTCATAATTCTGTTGTTTGTATTAAAGGACGAGTTGTTGAGTAAAACTCCCATGTATAAAAATGATAACTTATTTTCATAGTTTAATATATGAGTGAGAATTAATTTCAAAACTAAATTTTACATTATCGTAATATTTGAATTTGTAACTCCTCCCAAAATAAATTTCTAAGTATGTGCTGGGAGAGGACCATTTATTATGCACACCTTCACAAGACTTTACTGGCCACCTCACTTAAAATACCGTGTCAATCCTTCTTGGCATGGATTTTGGACATTATATAAGACCATATCATTGATCAAGATTTAATATAACACTTTACACTGCTATAATTCTGAACAATCTATATTCTAGCAGATCAATTCACTAATTAATGACTGCTGTAATTTGCATTACCCAGGAATGAGATTCATTGTCAGAAAAGCAAAAAGACTGAAATCATACGCGAGCAAGAAATTTGTACCATAATTTATGAGCGAAAGATGTTAAAAAGAAATAAGCCATGCAACATCAGGTAAATATAACATGGTAAAAATTAATAACTTAATTACGTTTTATTCAGTTAGTATGAAGATTAAGTAGATCCAAGGTGAGACAAAATAAAACAGAATGCTTAACCCCAAAACAATGAGGTGGTAACGTGATTTCAATAACCAATCACTGCACAAAGTATGACCCGGTCAACATACACTTGTGAAGTAATCTGCGAGGAAAGCAGAGTGATGTGATAAAATCACTAGGCCAGACATGGAGCAAAGTACATTTTCTGAGGGAAAAACTGGTTTAGATAAGAAAAAATACAGAAAAAAACAGGGACAAAAAGGTGGAAAGTGTTACATAAAATTCCAATCCACCAATTGGCGGAAAAATCTCATCTCTGATTACCAGACCATTTTTGAACATTTTATGAATGTCATGTGATGCTTTCACTAATGCTTTTCCTATGTTCCATGTTCTGTGAATACCCTCCATCAAAGATTGTCAAATTATAATGATTACTCATATTTTTATAAACAAATCACTAATGCTACTGTCATATAAAGCTTACTTTTTTTCATACCAGTCTCATCCTACAAGGTGCGGCTATTAATTTCCAGGACTGACGTAACTGTAGGAGAACGAAAAGCCGGAAGATGGCGCTAATAATTTCATATTGAAGAGCGTTTTCTTGCGCATGTGCAGTGCAATAGGCACCATTCTGAAGTAAGTGGTTCTCGTGGAAAGGTGCATTAAAACGTAGCTCTTAAATTCCTGTTGTCGAAGTGAAAATGGAGCAAAGAATTAACATTAAATTTTGCTTTAAATTGGGCAAGACAGCTGCGGAAACCTACAAAATGTTAAAACAAGTTTACAGCGAGGAAGCATTATCCCGCTCAAGAACTTTTGAATGGTTTAAACGCTTTCGAGACGGGCGAGAAAGCGTCGAAGATGATCCACACACAGGTTGGCCGCAGTCCGTACGCACGTCAGAAGCAATTGAAAATGTTCGCGATTAGGTGAAATGTGATCGTCAATTGACTATTCGAGTACTCGCCAATGAATTGAACATGGACAAAGAGACGGTTCGGCGAATTTTGACGCAAGGCCTAGGCAAACGCAAGATTTGTTCCAGATTCGTTTCTCACCATTTAAGGGACGAACAAAAGCAATTGAGACTGGACGCATGTGGCGAACTTATCGACAACGCTGATACTGACCCTGCGTACCTAGATAGGATACCCAATTTGAAGCAAAATTTAATGTTAATTCTTTGCTCCATTTTCACTTCGACAACAGGAATTTAAGAGCTATGTTTTAATGCGCCTTTCCACGAGAACCACTTACTTCAGAATGGCGCCGATTGCACTGCACATGCGCAAGAAAACGCTCTTCAATATGCAATCATTAGCTCCATCTTCCGGCTTTTCGTTCTCCTACAGTTAAGTCAGTCCTGGAAATTAATAGCCGGACCTTGTATAATAACTACAGTGTGATGCTTTAGCTAATTTGCTTTAAATTATAAGATGTGCATAATAAATTATCATCTCATTGTATACTTACTATATACTATTCTATAACCGAAGTCACCTATATAATAAAGCACAAGTAAACCAAGTATGTTAGTGAATAAAACAAAATTTGACTGCTCATTAGTAATGATTCTTACAGTAAAAATGATGTATCTGTATCTGTTTTAAAACTAAACATGAGACTTATAGGACATTTACAAAATTACTTTTCATGTAGTGTACAATTATATTCATTGCTCTTAAACTATATGATGGATGGTAAAATTAAATATAAAAAATGTATAATAAATGAATAAAATTCTTCAGAAATGTCCTTGGCTAAATTTTATACTTATAAAACAAGATGCAACATTGAACTTTATGTTTTGAATTATTAGGATTTTGTAGAAGAAGATAAACACCAAACCTACCGACATTTTATACATATATATTTCTACTGATGGCGATCAATTGACCGCTTTTCAAATAAACATCATATTCTTTTCCAGTTGATTATAAATAATACAGAATTTGGCATAAAACAAAAATAATTATCGTGTAATAATTAAAAAATATTTATTTTTTGGGGCATTAGGAAGAAAAATGAAAACCAGGAATTTAACAAATTTGACAGTGGCCATTTGACAGCGGTCTGGTAGGTTTAGTATTAAAGAAAAACATCAAAAATTGCAGAAATTCTTGTATTCATAAAATATAAATATACCTGATTTTCTAGTTCCGTAAAAGTACATTGACTGACATTCAAATTCTCACAGAAGTAAAGCCTTGGCAATATAGTATCATTTGATAACAAAATACGCATGGATCTTCCAATAGCATCCTAAAAATGTAAAAAATAGATGATAAAACAATTTTCTGAAGAAAATAAACCATCATTGTTAGTGTACCTAAAGATAAAAAAATGTGTTCAAAAATAATAAAAAGGACATGGTACCAAGAATATGTAACTTATATTTATGTATAGATCTTACATTTATTTCTCTATGCATAATTTGCTTTTGAAAATTTGAAAAGTTTTGAATGAAATAAGTTTGATTGCATGTCATGTAAAAGTTAACACAAAAGCTTTTCAGAAAAAAAAAACCCAGTTATGAACAAAATGAAATTAAATAAATCACAATCTTTTAAGATCAAATTAAAATTTCTATAAATGATACACCTATAGCAATGGAAAATTTCATAATAATCAATAAAAAAAACACAATATTAACCTCACATAATGCATATCCTTGAGACAACATTTTTGAATAGTCATCTGCAACATGCTGTTTCTCTGTCCCTCTAAAAATAAAAAGTAAAAATTTAAACGTATCATTGTATCAGAGTGCAATAAAAAAAAATTACTAACTTTTAAAAAAAATGTTGGCGAATATACAACCAAGCCCCAAAAATTATTTTAAGTTTTGTATTTGCCCAACATGAGGAAATATTAAAATTATGTTACCCAGTAATAATTTTCTATACATTCATATCTATTATTAATTGGTCACACTTAATAATACATACGTTATGCCATCATGATGTTGAACAACCCCAACTGCCTTTTCTATAGAAATAAAATGAGAAATAATTATTATAAAATCGAATTTTTTACAATATTTATTAAATGAACTTATTTTTGTTCAAATTGTATTAGATTAATATAAAAATTCCTTGGCTTATTTAATTATACAAGTATTTTATTCCACATATAACATATAGATAATGAATTATTTATCGTAAAATAGGATAAGTTATATATTAATATTATTTATAGCAGAGTTAAATACTTTACTACGTATAATTTAAAATACTGATGATTAGTTTTTAAAAAGAAAACTTTTAAATACATACTTAAAGTTGTAATATCTGCATTTTCCACATCAGCTAATGTCACTAGCTGTTTACATACCTAAATTTAATCATAAAAAGAAATATACAAACAATGTAACAAATAAAGAAAATATCTACATACATGAATTCTCAGCTTCTAGTATATAAATAAAAAATCGCATATTAAATAGAGCTTCAATGGTAATGAAATATCACATCATAATTTTCAAAAAAGAGGACAAAACTGTTAAGGATAGTCGTAAAAATGAATTTGGTTTCTTTACATACAGGGGTCAAAGTGACAAAATAAGAACATATAGGATTTTTTTAAAAAAAATATAGGACAATTTAAAACATCAAATAACTGCACACAGTTGCTACTGAACTTAAAAATTAACTAGTTATACATTTACAAACTCGTTATATTGTATTTAAGATAATAGAAAACACACCTTTAAAAAAAAGAAATCGCCTGATCCTGAATATGTCATCCATTATTGCCTCAATATTCCATGCCTAAATCAAGTTTTATTAAGTACATTATTTGCAATCTTGAGTATTTTGATTCCAGTATCTATAACCGCTTGAACTGCTCCAATTTTTTTTAAGTATTTTCTTTTTATCCCTGTTTGCAGTCTTTTGTTGGTTCAGATTTACTGTTCAGTGTCGTTTGGATTGGCGGCGAAAAGTGGAAGATTTAGCGCCGAATGTAGCGAACCGGGGACTTGGTTTTCCGGAAACCCTAATGACCATATGATTTGACATCACAACGTATTGACGTTATTGTCAATTTTGGCGACTTTTATGAAAAAATCGTGGTTAATATTCCGAATCCGGTACGGATTCTGCGCCAAGGTGATTTACGCCAAAAAATGGCAGCCCGTCACTTTTTTAAAAGCAAGAAAACTACCTATGGTTGCCCTAATTAGGCGCCGTTTGATGTAAACAATTCGTGGCGCAGAATCCGCATCGGATTTGGAATAAAAAATTTTTTCATCCGACATCATACAGTAAATCTTAACCCTTTTGTTTCCTTCATCAATTATTGATTGAGCACTCAAAATGTTCTTTAGTAGCCCTGCAAGTTAATTACAAGTCGTTTTTATCCGTTTTTCTCGAGTCAGAGTTATGTTGCTGCATCTCTCTCTCTCTCTGTATTATGACGAATTAATTTACTACGTTGGAGGAGAAAACAAATAAATTCAAGACCGCATACTATGGAAAAGTTCACATGTTTACATTTTATAACTCCCGCCGTTCCAGTGGAGTTGAGTTGCAGGTTATGCAGCACGTGACGTCACAAGAGATAAAACGCCGCCGTTACAAACATCGATTTTGTCAGGTGTTTGTCACCTACGATCGCGGCAAAGAATCCGAAATATAAAAAATGGCAACGAACGGCGCCGTTATTACGAATTCAAAGAAAATATAGATCGAATCAATATAGAAATTTTAGCCGATTTTTTAAAAAATATAGGATTTATAGGACATATAGGACGTCTGCGACCCCTGTACATAGGATCTCTAGTTATTTGAACAGATCCTCAATATATGAACTACAAATCCTTGAAATCCACCATTGAAAAAGTTCTTGTTGCCTAGCATGCAAGAAAATACTGCATTGGATTTCACTTATAGTCTTAACGTCCAATTTACAAAATGACTAGACACATAGTGGTGATTATCATGCGGCATGTGGTTAGTACAATAGACTTTTAGTCGCTGTGCTGGTACTCGGTAGAGTCACCCCATTCATAAGTCATGAGGCATGTGGTGGAAGACTTTTATGAGTTATTCCCATTTAAGATGCAAATCATTTTCTTTTTCAAAGATCTCAGAATCTTTTCTCTATCTAAAGAGCTCTATCTTTTGAGAGATCTAGTTTATTGAGATTATTATCTCAAAATAATCTCAGTAAACTAGATCTAGTTGTCTCAATAAACCTTGTGTAAAATACAAGACAATCAACCAAAGAGTTCTCACCCATCTTAATAATTTTAAATATCAGCAGTCAATATATGTGGTAAAAGATATCTACTCACAAGTTCTTGCAGAAAAGAATTAATAGACTTAAATACTGTAATATCATTAAATAACACTGACCTGAAGAAAAGCATTAGCTTTTCGAGCATGAAACTTTAAAGCCGGCCGGCTGGTAAAGTAACCTGTCCAATACTCATGTCTGCCAGATGAATAGGGGAAAAAGTCTGATCCCATAGTTGTCCATGTTCTGTTTGCATTGTGCAGACTATTCAAATAACAGGTAGGAGTTGAGTAGAAAGCGTTAACTTTCATGCCCACTGATTGCTAAATTATAAAATATTTTTTATTTTCAAAGATTCTATGCATAATTTTTCAGAAATCATTTTCGAAACATAATATAGTAACACTTAAGTATCAGGAAAACTTAATGCTTACATAAATTTAAAAAATGCCATACAAAAAAATATGTATAACAAAAATTTATCTAAATAAATAAAAAAGAGGTAGTTTAAATTTTAAGCTTTTTTTCTTCTAAGATTTAAAATTTATTTTAAAATTTAGTATTTATAATAACTACTCAGTAAAATTAGTAAAACTCAGACCAAATTTGTTCATTCTTGAAAGAAAAAACAAAAATTAATATCTATTTCTGAATTGTTTTACGGGGAATAAATTACATTTAACAAAAATTTACTTACTAAGGAATTCACATAATTAATAAGATAGTCCATATTCCTAAACCATTTAGGAGCATCTCTAAAATGAAAATCCATTCCCATAGTCATAACTACATGATTAGTGGCATAGTTTTTGGCCTAAATAAGGAAACAAAGTATTTTAGAAAAACCAACAATGCACTTATATCTGAATAAATCCTAATTAAAATAAAAGAATTCACAATAAGAGAATTTGAATGTATTGGTTCTAACTTAAATAAATTAAAAGCCATTACCTGTTCTTGAGCTGTTGCAATAAAACTATGGGCCTTATAGTTGATATTCTCTTCCTAGAAATAAAATAATAAGTTATAACAAGGCAATAAATGAAGCATTTGGATATATTGGATTGCTTATTGATCAATTTGATATTGCTCTAGCATAAGAAAGTTGTATTCAATTGGGTAAATCATACGTATAAAATTTAGGAAATGGAAATATATCTTCTGGTTCTAAAATGGACAGTTTTTTAGTATGTGAAGGCTATATTTAAAGTAACATCCATTCAGAAATTGGATGAAATTTTTTTGTTTTTCCTCAAATTTGCACATATGATCTACCCATTTATACCCAACTCTTTTATACTATGAGAAAATAAAGTAAAAACTCTGCCCTACTGTATAGATTAGAAAAATGCAAGTAAATTTTGTATTATTGAGAAAAAAAGTCTTTTTAGCTCAAAATCTTGCAGAGATAAACAACTATTGTCTGATTTATTGATATCTGTAGAGATACAGGAAGACCAGTTTGAAGAATTATTTCCATTTGTAAAAACCAGTATAGGAACTGCCTTTTCACATGCAGTTTTACAAAGTTTAGTTCCAAAATTGTGGTGTATAGCATATTATTTTGCCAGTGTTAAAAAATAAATATCTTTACATCAATTGTAACTTTGGGTATTTTAATGTTTGTTTTTAACTTATATTCTTAAAATTAGTATTTTCATATGTAAAATAAAGTGTTCTTAATTTATATTGAGAATATCTCTTATTTTATTGACTAAATTATTGATATTCCACAACAAAAAATGTGGAGGGTTTCTAGTAGAACCAGTAACTTGAATCATTGTGAGTTAATTGACACATTTCGCTTACTTTACTTTGTAAAATTACCTATTTGAGATAAATAAATATGCATGGTTTTAAGTTGATATTTTGTCATACTGTTGCAGTAATATGACAAAAAAGAAAGATAAATATTTTGCCTTCAACTTTAAAATGCATATTTACTACTCACTTTTTAAAAATAAAAATACAACTTATAAAAGGAATATATATTCCTTGGATTATCAGATAAAAATCAGAAATTTGATTTCTTTATCGAATTTATTTAAAAAGCTTTAAATCTAACATTAAAATATATTATTTAGAAATGTTATACTATGGAAAGAGCAAATACATTCATTCCATACAAAACTGTATAACATAAAACACAGATGAAAAGATCTACTCGTTTTCTTTTATAAGATAACTTAATTTAAGTTATTTTGTTACTATATTTGGTTACTTATGTTTGCGTACTGTTGGTTTTTATAAAATTAGCCAGCTTGCATTATGTATTGCACTTATCGAGTATGATTGTCAAACGCTGTGTCAACTTTGTATATTGTAATGTATTATGTATATTGTATTGTATAATTCTGTAACTATTGTATATTGTGTGTATGATCCTGTAACTATTCTATATTGTATGTATGATCCTGTAACTTTTGTATGCAAATTATTTTCTATTTCTATATATGTGTATATATATTTTTACTCGACCAACCCTGTTGGGCCTTGAGCCTGTTGGTCTTAAAATTTGTATTTGTAATTTCTGATTCATAAAAAGGATTTTCTTTTCTTAATTTGAGTGTTTAATTCCTCAACATTCGTCCTTAGATCATAAGCTCATAAGTACCTATTATATACAGTAAAACAGGAGCATCATGAAGTGACAGGGGTCACTTCACTCCTACCTCAATAGAGAATCCCTGAAGGAGATTTGTAAAATTTAACATAAAAAAAAAACAGGATTTTTTTTAATTCATTATAATTGGAATATGTATTGTGAATTAACATAAATTAATTGGATGAAATTAGGGTGTAAAATTTTGCAACAATGGAAGAAAAATATCTTTAGAAATAAAAGGAAATTACAATTACAACTTTAACCATTGGATATATACCAGAATAACATATAGAGAAATTACTTTGGCAAAATATAAACATTTTTATAGCTTTATAGTATATGTATAGCTTTCATAGTCTTTAAATTAAGATTAATAATTTGAATGTTGGAAGATTTAGCTGATCCTAATATTTAGTGTCATTCCTAATAAGATATTACATTGCTGATTAAGTAGCATTTGTATAGTTAAAAGTCAAACGCAATAATTTTACATAGAAAATGGATCATGTGACTTGTTTAATGTTCATCACTTATTTCCCCTGATAAAGCAATTGCATACATAAGTTACCTAGTTAATAATATTGTTTTTATAGTTTTCTACTGAAATTACTCATTAATAAAGTAACATAATAACTAATGCAAATAGAGAAAAAATAACATGATCAATGCTCTCAGAAAACATTTTTACTATGTATAGGAAAAAAATCATTTGTGAATCTTAAAAACTGGATGTCTCTTATAAAAACAATGAATGGACTAAATACTTCTAAAATTTACAATTCAAATGTGATACAATTTCTATCTGGACGCTTTTAAAAAATAAAAAGTACACCTTACAAGTAAAAATAAAGAACATTTACTCTTCAAATTTCCACACTTCAGAAAGGTAGCAGATAATTCAATAAATTTAAACAAATGTTATAAATTTATTTAAAAAAAAATGCAAAAAATAAAGAGGATATAACAACTGCAAGATACCTACTTACTGTTAGTTCTTCATCAGAGCAGAAAGTGTCGAAGCAAAATCCTTTTGGTGGCCAATACACATTTGGCAATACTCCAGTGAAAATATCAGCTTTATCACCTGAAAAGTTCAACAGTAAATTAAAAATGTGTATTATACAAACATAGAATTGCACTATGTGAAAAGAAGGTTTTAGTTTATAAGGTTATTAATAAAATCTAGCAAGAATGTAACTGCCCAATAGATTTCCCTGCTCAAGCAGTTCCACTATCAACTAAAGTATTACAATTGGATAAAATTTATTACAATACTAAAAACTGTTTCAAACAAATTAAAAAAAAAAAATAGAACCACCCTGATTTTTGAAAATTTTCTAACAAAATCTAATTTAATTAAAAAAAAAAAAAAACTGAATTCCAAAATTCTGTTTTTATCATAGAATGTAATAGAAGGATGTAAAAAAAATTCCCAGTGACAAAAACTGAATTTAGAATAGTATATATAGATATTATTGAAGTTTTATTTGAAAAGTTATAGATAGCAGTTTATACTCCATAAAAGAATGATTGCAGTCCAGGAACATACACTATCACTAAAACCTAAACTGTAAAAATTTAAGTTTTACCAAAAATACTCTATATGACTGATATTTTTTTTCTTTCTCCTTTACCCTTGTATAGAAACTATTTAAGTAAATTGTTTTACTAAATCTTTTTACTTTTGGATAAAATAATAATTGAAAACAATTACTAATTGTATTCTTTTTAAGTCAAGTAATAAAAAGCATCAAAACAATACAAAGAGAATGATAATATACCAGCAATGTTAACAGCACTTTAAAATCATTAACAATAAGGGACAGAAGTAGTTATTTCATGTTTATAAATAATTTTAATAATATACCACAAGTAAGAAAATACAAGCTATGTGGTTTTTTTCTCTTAGTGTTTTTATTTCTTACTATTACACAGATAAATAATTGGAATATATAAAGCATTCTGCAAAAATTTGTTTTTATCACTCATGAAGAATTTTATTTGGCAACCACAAAAAATGCGCAATAATATTCATGCCCTATAATTAAATCAAAATAAAAGTTCAAAAAGTATAAAAAAAAGTAAGTAATTATGCAAATTCTTACCTAAGCTTTCACTTGCTTTCCATAGGAGCTCCATTGTTTTAGTACTTTCTCTGTGAAGCTTGTCTTGATAATGCAAACGCCCAATGAAAAGGCCATCAAACTGCATCTATAATATACACGCTGTATAAATAAAACAATAATTCGACCTCCTATCATATTTCACAAATTTCTTTAGAAATTATATGTGATCAGCAAAAATATCTCCAAAAACAGCCATTACTAATATTAATTGACATTTGTTATTACTTTGAAACCAATACAATAAAAAAACCAGTATAATAAAACTAAAGACAATAAAATAAGTTTGCTTTTGACAGTAAAAATCAAAACTAACTTTTAAAAAGGTACAATATATCTACCTGAGAAAACAATGATGCTTGCTCCCTTGAATGCCCAAAAGTGTCTATTTGCCATCCAACCTTAGGTTGTCCGCAAGTGCCAAATGTCTCATTTAGCCATCTCATCCCAAAGGTCATTTGGTCTATAATGGCTAGATAATGAGTAGTTGCTTCATCGTTCATACTCCAACCACCACTAATAAATTCCAAGCGCCCTGTTTAATTAAAAGGTTAACTATATCATACACATTATTAATCCAGTTAATTTTTAATAAAATTATTGAATTAGCCATTAGAAGAACGGAAACTCTCTAATAAAAGACTATTCGACTTATTTTCATCTGCAGAAGGGAAGCTCAATGTAACTATATTTGAACTTAGCATTGGAACACAAAAGTAGGATGTGTCTCAAACAAAATAAAATCATTAAAGCAAATTATAACGATTGTGATGGTCCTTCTATCACTTTTGAGCTTAAAAAATACAGATAATAGATGTATGCTTGAAGGAAATTTTGGAGCTTAACTGTGAGATGCTGGTAAATGCAAATATCTTACTACAGAATTAGTATATAATCAATATTAAATTTCAATAACACTACACAAATAAAACACAAGAACCATTGAAAACCTGATTTAATCCACCATAGACATAAAATATATATATATATTTTAATTTAATTATTTTGGCAAGGACTAAAATGATGATTAACAAACAGAATTAAAAAGAAAATTGTTTTGCAAAATTTGGATTATGATATCTAAACATTTGTAGAACTGCAAACAAAACAGTTTTTTGGTGCACCTCTTTTAGTTACTGCAATGATAATTATTTTAAGATAATGAATCATAACGAAAAATTCAATCTCCCATAGCAATTTTCATGAGCTATTAAGAACTATTATCATAAAGAAAAGTGCTTTGAAAATTGCACAATAGCATAGATGGAACTTTTAAATTAGGATGTTTTTTATTAATATTAACAAATTTGAAATTAAGTTGCTTTGGTTATAGGAATATAAATGTTATCTAGCAGCTACAGAAGGCAAAAATCAATTAAAGTGAAGTGATTAATGACATAGGGATGTTGATTAATGGAATATTAAATTTGGGCAACACTGATGGATGGCAAGTGAAAAAGATAACAGGATGTGAGGATTGATCAGGAAGAGCATCTAATCTAAATCTGTAATCTTGCCACTTTATAGGGAATTGATAAGGCCACAAATCGAGCATGATGTGAGCAATTTTAGTCCTTTCATCTTAGAAAAGATAATGATTTGTCAGATAAATTTCAGTACAAGGCAACAAGAATAATTTATGATTACTCGAGATTGGGTTATATATTGAGGAACCTAAATATGTGCACATACAATGGAGGAAAGATGGGATTTGATTCATGTTTGAATTTATCAAATAATGTGATTTCAAAGGTTTGTAGCACAACTTGAGTGATAGGATAACAAGTAATGCATATACACGTTATATGGTTGATTGAAATTTACTGGCGCAAGGGCACCGGTAAGGACAAGCGCTGACATATATGTTGTATAAATCACATTTTAATTTAGAGAACATATTTTATACCATAAAGTGGTTGATAAATGGTACAGTTTGTCAAACAACATTTTAAATTGCACAGGAGCTTTAAGAAACAAGTGGACTTGAGCTAGGTAAATGAAAAAAAATTTAAACTAAACCAACCTAAATAGAACTTGTGTCTGTAGTTAGTTACCATTTTTTTGTACATTCAAAGAAAAAAAAATAGTTTAATGTTAAAATATGCTCCTCAGAATAAAAAGAAAAAAGCTAAATGAATTGCAAAAAGCTTTCTAAGAAACTTGCATACATAAATTAGTAATATTCCTTCACCTTAACCTAAAATAGTGAGCAATTGAACATTAAATGCATTAATGTAAGAAAATCTATAAAACTATTTCCTTTTACATGGAAACTTTTATATGTTCACAATAGTAAATGAAATATTTGATTTTTGCTCAGTAGTTGTAAATGCATTTTATTTAACACGTTAAAACTAGAAAAAATTACCATCATTAACTAGCCTGCGGACATACTCTTTGGTTAAATCTGTCTGCTCTTCCCACCATTTGGTAAAAAATGCAGATTCCACATAAATGAATTTCCGATTCTCATTCTGCATCAGAGTAGATACGACAGAAGTAATTATTTCACGAACCCCTAAAAGAAGGAAGATTAGCAGGTAAATAATAACCAAGTAAGGTGTTATCCCCTGAAAATAGTCTCAAAAAGGATATTAATTACTTCAAAGAATTACTCAAAACTATGTCAAGCAGAGAAATATTCATCATTAATATAATGTAAAAGATTGTTATGAACAGCAAATAAAATTTAACAAAAATCAATATGATACTGAATAATGATAACGCTAAACAAATGACGAATAAAAGCAATAATAAATAAAAATACAAAACAGACAAATATCAATACCAATATTAATCTTATGCAAGCACTTGAAAATAAGGCAATTGTCAAGAATATAAGACACTATTTACTTGTCAAAGTATTCTGACTTAAGTATTACAAGATTTTGGTTTGTCTTTTCATAGTATGAATACTTCAGAGCTAGGTGATTGTGAATTTCTTTTTTTATGTTTTGCAAATTTTTTTTAAATGTATAGGGATTTTTCATGATTTAAGTCAGTCATAAGAAATATAAAAATTAAAGAACAAAAAAGAAAAATTTTTCAGCTGATGGCCAGGAGAATAATTGTGGGACATGAGTTTTAAATATGAAATTATTCTTTTACTTTTTCCAAAAGTTTCCAGAATCTTACACTTAAAATAATTAAATTAATTACACTTAAACTAAAAATAATTAAATTAATTACACTGAAACTAAAAATAATTTCAAATTTGATATTTTAAGTTCGAATTACATAAAGTAATATTATGTCACTTTACACAACTTGAGATAAATATCTTAGTTTTAAGTATATAATTTGCATACAATAATCATAGTTAATAAATTATAATCTTTCCAAGTAGTAGATTGGGGAAGTAGTGGGTCATGGTACATCAATTTTTAAAAACACTTTAAATCTTTGGGAACTTTTGTTTTAAAATATGCCAAGTTCCAGTTTTTATTTGTCATTTTTTGTAAACCTTCTTGTTGCATATAAAAATAAATTTTTAGCCACAGTAAAAAAGCTAATTATCTGAAACAATTAGAAACTAGAGGTGGTTGAATAAATAATTTTTCAGATAACCGATCATTTACAAAAAAACCCCAAAAGCATTGTACCATTGTCAAATGAACATATTAAGTAAAGAAACAGGTATATTAAATATAACACTATATATTTCGTACAACGACTTACAAAAAACTTTATTTAAAGTAATACTACATTAAACGAGCCCAGGCGGTGCAGTGAATTTACTAAAAAATTTAAGTAGGAATTTTAGGAACAATTCAAAAATTTTAGGGATAATTCAGAAATATTTCATTTGAAGCTGACATAGGCTCTTAACACATATTCTTTCCAAAGTTTGATTCAATACAGGCAAAAATCTGCAAATTTTCAAAAAATTTAACGTTAAACAACTTTGTAACAAAATAACAGTTATATAAATAAATAATTATACTATTTTGAGAAACAGGCAAATTGAATTAAATCTACTTTAATTATCTGGAGGAATATCATGTTTGTTTTACGTGTTTTGGAGGAAAATCGGGGAATTTTTTTAGGGGGGGGGGGGGGAGTAATTATTTTTAAGATTCAAGTACAATTTTAGGAATTTTGTCGAGAAACAAAAATTAAGGAATATTAGGGCGAATGCGACCCTGCTAGTCCTAAAGTTTAGAAAAAAAAGTTCAAAATTTAGAATTTGACCACAGGAACAGTTTTGGTTAACTGGTGTTTCAGTTGATTGGTATTCTCATGTATTAAGTATTCAAAACATGATAAAAAAATATTAACCTATTAAAATAATCTAATTTAGGTATACTCACACATGTCATAGTAACCATCTACTGTTTGAAGCCACCCAACATCGTCATGTGTATGCATAATAAGGTGCACGTTTAACATATCAGGTTTCCCAACAGGACAAGCCTATAAAATAAGAAATTTTTAGCAATTTAAGAAAATAAATTTATTTCAAACTAATATAAATATTATTTTTATCAAACAAAATAAGAAGTTCCTTTAATAATCTTGTATAAATGGATCCTTAATCAAGTGCTGTAATTAACAAAAGGAATGATAGGTATAATGACTTCTTACTGGATTAAAATATTAGTTTGACATGGATGTAGTCCAGAAATCACATTAAAAGTGATCACTAGCCTTTTCCTGTTAGATTTTTGTACAACCAAAATATTCTTCAAAACATATAAAAAAATTTATTCACAAGCAATACTAATTAGAGCTCATTACCAAATTTGAAATTGCAAAAAATGTGAGACTAAAAATAATGTATTGGTGCAAGTGACAAGAAAAGACTAACCACAATTCTTAAGTGTTGAAAAAATAAAATTATTGTGCTAGTCCTGGCCAATTGAGCCACTTTTAAAAAGCAATTGTTACTTGAGATTGAGTGTACATTACTAGTCCAGTAGTATTAAGATATTCTTAAAATGATTGAAAAGTAACTCCCTGCCCAATACCTGATATAAGTTTCAATTTCTCTATATAACAAGTCTCAAAATATTGCTTTAAGAGTTATTTAAATTATAATATTAGATAACAATAATGCACTGTATTTAACTCTAGTTAATAAATTTTGAATTAAAAAAATTAACATATTTTTGGTCCTTTACAATAGATGACACAACTAAACTGAAGAAATAGCTTGCCAAAAGTTAAATTTCTCTTAATTCTATACTAAAAAAGTAAATAATTTTTTACTATTAATTAGATGTTGTTACTAATATAGTAAAAATTACATGTTTGAATACATATTCTTTTACAGAAATTATCTTCACTAGCATGAATGTGTAAATTAGGATTTACTACAAACACTTTCAAGAAATGTCACATTTCCAGTATTAATAAAGTTTTTATATTAATGAGAATGAACGCATAAATGAAGAAAACACCATTCCTTGAGGACAATTACTAATGAGACAATTTTCTACATTTATGCTCTGTCATTTATTATCTAACTATGCTTTTCTAACAATATTTTATTAAAATATGAATAATGATCATATAAACTGAAAAACTGGACATTGCTTTAAAATTCACACGTTGAAATGTGTTTTAAAAACTTTAAATATTCTTGAATTACTTATAAACATATTTAGTACTCGTTAGAATATAACTTCATTTTGTTTCAAAGCTTTTTTTAAACTTGAGATTCAAATAAACAATTAAAAAAAACATTTTGCTATCAAGTTTATAATTCTATCAATTTGTGGAAAATTTTACTATTTAAATTGTTTACCTCACTTTATCAAGCCATGAAATTAAGTTGATTGCAACCTCATTCAGACATCCGTTTTTATAGAGAAATTTTTGTTCAATCACTTAAAATTAAAGGTTGTTGTACTTCAAGATCAATATAATTTAAGAATTATCAACATAACTACATTAATTTTATAAGATACGAGAAATAATTCATTAGAATTTCAGAGTAAAACTTGTCCAAGATATAATATGTTTAAGAATATAATGTTTACTTTATTCCTGATGAATTTAAAAATTCATATTTTAGTAACAAAAAATTAAATCTGCAAAACATTAATCCGGTCTAAAGGGTGAAATTTGTTTGACTGGTACCTTTCAGTGGTGGTTCGTAGTCGAAAATGTTAGAGCAGTTGGAAACATGCGACTTCCTCCCCACCCATTCATGAACAATATTTATTAGTACTCAAACTCAAATAAAAGTTTTCTTTTAATTTGTAATAAATAATAGCATTTATAATAAAAAATTATAAAATAATATTTAAAACATAACATTATAAAATAAGAAAAATTAATCAAATAATTGGGTATAGTTTTTGATTGACCTTTTTAAATCATTGCTTCCAAATGTTAATCCACACCATTTCTAGCACTATTCTAAACACCCTTTTCAATTCCGACTAACAAACATGGTCAGCAAAACGGTTTTTAGAAGTACAACTACCTCACAACCAGTTTTGCTGTCAGTCACACAATCCTCTTTAAGTTATTGGCGTTTATCAGCATCTTTCTATCTTTTAAAATAAGTTTTTAGCAAGACGCACACTTTATCATAACGAACTCCATGTTTCAAAATATTCATTTAAGATGTTACTTGACAGATGTCTAACTATCATGAAAACTATTTCCATTTTTAAAAATGTCCCTAACCTGCCTCTAGTCCTCGCCAATTCACTGAAAGCCAATCAAATCATCGAATTTAAAAGTGAATTGTATTGTTCCTCTCGGGCTGAACTGCCATAGTAACGGCTCAGGCGAATCGTAATTTCACAAACTGGCTGCAGTTGGCTTGATTGGTTGTTTTCAGATTATCTGGTGCCGTCAGCAACATGAGGGCTATAATACGCTGAAACATTCGTCATTAGACAAGCCAACATACATTTACAAACACCCATGCCTAACACGGGACTCGAACCTGCAACCTCGAGGTCTAGAAGCTAGCACGCTAACCACTGCAGTTGGCTCGAAGAACACCAGTTTGGGTTGATTTTAAAGGTTTTTTTCCCTCATGGGTTGTGAATAAAGGCAACAAGTTTGCTTTATTGGAGTTTTGCCCATTTACCATAGAAATTTCATTTTCAATTCTAATCTTCATTTAAGAAAATTAGTATAACATATATATATATTTTTTAAACTAGTAAATTTAGATGCATCCTGACTGTATCCCACGAGCCACCACTGGTATCTTTTTAGTTTAGAAAACCTTCTCTCTTTTTCTTTGAAGACTTTGTTCTGTTGTAAAAAGAATAGATCAACTGACTTTTTTTTTTAATGCAACGTCTCCTATTTTCTGCGACAATATTGCATGGTTTCTCCTTTGAGATGTACAACATTCAATTCTTTAAATATAAGAATACTGTAGGCTATACAAAAAATTATGTTAAATTTGAAAGAAATCAAATTGCTCAAGTTCTTCTTCAGTAGATATTACAACTTTCAAGTTTGAAATAAAGACTACAATTAAGGAAACCATTTTTAATTTTGCTGCTAGGTAACAATAATGCATGTTTTCAGAACAAATTGTATCTAGTTATAATATTTATCAAAAATGAACATGTGTAACAATATAATTAAAATGTCAGTCATATGTTTACCTGTCTATCAACAAATATTTAAAAAACACAATGGTACTACTACATTGCAATGTGTGTAATTAGAGGCTAAAAAATAACAAAACGTTAACACTGAACAAAGCAAGTGGCATAATAAATGTTGACAATAACAGTGGAATGCAAACAAGAACAAAAATTTTCAAAATTGCAATATATAATACAATTCTTTTGAATTAACACAAGCTATATTTGAATTTAATAAATAAGTTTAATAATCCATAAAATTAGGTTAAACTTAAGGACACAGCACTAGGAAATTTGTCAGCAAAATACGTTAAGTAGGTATAGATTCATGGTCTATTTAGAGCTGTATAAATGTTTTACCACACATTTGGTCAAAACGCAGTACAATGTTTCTACATAAAACTATAACAAAATAAGTTGGTTGAAATAATTATGCACAACAATTTTAAACAAATCATATTAGGTACAATAATTTGTTGGTAAATTCCTTGACTATGGTGCAACTTGATTTCTGAAAAAGGTGTCAATGCCAAAATGATGCAATTTCTTATATGCAGCTAAGTCAAAATTCTTATAACAATTTAACGATTAAGATTATCAAAAAATAAAATAATTTAACTTCATCACTAATTTTATAAGCAAACAGAGGTCTATTACTAGTTATAGTAACACATTTCCCACGAATTTAAAAAACTTGGTGACAATTGATGGTTATAAAATTGTCAATCTCGGTCAGATTTAAAGAACTAGCAGTATATCAACTAACTTCTGCACCAGCACCTATAAGTATTAAAGAAGCAAGGAATTATAACTATGTATTTAATGGTAAAAGCGTAGAATATTGTACCCCTCATTTTTTTTACTACACCAAGAAGAAATATATTTCAAATAGCTACTTGACACCAAAATTATAAATAGAATTGAACCCCCCCCCCCCTTTTTTTTTAAAGAGGAAGTCCTAGCAAGTAGACCTGAAAATTTAAATTTTTAAGTAATAGCCAGTGGCCGGTAGACACTTTTAGTTTAATAGCCACTTCATCGCAGTAATTTTTTTTTTTTTTTTGACGAATGTCCCAGCCAGGGAAGGGGAGGTTGGGGTTTTACCTTTTACCTAAATGTATGCAGCAGCGCAATCATATTTTTTTATTATTATAATTTTTTTTTTTTGAAGAGGATTTCTCAATTCTTTATTTGATTTGTATTAACTATATAAATCAAAACACAAATCTAAGTTGGTTGTGTTTAATAAAATGTCAATGAAAGTATAAAAAAAAAATCAAGTATTGGATCTAAACTTTTTTACTTATGGAGGCCCATAAATTTGTAGCAAATCTGTAACATAGTGCTGAAAAGGGTTAATAAAAACGAAAAAATCTGTCGGAATCAATTTGAAATATTAAGGAGTTTAGGGTTCTAATATATTCTGTTGACAAAAACGCAAGACAAGAAGAAAAATAACCATGCCTGTGAAAGATGTAGTCAGATTGAAGTTTGAGAATTTGTATAACAGCAAGGCTATCGGGGGCCGCGCTCTTAAGTTATAGGATAACTAAAAATATAAGAGAAATAATACACAAATAATTAAGGTTCCAATATATTTTGTTGACAAAAACGTCAGGCAAGGAGAAAAATAATCATGCCTGTATAGGATGCAGTCAGATTGATTTTTTTTTTTTAACAATAAGGTGGTGGCCGCTCCTGCACAGGAAATGCAAGAGGGAAACTAAAAAATTTCAAAATTCCCAGACACTTTTTTGATTTTCCGATTTTCCTGAATTCCCGGTTCTGTCACCTCCTTGTCAACTCATGAATCCATATCATGAATGAATGGATTTTAATGGAATGGCGTATACGCACGGGATTAGAAGATTTAAAGAAAAGAAAGGAAGACTTTCATTCATTTGGAAATTTCGGTGCAGTCGGTAACAATTAAAAAAAAAAAATCGGCGGTGAAGAGAGAAACGAAAGGTGTCCGGTTGATTACTTTATCTAGTCGTCTCATCACGCCATTTAAACGACCTGTAGCGAGTGGCGACTAGATATTTTCAGGTCTACTAGCAAGGATCATTCCCTATATTAGCTATGGTACAATCTTCTAGCCCAATGCATTTAGAAACTACTTAGTAGAAAACCTTAACATTAGGTGAGTGGGTACAAAAATGATCACTTAATAAAATGACATAATTTAAAAACTCGAAAATAGCGTCTAATATATTTCATTTTGTATTTGAAAACCTTACGTTAATGAATATATAGTGGCTCCATCTGGTTTTGTATTTTGCTATTGTCATTTACAATAGATAAACATTAAATGCAAACAATTTATGTCATTTTATTAATTGATCTTTTTCCTACTTATTCACCAAATTAAAAAAAAAAAATAGTTTCTAAATGCACTGGGCAAGAAGATTAACATAGCAAGTATAGGGAATAATCTTTACTAAGACTTTCTCTTGAAAAAATATGTTAACATATCATGATAAAAGTGTAGAATAACCCAAAGCTCAAAAGTGTAGAATAACCCAAAGCTCTAAAAGTGTAGAATAGCCCAAAGCAAGAGGTACCCCTCTTGCGCCCCAAAACCTACTTAATTTTCAGTAAAATATAAATTAATCAAGATCTAAATTGTTAAATAGAAACTAATCACAAACAATATTGAATATGATACTTACACTTTTAACGAATGAAAACTACACAAACAAGTCAAATATCCTCAATAATATAGAATACAAAGAACACCATAGCATCCACCCGATACTTTGTCATTAGAGTAACTAAGAAGCATATTTTTAACAATAAGTAGTATTTTTTAATTGAATATTAGAAAAAACAAATAACAATATATGCTCAGAGAACAAAGGACTACTTCATTTTCAGAGCAGAAAATGACAATCTTTCAACAAGAGTAACAAATAATGTAAAAAAATCCTACTTTGACAACAAGTACTGTTACTTACTTGTCATCCCGTCATCCATTTTTAAAAGAACCAAAACTCTCGCCAAAAGGCAGCTTCTATGAGTATACTAAAGCAAAAATGAAAGGCTTATGGCTACAATTTAAATAGTTTGTTGTGATGTCATCATTAGCACTTGTTGTTCATCATTGGCACTAAAGCTGCCTTTTGGCTACAGTATTGGGTTTGTCGAAATTGGTCGACGGGATGTCAAGTACCTAATTATTAAACGTCATCAGAATGCTTAGGACATGCAAACTTCCCGGACTTAAATTTACTGCTCACATGCTTTTCACAAAAAGAACTAGGGCATGCATAACACTGATAATTAGCGCTTTCTTTGCACTTTTTGCAAAAGTGCACTGGGCATTCCCATTTTGCAGGCACTTTATCTTTCCCTCCAAAACCTGGTCTTAAACAACGAATATGAAACGCTTTGCCACAATCCTTATGTGAACAATTTATCAGCTTTCCTCCTGTTTTGCACTTAAAGCAAAATAGTTTATCTTTCTTTAGTCCATTCTGTTTTTTAACCTCTTTTTTCACATTCCCATTATGAATTTGCGATTTTTGAGCTTTGGTTGAATTCTTTTCCTTACTATCTTTCTTAGCATTTCCATTTGGAAGTTTAAGAGATATTTCAACTTTGGTAGAAGACTTCTTTTTACTATTCTTTGCCCCAAATTCATCTTCACTGTTAGCATCGGCATCCTCCTTTTGAATGGACGAATGATACACCCCGTTGTGTGGCTTCTTCCCAATAAGGCCACTGCACCTTTTTGATCCGCAATTACACTTCAACTTCTCGAAATGAGAAAAATCCATCTGGTAATCGAATGTTAATTCGGACCCAGCAGGGATGTCTTTCTTTGCGAATATACCAACCCTTGCATCTCCCAACACCATCCACTTCTGAGTCTCGCAATTCGGTTCGCACGAGTGGTTCATGAAGCGAGAAAAATTCCCTTTAGGTCCTGCGTCGATGATCCTTGTCGAATCAAGTGTGCAAAAGTAGAAATTTGTGTCACCAACAAGTTGCTTTTGATGAATTCGTCTTTCACATTCCTCTTCGTCAATTAGATCACCACAATACTCGCTGACGAAACTTCCTTTCTTAATGTCCTCGAGGCACTTAAGTCCCCAACCTCGTTTCTCTGTCCAGAAAGGTTTTGCCACAGGATATTCTAGTTTCTGGAACTTTTGATTTTGACACTTATCACCTGCATCACATATATCTTCATGGCATTCAGTACACATACTTCTGTTGAGACACATGGAATTGTACCCACAAGGATCAGGATCGTCCCGCTTACATCCACAACTGTTATGGTCGGAAATATCGTGCGACGTGTAAATCTGAACGTTTCCAATAGGTCTGTTGCTCTTGATATGTTTGTAGGGAGGAGGTTTCTTGTGATTATTTGATTCAACAGGCTGAAGGGTCTTATTTACTAAGGCCGTTAGAGCAAACTGGACAGCATCGTCAAAATCAGGATCAGGTATGACCTTTTTAAAGTTATGTTTCAAATGCTTGTCCTCAAACCCCAGTTTTTTGTAAAAAAATGGATACACCCTACCTTCCTGAATCCAATAATATTCGTCGCTTCCAAAAAACTTGACAGGAAACTCGCCTTCAAAATGTCTCACTTCGTCGACCGCATCAGGAATGTCTTTCGGATTCAAGACCACCGCTGGCCACCATCGGAAATCATATACTTTCGCCCACACAACGTCGTTAAAGGATATTTTTTTCCGTGACATGCATCTACCGCAGGTAAATTCGTCTTCAGAAACCATCTTTACTTTACAACAGTGTTTGTGAATAGCAGCGGGACAGAACTTGCAAAATATCAAATCCTCGTTACAGCCACAAAACACACAAAAAGCTAATTTCATAACACCAGGATAATTTCTATGTTTCTCGGGTGTAAAATGCTTAGGACACAGTGCACCTTCAGAAGAAACAACTGCTCCAGGTATGAAGCAGGCCTCTTTATCGTGAAAAGCAACAGGGCATTCCATACAGTTTAACATTTCCCCTTTAGAAATTAGAGGATTTTTTGAATTGGTATTGAAACACGTCAAACATATATGAAGTGGGCATAGGTTCACTTCTGCTTTTGAATTTGGCAGGGTTTCCAAACATTTTCTGTGATACATTTTATCACAAGAAGACAATGAACATTTAACCAAATTGTCATCTTTTGATTTGCACGAAAAGCATTCGCCAATGCAGCCATGTGTTGAGGAAATAGAATCATCCGTACCGTTGGTCTTCAATTTCTTACGACTAGCAGCACCATTTTCATCCGATGAAATCACCGCCTGAATTTCAAAATTATTGTCGTCAATTTTATCTTTCCGTTTTCGTCTTGCTTTTAATAGGCTCATTGTAGGTGTATAATCTTAATACAACAGTCGCATGTAAATATAATTTCAAATCATTTGTTTATCAATAATTCTTTGAAAAATCAAATTAAGACATGGCCATTGTCAACTACTGATAGTTTATTCTCGAAAAAATGTTAGTGTAAAAGCCGATAATTTCGGATGTAGCGGGTAAACATCCAAAATTCAAAGTGCTATTTATTAGGCTACGGTTACAGTTAGATGATATATAAACAAATTAATAATACTTCTCGACGAGCTGAGTTGTTCATTGACTCTGCAATAAAAAAACGATAAAGAAAAAATTATAAAATAAAAACGTAGCAATTGTCAAAAGTTACATTTGAAAATAATAAAAAGAGAAAGCATGACCAGAAATTTTGTTAAAATCAATTTGTAACGTTTCGAGGATAAGGGGTTTATTATTTAGTGACGCCATCTATTGACGAGAATTTGAGCAATAAACTCAGACGAATTTTAAACAATGATTTATTAAACATTGAAACATAAAACCTTTTTTTATCAATGAAGTTAATTTAATATTTTAGGAAAAAATCACATGTTTTATTTAACACATTTAAATAAATACCTATCAATTGAGTTCCCCAAACTAATAAGTGTCTCTATGTGTGGTTCACTTTTTTATAGTATAAAGACAGAACTTCCAGAAGTTCTAGCATATATTCTGGCGTGCAAAGTGACTTTAAAAACAAGACATTTTGTTTTCTAATTTGAAGAAATTTTAAAATGGAAAACTAATATTTAATTTAATTTTAATTGTTTTAATATCGATTTCATAAAAATAAGTACAATTGACTTTTATATTACTTAAAGACGTGTAACTAGATAGAAACTGGAGAAAAGAAATAGCACGATAATGATACATCAGTAGGTTAAAAACATAAAAATTCCTTTCTAAATATTTTATTTCGTAAGAAAACTATGTACTTGTAAAATGCTATAAAACGAAAATCGTTAATTAATGGTAGTTTTGATTGGTATTTAAATAACTTACGGCGAATATGTAATTGTATTGGAAAAATACCTCTACTATAATACAGCATGTATGCTGGTAACAAAATAGTTTCAATCCAGGTTGGTTTTTTTTTTTAGGGGGGGGGGGGGGGGGCATTTTTTTTGTTTTTTTGTTTGTTACTTTGCCTGTTTTATACTCTACCATAGTACAGATGCAACATAAATGGTTGGAACCATTGGTTGCTCCCCGTATTTAATGACATGGCTTTACAAGAAGAGTTTTAAAGAGTAACAGTGAAATTTAAAAAAAAATAAAAATAGTACATACAAAAAAGTTATTTTCGCCTTCATCACGGATTTAATCGGAAGATTTGACCAATTTGGAATCTCGAACGCTCTCTCGGCTTAAACACACCCTGATCTTTACTTCAATTTCAGCGTCACAAATACATTTGAGTGAAATTTTAAAGTACCAAGAAACAGAGGTAAGCTTTGATTTTGACATTTTTGAAATAAAAAGCATTTTTCCATTTTCAATACATATATGCATTATCCATGCATATATGTATTGAATTTACTTTGTGTGCGACGAGCTGAACTAAAAATGTTTGTCCTGCAATAGCATCCAAAATACTCTTGAAATGCAATAGTTTTTATTCAGTGTTTGAACTAAAAGCAATAATTTTATTCTGTGTCGTTTAGTTTTAAGATTTTTAATTATTAATTTTAATTAAAAAGTCTTAGATTTTAAACAATCTTTCTTCAATTAAAATGTTATAAAACTGATCAATTTATGTCGTTATATATGATCAACGAAAAGTTGACTAGCACCCAGTAAAATGAATCTGCACCCCCCCCCCCCCCTGCAATTAATCCTGCCGGTTCCCGTGCCGTCATTGTGAATTAGAGGTCGGCGATATATCGATAAGATGATATTTTTATTGATATTTCTAAAAAAAATATCGATATTAAAAGTATCGATAAAAGTCACCTGATATATCGATATTTTGAAACATTTTTAGTTTTTGGATGATTGTTTTGTAGTTCCATGTGTTTTTTCGATTTTCTTTATTCCCTTTTCAAAAACTTCAAAACTTGGCTGAGAGACAGTTAAAATGGCACCAATATTCAATATTTTCCCATACACTTAAAACACATATTGAACGCTATTGAAAATTATCTAAGTTTTTCTTAAAATTACTGCTCCAATAAAGCGAATATATATATATATATATATATATATATATATATATATATATATATATATATATATATATTTTTTTTTTTTTTTTCTTTCTTGGTAGTAGATCCATTTCAGTTGAAAAAGTAGTCACCTTTCAAAAAAGCAATCATGAAAAGTAGAAATTTCCACCGAAAAACATTGTTTCTGGCAAAATTAAAAATCAAATTAAAAAAAAAATCATGTATCGATATATCGATATTTTTTTCTATGTAACGATAGAGTATCGATATTTCCGACCTCTTGCATACAAATAGATCGTTGAGCGTGACTGCAAAAAAGGCTTTCGCGCGCTCTTCTTACTATTACTTGCTTCCAGACTAAACAGTTCCATGTCAAGAAGACTTATGTGCTAGGTCCAGCCTATAACTTTTACCTAGATCTTGGTAAAAGTTATAGGTTGGAGTTTAGCCGCCATCATATGGCATTCTTTTGCATCGATATTGGTATGATTTTGTTGCTCAGTATTTGAATGAATAAGGATTTTATTTTTGAATCCACTATAGCCGCCTATTTTTGTTTTAAAACCAAATACAAAATTTGCTGATATTTCCTTTACAAAAAAAGAGAAAGAAATTAAGAAATCCACAAACAAAGAATTATTCCTTAGAATGAAAAACGTAAAACGCAACTCATTGTATTTATACAATAGTTATTTATGCAACTAGAGGGAAAAGGAACACTCTTCCAAACTAGGTAAAGCGCATATTTGACGAGTTTGAAAAAGTATTTTCCCGAGTGCAAAAAATATTTTTAATAGATATATTTATAGATTTTTGACAACTCCAGTCAATGAATTTCTTCAGAAAATATACCATTTCAATGCCAAGACTGTACAGTGTACAATATTTGAGCACGAGATGTACGAGAAAGTTACTTTTCCGCACTCCTCGCGAAAAAGTACATCTGCCACGATTTTCGATTCAAAATGATTTTAAAAATTTTAATTTTTTGCACGTTGCTATAAAAAAAATAATAATTGTCCCATGTATTTTGATGCTTTGCCAATTTGCATTTTTGCTCAAAGGTATCAGTCAGTATTTTCCTGAAATGGAAATATGTTGCTCTCCTGTTCCAATATTTTTCTAGAGGTTTCACTGTTATTCATGATCCGAAGCTAAAACATCGAAAAACACTATTTCAAACCAGTTTCTTACCCAATTTTTTGTATGACTACCAACGAAAAAGTTTTAGGGCTCGTAAATTTTCTCAAAATCCTTTTCTTAACCAGAATTTACAGCATCAGATGAAGGTGAGATTGTAACGTAAATCCTATTTGATGTAAAGAAAGTGAAATATTCTGATCTACCTAATATGTTAACGAAATATAATTTTAATCCTTACTTCATAACCGCATGTTGAAGAGTAGGACGAGTGAAGGGTAGAGATGACGCAGAGTAGGAATAGGATGCTGTGAACTGTCCAATCAAATGTGGACGCCATCTTCTAAAATTGATAATTAGGTGCTTGTCAGATGACCTGAAAGTAAGAAAAAAAAATAGATAGTAAAATTGCATTCATGATATAAGGGGCATAAGGTAAAAGTTTTTTTTTTTTTCTTTTCATTGTGATGAAAACATTAAACACAATAATATCTCTATGTATATATGGCAAAACCCTCACTCATTCACTCACTCAACACTAATTCTCCTACTTCCCATGTGGTCCCAACTCTGAAAACTGGTACAAATATAAACAATAGCGAACATAGAAAAAGTAAGTTATTCCGATCTCGATTAACCCACTTTGAGGCGTCGAAAAGGGGTTCACAAATCCACATCAGAATTATAGTTTAATTGAAAGTTGTGCGATGCTCCACACCCCTAGTTTAATTTTCATATCAGTAAGTTTCAAAGATAAACTGATGCAGTGGTGGCCCGCGATCGAAAATACTAGTGCATCCGGAAACATACGATCCCTCTCCTTCCCCCCCGCCCCTCCACCTCCACCATACACTTTTCTCAATCATTTATGATAGCAAAGTCTTTAATCTTCATGGACGTCGCCAGGAATATTTGCAGGGGGGTGCAAAACTAGATTTTTATCAAAACCATTAATATTTAAAAAAATTTAATTATTAATTATGCATTATAACTATTCTTTAAAAATAGTAAAACTTTTAAAAAAAATTCATGGTATATATTTTTGAAAGCGCAGCTCTGTTAAAGAGAAAAATTGTAAAAATATTAAAAAATATATTTTTAACGATTTTTTTTATCATCCAATTAGATCTCATGGTCTTCAAGAGACAGTAGAACGCGAACAGAGGACCACGAAGATGCAAAAATACAGAAGAGTAAAATTTTATTTCTTCCAAGTTTCGGAAATAATTAAAAAAAAAAAAAAAAACGTTCGCTCACTTCCCCCTACCCACACAAATTTTCGACCAATCAGTTCATTGAATTCTCAAGCCGAAGTTGGAAAAGTGCTCACTGGAACTCTCTCTACACGTTATATGGAGGGAAAGGATCTGTTGGGTCCTATCGGTTACCATATGGTAACGTCGCAGCCAAAACGCGTTTCAGGAACACTCGGCCACGGTTCAGAGGGATATCTCCAGTTTGGGTTGATTTTGAATATTGAGACAACAAGTTTGCTACATATCGGATTTCTTTGCACTTACCATAGAAGTTGGATCTTCATTTTAGAAAATTGTAAAATACATAATTATAGTTTTATACTAATAAATTTAGTTGCAGACCAGCTCTACTGATTTTGGTGCACGAGCCGCTACTTTATAGGGGGGGGAGACGACATCGCACTACTTTCAGATATACCTTAATTCTGATCACTACAATTAAATTTGATGTGACATGAATTGATATAATTTACCATTTTGGTTTTCATATTTTTATTAAGTTTTTAATTTTTTTTTAGTTTTATCGATAATTATTACACTTAACTAAAAAACAATCCACCACCAAAATCTCGGAATTGACGATAAGTTTTTAAGACTTTATCGAAATCGAATTTCTACCAGAATTTCTGCGGTAAGGATGTTTAGAGCACCTTAAAAGGCATCACCACAGATATTTTGTTCAAAATTGTCACAACCGTGTTTTTGAAAAATGCTGGAAAACATTAATATTTTAATGGAAGTTCTGAATTATGCCTTTTTTTCTGAACTCTCTTTGTCACATTTTATTACCATTTTCATGGTTTCATGCTACAATTTTACATCATATGCATCGCTCTTACATTTTGCCTTCTGTACTTATGCATCATAATGTTATGCATAGTTACAGAAAAATTCATAAAGATATAGTTACAGTTATTGAGAAATCCGTGAAATTATGCATGAAAAGATAACTTTTGACAAGAGTTATATGGAACAGGGAGTTCAGAATTAAAGAGGTGTCAGCAAAAAAATTAACAAAAATTGTCTTGTAACAAAAATTTCAGAAAGCATCCCGTATTTGTTCCTCATTTGAAAACTTTTTAAATTGTTGCTTTATTGTATAAATACATGTTGCTTTGGTTTTGCAGAATATATTATCTAAAAGTACTGATACAAGGAAGAAAATGACTAGGGAAGAAAAGGTCTAAACTAAAAGATTTGTTTACAAACAAACTAATTTTGAATATAATGTAATAAAGTAATTACTACAGCAAATTTAACATAAATAAAGTTTATTTACAAGGCAAAGGATATAATTTTTTTTTTTTTTTTTTTTTTTTTAGCAACTATCATTTAAAATCTAACTACTGCTCACTGAAAAAACATAACTTGTTTGTGTAGCCGCATATGCAGTTAATTAGTTTCAGAAAAAGAAATCTTATTTATGACGAACATGCTAATTTCAGAAAAGTATACCATGTCATTTAAAGCTTTTAGTTTTAGCAACAGTTTTTGTGTACGCTTCCCACATACGAAAAATAAAAATAAAATTATTTTTCAAATATTTAATAGGTAAATTTCAACTAAAATATACAATAAACATTCTACCAGGATATAAATAATGAAGGATGTTGTTGCTTTTTATGACCCTATCAGAATCAACAAAAAACTAAATTGGCGTGAATAAACCGAAATGCGTGCGTTATTTAAATATCCAAAACGAATGACCTACATGGATACCTCGAACTATTAAAATATTTTGAATTTGTTTTTCATTTATACCATTCTGTTAACTTAGCAACATCATCTTATTAGCCAAACAATGCAGTGCCAATACTAGTAACAGTCATACATGTACATCATCTGAATGTTAAAAATTCTTTATTGTAGTTTAATCATTACGCGCATGAAATAGAGCTAGCTTCATTATGATATTCAAATAAATAAATTCTTCTGCAGAGCAATCGCTTCCTTGTTGATATAACCTGTGTATATTCACTGAATATATGAAATCGCAATTATATAGATGTAGACATATTTATGTTGAAGAAAATTAGTTTCTTTCATTACACGTTCTCGAAGTTAATGGGATATACATTGTGCACTAAAATGTTGTTGAGCTAGATTTTTATTTTTTGAATATGAGAGATAAGACTGCTACAAACTCCAATTTAAAAAAAATTATAATTATTACGGTAAGAAATCATAGTATGATGGTAAACAAATGCGTTTCATAATTTAAGAAAAACGTAATCACTGTCAAGTGCCGATGTCCTAAGAAGCAAAGTTTCTGTACCCTTGGACTCGGAATCTGCGGTTCGATTTTGTGTGTGGCGGGTAATAAACCCATTTGATGTCATCAAGTTGAGCTGAAACTTGGCAGATATACTCTTTGTCAATGATAATGCATTCTACTAAGTTATGGGGACAAAAAAAATTGGTCCATGGCACGGAATTGTAGGTTTTCTTCAACACTATGAAAAGTTGATCTGAGCTCAAAATCGCTTAAATAAGTTGCAATTGCACATAATGTTGGCAATGCAATTAAAAAAAATTGTACTATGCTTTTTAATGAGGGCTTTGTCTTATTATTATTACTGTTATTATTATTATTGTTATTATTACTATTATTATTATTGTTGTTATTATTATTATTATTACTATTATTATTATTATTATTATTATTATTATTATTATTATTATTATTATTATTATTATTATTATTATTATTATTATTATTATTATTATTATTATTGTTGTTGTTGATGTTATTATTATTATTGTTATTATTATTATTATTATTATTATTATTATTATTATTATTATTATTATTATTATTATTATTATTATTATTATTATTATTATTATTATTATTATTATTATTATTATTATTATTATTATTATTGTTATTATTATTATTATTATTGTTATTATTATTATTATTATTGCATTGTAGTTTTGGCTTCTGCAGACTTGCATAATTCATATCAAACAGCACGGCGAGATTTAAATGCGGTCTACGTGAATGGGAAGCCATCGTCACTGAACCCTGACCACCGCCAGAAACAAATTAATTTACAGTTAATTTACATCGGCTACAATTATACAGCTATCGACTACAAATAATACAGCTAATTTATAATACATATCTCATAGACATTTATCAATTGAAATATTTAAAACAATTGCATTTATTGATTTGAATTCATAATATTTTGATAGGCAAAGAAAAAGAAAAAAAATAATGGAACCTATTCATAGCTTCTACTTTTTAAAAACTCCCCCCCCCCCCCGAAAGTTTCGAAATTAAGAGGAGCAGACATTTATTTAGAACACATTTTGTTGATGAAATTTCAAGCCATACATGTCACAATGTGACACAACTAAAAATCCTCTCATCTGATGTAGACATTTGGGTATATCGGATTTAAAATTATTAACTTTTTTAATAAATTTTAAACCTGATTACAACCCGGCATTTATTGACAAGTGTGCTACAATTTACTTATACGATACTCAACTTTTAACGTTTTTTAAATTTGATCAACTTTCAGTAAAATTAAAAGTCCAAATCTAGTTATGTTGAAAATTTTAGAGTTCTACGATTATTGCAAGTCAAACTTTTAAAATAAATAAATAAATAAATGAACGAATGAATAAACGAATAAACGAATAAAAAAATAAACAACTAAACAAATAAATAAATAAGTAAATGAATGAATGAATGAAAGAATGAATAAACGAATGAACAAATAAATAAATAAGTAAATGAATGAACGAATGAATAAACGAATAAATAAATAAATAAATAAATAAATAAATAAATAAATAAATAAATAAATAAATAAATAAATAAATAAATAAATAAATAAATAAATAAATAAATAAATAAATAAATAAATAAATAAATAAATAAATAAATAAATAAATAATAAGTTTTTTTTTTAATTAACCCTACACCATTGGTTACTTGCATTTCTTTGCCTTCCTCAACAATTCACTATTCAAAGATTATTAAATAAATAAACAAACAAACAAACATACAAACAAATATACAAACAAATATACAAACACACAAACAATAAATAAATAAATAAATAAATAAATAAATAAATAAATAAATAAATAAATAAATAAATAAATAAATAAATAAATAAATAAATAAATAAATAAATAAATAAATAAATAAATAAATAAAATTAAAATTCTGTTTGTTAAAAGCACATTTAGAAGACTAAAACCACTTACGTTTAAAATTTCAAAGTTCTACGTAAATTGGTCCCTTGTCGCAGTGCCACAAGGATAGAATTGTTTTATTATTATAGAATATTTAGCCATTACAGCTATGGAAATTGAATCGTATTTATAGAGCTTTGATTAAACAGAATAAATTCGACAGAACAGGTTTAGTTCTAAAAAAAGACCAGTATCTACAGGTGTGTAAATGTTTAACATTTTATAGGTGTATGCTAAATTTTCCCCTTTACACATTTATTTTGTCGTCTAGACATAATTGCGACAAACGATAGAATACGTTGGAAAATGTCAATAAATAAACGACCCTAATGAGGAATTTAGGAGCGTTAAGTTTCGAAACTTTTGAATAGTGAATTGTTGAGGAAGGCAAAGAAATGCAAGTAACCAATGGTGTAGGGTTAATTAAAAAAAGTTAATTTAAACCCTATCGATGATATTTTCTTCGCATGTTTCATTGCATTGCCAGTGTCGGGCCTAAGGCGTGTGCGATCGCACACATACAATTTTGAGAGGGATGCCGAGATGAGAAAAAATATTAAAATAAATAAATAATAAGGTAATTTTTTTTTTGAGTGCAAATTAGCCTAACCTACTTAAGGTGCATTCTTTCGCAAGAGACTCAACCTTGCAATTTTGTCCATAACATATTATACTTTATTGTCTTTAGATTATTATGCACTAATAAAAATATTTTCGGCTGCTAAAGCTAGGAAGGTCTATCGCTAAGTATGTAATACAGATTATTTTAATAAATTTTTTTGTAATATTTTTTCATGAATATTAGCATTGCGCTGAGAGTGTGTGTGCAATGGCTATCTAACTTCTTACATCTTTTTTTTATGTTAGTAAAATACAAAAGAATTTAACGTATTTACTTTTTTTAAATGTTATTAATACTAATTAAATAAAATCAAAATGTCAATAGCCGCTGAGCACAATACATCTTTGACGACAACACAAAATGTAAACAAAAATAGGATAAATTTAAAACGTAGAAAACAAAACGATGCATACAAAAATAATGCTTTAAAACTGCACATGCGCAAAAGTTGTCTAAAAAAGTTTCTGTTGTAAAATTGCAAAAGTTTTTATGTTTCTACAATAGATTTTTATAACTTTATTGATATCAATACAGTAAGTACTAATTTTGTTTTGAAAGCTTGATAACCTACAATTTTTCATAATCTTACAATAACAGCTTTGTCTAAGAAATGAATTGAAAAAGCCTATTTGGCAATATGTAGGTTCCAGACGATGACTCATCCCTATAAGAGCGAAACATGATGCACGTTTTGAAAAGATTATTATTAAATATTTGGTCTGTCGATGCAGATAAATAGATTATGATCAATGATAAATTTTTACAAGCAGCGATTTCTTAGAAATAAAATCTATCGATAGCGAAATCTTCTTCTGCAACATTCGAAAAAGACTTCTAGTGACAGACGATCACATTGAAACCGGCCCATATTGATAAGGGGCATATCTTTTCGATCTCGAAAATAGAACACACCTAGTCCACACAAAGGAAAGCAATAAATTGAGATTGCTTTTCCATAATCGATTATATTTCAATCTAGACCAATTTTTTATTAAATATAAGTAATGCTAGTACAATGATTTTAACAAGATTTTAAGAGGAAGACCTAGTAAGGATCATTCTCATTACTTGCTATGTTACAGTATTCTATTCCAGTGCATTTAGAGACTGCTTTCTATAAAACCATGAAATTTGGTGTGTAGGTATAAAAAAGATAACCTAATGAAATGACATAAATTATTTTCATGTAATGTCTAGCTATTATAAATGAAAATTAAAATAGCAATAGACAAAACCAAGTCGTGTCATTGCCATCGATATAGATAAACAACTGGATAGACTGCTCCATTGTCAATGCAAAAAGAAAAACGCGCCGGGGATTGCGAAGCTGGTGGGAAGATTAACTAATCACAGTTCACTTTTATAGTTGGATGGAAATGCGAAAAACCTTGTACAATGCTAGAGTATATATATATTTGCACATTATTACTAATTAAGGTCTACTATTGACATTTCTGCTGCGCACAACCCAAAATTTTATTTCTCGGCAAAAATTTCAATCCTCGGCAATCCGTATTTTTTGTCCACCCAACGGCATCTGGCAACGGCATCATTTTCCCAGCGTTAAGCAGTTTATCCAGTAGTTTATTTATATCGATGGTCATTGCACTCATTAACGCAAGGGCATTAACGCATATGCATTAACGCAAGGGTTTCAAATATAAAATAAAATATATTAGACGCTATTTTCGAGTTTTTAGTTTATGCCATTTCCTTAATTGATCATTTTCATACCCACTCACCATACCTATTTCAAGGTTTTACAAAAAGTAGTTTCTAAATGCACTGGGATAGAAAATTGTAGTATGCGAGTGTAAGGAATGATACTAGGTTTGGTTGGTTGGTAGGAGTTTAACAGCTCAAGGGCAACACGCGGGCCATACTGCGCCAGATACTTACTAGGTTGGTTGGTTGTTTTCAGATTATCTGGCGCCGTCAGCAACACAAGGGCTATAATGAGCCGAAACATTCATCATTAGACAAGCCAACATACATGTATAAACACCCATGCCTAACACGAGACTCGAACTCGCAACCTCGCGGTCTAGAAGCTAGCACGCTAACCACTATACCGTTTGGTCAGCGATACTAACTAGGACTTCCGTTTTAACAAGATAGCGTTTAGTAGTAGTAACTTTAGTGTTTAACTGAGATATTGTCATATTAAATAATAATAGTTAAAGCCGTGAAAGAAATGAACCTGTTTTTCATCTACGCTAACATATAGTTGGTTGATAGTTTTTTATATAATCGCTCTCAACTGTAACAGGCGTAAAAGCACCATTTCGTAACATTCAGCTATTTGTGCTTTGAGAGACAGTATATGTAGCAGCAGAAAAATAAGGATCTCCAAAATCACCATCAATAGTTCATGTGGTCTTTTAATCATTTAAAAATACGTTTTTTTTTTTTTTTTTTTTTTTTTTAATCGTTTATAAAAAAAAAAAAAAACCATGTATCATTATTACAATCTTTATTATTATTATTATTTTAGAAAAATGGAATGATATTGTAATTTAAAAGCCTCTCCATTAAAAAAAATTGCATGCCGAAGCACATTTTACCGGAAGTGTCCAGCAGACCAATCGGAAAATGGCATTTTCAGGTGCTAAAATACGTCATCGAACATCTCTCTGAAATTCACAATGACTGTTAAAAATTACCTATCGAGTACGAATAACTTGGTCTACCAAATCGCATTTGGGCGGTACTATCCAGCAAACCAATCCGAAAGTGCAATTTTTAGGTGCCAAAAATGACATTGAACATCATTCTGAAATTCACAGTGATTGTATAGAATTACCCATCAAGTAACAGTCACATAGTCTGTTGAACCGCATTTTGCCGGAAGTGTCCAGCAGACCAATCCGAAAATGCAATTTTTAGATGCTAAAATACGTCATCAAATATCACTAAAAATCACTGGGATTGTACAGAATTAATCATCGGCTAACAAATCCCTTGGTCTCCCGAATAACAACTTTCCGGAACTATCCAGCAAACCAGTTCGAAAGTGTAGCTTAAGATCCAAAATTACGTCATCAAATATCACTGGATTGGTTGTTTTCAGATTATCTGGCACCGTCAGCAACACGAGGGCTATAATGCGCCGAAACATTCGTCATTAGACAAGCCAACATACATTTACAAACACCCATGCCTAACACGGAACCCGCAACCTCGCGGTCTAGAAGCTAGCACGCTAACCACTATACCGTTTGGTCGGCCAAATATCACTGGAATTCTCAGAGAATGGAACTGCTTCATATATTAGAGTAGAAAATTGTAATCAGAAATATTGGAATAATACTATGGCGTTGCTGAGCTTGAATCCTTGCTCGAGAACTGAACTAAAGCGGGACCATCCGTTGCAGACCCCCCCCCCCCCCCCAGTGACATATAATCGTCTGCGTAGGATGATCTCCAGTTACGCATAGCTCGACAGTGAAAATTGTATGATTCTTCACAAGCGGTTGCATGTTTTAGCTTTTAAAGTGCTTTGGTTAAAAAAATGTTTTATTTTCTTGAAAATGTAGTAGCTTATTTTCTTATACCCGCGTATTAAACAAATTTACTTAATTCATTCAAATACAACATTTCCAAAATACAATCATTCAATTTTTAGAAGTTTTGGTTAGCGCAAACGATTTTCAAACCTTTTACGCAACCGTTATTTGACCTATACAGAGTAATGGTATAATGTTTTTTACAGTAAATAATGTTCGATTACTTTTACCTTAATAAGTTTTCCCAGCAAACCCACAATATAAATATTTAAAAATGTTTCTTTTTTCTGGAGATTATAGTATCTAACAACTATGGAAATTTGAAAACTTAAAAAGAATCAATGAATTAAATAATTAAAAAAAATATCAGATATTTTTCAAGGAATCTTTTAAAAATTAAAATTTAATAAGAGAGTTTAGTTTTTTTACTAGTTGAGCTATAATAAAAAAATAAAACATTGAGTAGAAATCCTATTTCAAACAAAAACTTTAATATTTAAAAAAATTTATAAACAAATAATTTGTGTGTGCAATGATTATGAATTTAGTTCATAGTATCTTACATTATCATGATGGTAAAATCATGGGGACCTGGAATTATCAAGAAATTTGTATTGTTTTCCTTCTGGGCGTTTATATAATTGAGTTGACGTTATTAAAATGACGTTGTTTACAGCATTCTGGGACAACAATTATTAGACTTATGTTAAAATTATATTGGATTTTTTTTTTTTCAAACTTCATTCACAATTTTTCCGATAAGGTTGTATTCGTTTTTGTTTAAAGCTTCATTCACAATTTTTCCGATAAGGTTGTTTTCTTCTTTATTTAAAGCTTCACTCACAATTTTTCCGATAACGTTCAGACTGCTAGAGTTACTTCGAATGACAATCCATGTGACGTACTTGTGACCAATCACAAAACATCTTTAAAAGCTTATTCGAATTTTCACATTCCATCACATTACTAATTCCATATTTTCCCACGCAAAGGAATTGCTACGAATAACCAGCATTTGTGCAAACTAATTCCAGTTGTTAAGCTCGGGATTGATTGAACAAATTTTAAGTGATGGTGCACTATTGTAACTAAATATGCTTTGAAAATTTAAATAAAAAATTAATAGCCGACTATTTTTTTTTTATTTTTATTATTAAAATGAACTTCATGCATGATGAAGTCATATACCTAAAAACTGCACTTTCGGATTGGTCTGCCGGACAGTTTCGGCCAAATGTGGTTCGGCAAACAAGAGATTCTAATTCGATAGGTAATTTTTAGCATTCCTTGTGAATTTCAGAGAGATATTCGATGATGTATTTTGGCACCTGCAATTGCACTTTCGGATTCGTCTTCCGAGTAGTTCCATCCAAATGCCGTTCAGCAGATAAAGTGTTTCTAATTCGATATGTAATTCTTAGCATTCTCTGGGAATTTCAGAGTGATATTTGATGACTTTAAAAACTGCACTTTTGGATCGGTCTGTCGGACAATTTTGGCTAGATACAGTTCGGCAGATCAAATGGTTCTTACTCGACACTCGAAAGGGAATTCTCTACGATCTCCGTGAATTTCAGAGTGATCTTCAATGACGTATTTACTCATCTAAAAATTGCACTTCCGTTAAAGCTTTTATGCTCTTCAGTCGACCACACGATTGTTGGTCGGCTGGGTATATCTCTACATTCCACATGAGTTTTAGAGTGATATTCGATGGGATACCTAATATTTGGAGTATCTTCTAGTTCTATTAGAACATCAAGCTATTTCTAGGTAATAAAATGTTCTATTATGCTGATGAATCAACGGAACCTTTATATTGTTCGTCGTGAAACAATTTACCAAATGTCATAGAAATAGTGCATTGGCGGATCCAGCGAGGGACGATTGCCTCCGTTATTCATGGACCTCTAACGTTTTAACGTGCGCTGTTCTCAGGCTTTGGATGAAATCAATCAAGATTTGACGAATCCGCACTCAACATTTTTATTATAAATGTTCTCATCCCAAAAAATGGAGTTGAAAAAGCCGAGGACGAAGCAAAACAACAGAGCAAATTATAGTTTGAAAATGTCCGATGTGAATACCTATTCGTTGTTCGATTCTTCTGTCTATCATATATATTTAACAATAATTTATCCTGAATCAAATAGTTGTAGACAACTCTAATTTACTGTCGTAAATTCCCACATGGCCAACCATTGTGTCGCTTTTGTGTTATTGAGACTTTTTTCCTCTTTGTAACATACTCTGTATAATCAAAGTTAAGTTATCTCATGGTATAGTAATATAACTTAAGAGCAACAAAATTTACCTAAGCTACTCAGCAGCCACCGCCCCCTCCTGTAATAAAACACTGGATACGCCTTTGAAATAGTGTACACACTAAGCTTATTTACTTTTGCTCAATAGTAGTTTTATTGTTATAATATGAAGTTTTGGCTAACTTGTGAAAACTCAGTTAGTGATTGGCAACCTGAAATGTTTAAAAAGAAATGCCGTAGTTTCTGTACCGCAAAGCCAATCGAGCTTAAGTCCAAATTTGGCACTTAACGTTTTGTTGCTGATTATGCCTTGAGAGTTCGTGTTTTCTATTGATAAGATTGTAACATTCAAAAAAGTTATGACTTTTCAGATTTTATGACGGGAAATGAAATTACAGTAACAGGTATTTTCGATAATTTATGTAAATGTTATTTTTTATGTGATAATGTAAATGTAAATAAAGCCAGCATTTTGAGATAACACTTCAAAATACAAAAGGGGTTCAAACTTATAAAATATGTCACTGCTATTCACAATACTTCTGCACCCTATCATAGTTTGCATAAAGTACAACTTTGAATTTTGTAATGACGTTAATATAATTAATGATATCTTTTAGTGGACATATGACAGTACATCTTATGTATAAAAGATCTCATTGAAACTTAAAAAAACTAATCTCATTTGCATCAATAAAGAATACAAATAAAACGAAATTTCATACTTTTTATTTTAAAAAGTAAAATAATAATAAAAGCTCTTTTTCTTCATTAATAAGATTAATGAAAGGATTTTGTTTATATGGTCGCTTTGAAAAACATTTTCTAGTTAACACCGATTTATTGATTTGAAATTTAGAAATTAGAATAGCAAAAACAAATTCTTCATCTTTGAATCTTTAAATACATTTTCCATTGTGTCTAATTATTTCATTTATCCGTTGTTATTAAAAGAGAATGTAGGAGAGGGGGTTTATATAAAGAGTAAAATTATTTTATGCAAAAATGTTACATAATTTTATGAAGATCTTTTCAAATGTAGCATCATTTTAAACACTAAAATAATAATCTAGGAACTAAACTGGAGATCAATCTCATAACACTTGTTTTTCCCCCAAAGATTGTCGTGGTATTATTGATTTGTAATGATTTTATTTATCTAACTGTGATATCATGTTTTTAAAAGATCAGCACACAGTTTAAATAGATCGTGATTTATTCGCTGTTGATGCAAGGGTTGCACTGTATAAAGAGTGTACACCTTTTTCTTTCAAATGGAGCATCACTTTTAGTAAACTATACTATAATATGATAATAAACAAAATAAAGTAACCTAATATCGAAACACGTGACAAATTTTCATCCACAAACCCTTCCCCCCCCCCCCCAAAGACTGCCAACGTGATATTATTTTATGAAGATTTTTTTTTCTTATTTTTTCAAAGTATGGGTGCATACCGATAGAGTTTATTTAATTTACTCGCAAGCAAGTGATAATGGCAAGAAAGAACGCAATAAAGAAACAAGTGATTTAATTTATTGGTACAAGTGTAACGATCCAAGGTCTTCCAATCAGGTAGAAAATTGGCAGACGGATCCTATATCAATGCAATGCATTTTATCAAGTTTTGGGGGATTTCACTGTAACTAAAAGTTCGCTTTTACATACCCTTCTATAATCGCTTCAGAATACTAATTAACAAACTTACTGTCATTCAATCGCTCTGAAATTTGACAGATAAATTCTTTATCGATAAGGTTGCTGTATATCAAGTTAAGTTTTTTGGGGGGTGGGGGATGTCAGATGTCACTATGACACTTAAAAGAAGCTTTTACATACACTTTTATTATCACTTCGGTAAACGAATAAACTAACTTGTCGTCATCCAATCGAGCTGAAATTTGGCGAATAGATTTGTCAATAAGGTTGCATTAAATTAAATTTTGGGGGGTGTCACTGTGACTAAAAGAGTGCTTTGCACACTATTCAATCGGCATTTGCGAATACGAATAAACATATATCCTGTTTTCCAATCGAGTTGAAACTATGAAACTTGGCTAATACACTCATTGTCGTTAACAATGTTGTCTATCAGCTTTTAGAACTGTCACACAAAGGCTGTTTTTACACACCTTTTATTGCCTTACGTCAGACTTATCAACTTTTTCTCACGCTTCATTATCCAGATACCAAGCTTAATTCAAGCAAGTGCAATTTGATGATATTCAATGACTGAAATCTTCTCCTATTAAAATTGACGAAGCCAAATCTTTGGTGGGGTAACTAACCCACTTTCCTTCATTCAGTCGAGCTGAATCTTGGTGAATAGACTCGTTGTGGATGACAATCAATGGGAGCAAAAAAACAAGTTAGTAAAAAGTTCGGAATGGATCCTTTGTGCTCAGCGGTCAAACACTTTGAAAACTCTGAGCTCATAAGTTGCAATTGTATCTCAAAAAGTATCAAAGCCAGTAAAGGATTTATGTTAACATATGGATTAACATATGGTTTTTATGGATTATATTATTTAAACAATAAGTAACCGAGGCAAACACCTAATAGTGAAACGTGAGGAAACTCTTGAGGTAAACTTACCTCCCACAACCCTTGCTGTTTCCCTGTCGCGATGTGGATCACAGAATGAATAGACGTAGAGTTCCCGTGATCCAGTGAACTTCAGGAGGTGTCGTAAGAAAGTCCTCTCTCATCGCTCTTTTTATCTCCCTTCGCTGAGAGAGGTGTTTGTGTTTTGGACAAGGGAGAGGTCAAAGTGTATGCAGAGAAGCAGCGAAATAAAAAAAATCGTCGCGTTCGTCAGTTTTGCTCCGAAATTCGACGAATCGGCGTTGGAACCCTTACGAAACCGTGAAAAGCAGCGTCAGGCTTGGGTTATCGACAGTGTAGGGTCGTTGCTATACTTTGCTTTTTTCGGCGTAATGTGTTACGAAATGGTTTTTTTTTTTTTTTGAAAATTGAAATGTGCTTTTTAAATGATTTTTAAAGAAATGTCAGAATGAAGAGCGGTTATATTTTGTTGGTGCTTTTTGATGTTCACGCAAAATCCATTGAAATAGACAGTATTTTTGATTTTTTTTTTTTTTTTTTTTTTTTTTTTTAATGTTGAGAGATGTGCCAGAGAGAGTTAAGATTTCGATATTGTTTTCGAAATAAAACAAATGCTTTTTACATTCGATTACCTAAACGTTTACAAAGGGTTAGTTTCAAGTGACTAGATATATTTTTTTACTTTCAACTATCCATATCTTAACATATTGTTGCGTTGGATGGGTTCGAAAGATTTGAAGCCAAACCAGATGAAAACTTGCAGATATTTATTCCAATATCACTATTCATAGATTCCTTTACAACTCCAGAACTTCTCGTTCTAGTAGACACAATACAGCTCTATACACAACAATAGAGCACAAAACAGCAGTTAAAAACTTGACAACACAACTGCTAAAATCACTGCAAAAGACAATGCAATACAGTTCGCTTTCGGAACTCTCTGAATGCTCACTGAGACTCAGTATCTCAATACAGTAATTCCAGTCAACTCACTGACTCAACTCAGTCAACTAATTCAGTGACTCAAAATCAGTCAACTAACTCCATCACCCGCTCTCTTGAGCTTTTATAGGGGAGGCGAACATACGTGAATCTCTAGAGGTAGATATTTGGAGAACTTTCCAGATCGTAGTCGAAAAGTCCTATACATGTACATGGGGACCGAAAATGTCACCAATGGTCGCCAAGTTTGGCAACAAAAATTAGTCACCAAAACCGTCGCCAACTTGGCTCTATCTCGCCAATTTGGTGAGATTGCCATTACCATAATGTTAAATGACCTGCTCCTTGTAAAACTCGCTTCCCAGCGTTACCTCTGTAAAACTTGTTATCAAGCATTGAGACACACATTGCGGGGAAGCAAACTAACGACGAACTATTGCACTGCCTTATGCGAAATGTACATAAATTTTACTGTTTACAAAATTAACACTACGAAATATTTACAAATATACAAAAATTCGTAACAATATGTTAATGAAAGTATTGCTTTCGGTAAAAAAAAATTCGATTTGTTTGCATTTCTCCACGTTTTGGAACACCCTGATTTGAAAAAGAAAGTCACCTACGAAAAATGACTGTCCGTGTGTTTGTGGCCAGCATAACTTCCGCACGCATTGACGAGCGATGTTCAACTTTTGCACAATGGTTAGTGGTGGACTTGGGACCTGTCATATAAATTGCGTAAGTGCATAAGTTAGCTTCCATTGAAAAATACCTTGTTCTTCAGCAATTTCTAAGCAACTGCTTTGACTATGTTGATCAAAATTGTTGCGGTAATTCCTTTTAAGGTGTTTTATAAACATCCTCACCTCCGAAATTCCCTTACAAATGCGATAAAGGTGTAATCAGTTGAAAAACGAATGTCTTTAACACCGAGGCCGACCAAACGGTATAGTGGTTAGAGGGATAGCTTCTAGACTGCTAGGTTGCGGGTTCGAGTCCCGTGATAGGCAATGTGTGTAAATGTATGTTGGCTTGTCTAATGACGAATGTTTCGGCGCATTATAGCCCTCGTGTTGCTGACTGCGCCAGATAATCTGAAAACAACCAAACAACTTTAACACAGAGATCTCTTCCCTTGGACATGGCTCAAAGTAACGAGTTCATCACATCTTTTCCAGAAATGAAATTTTTTTACTATATCACATTTAAGACAACACAATTTCGGATTGACGGGAAAATAAAAACCTTCTTAACTGAAACTAGATACTCGCAACTACTTTTCTCGCGGAAATTATCATCAAGTTCGCCAATTTATATTCATTTTGAAGTCCCTTATGTTAACTTCTACTTTGTTTGTTTGTGGCTGCCGAGAAATTTTTCGTAATTAACCCACTTGCCGTCATATGATCGGGTTGTAACTTGGCAGATAGATACGATGTCGATGAAAATGCTTTTTATTAAGTTTTGGGGGCTGTCACTGTCAATTAAAGGTCGCTTTTACTAACGTTTCTATAATTGTTTTTGAATAATAATAAATCCCCTTTAACCGATCATTGTTGAAATTCTATTCTATTAATCAATTTTTTTTTAATTAGAATAAATAAAAGATAATTAGATGTGAATGCATAAATTTATTACGGAGTGTGATCTAGTCAATTCAACGTTGCGTTGCACAGTAACGCTGTAACTGAAATAATTTCAACCGATTATTATTGAAATTGAAACCCTTTCCTGATGCCAACATTACATTAATCAAAATAAATAAATGATATTTGGACGTAAATGCATACATTCACATTAATTTTTAATAAATAAATTATGAAACGTAATTTGTCGTATATTTTGCTGATATAGATGTTTTTAGTATTTTAAAATTTGATGCAATCACCGGAATCGGCGCTATATTAATGAATATACAAATTGGCCATGCATATAAAGGATTTACATTAAAAACTTTCTTTTAATGGGTTGTAATAATATATAGTTTATAATGTAATAATATCGAAAAATTCAATAAATTTGCAAGCTTTTATGTGATTCTATTTCTATCTGTTTATGAAAAACCTATCTTTTCATGAGAAACATATAAGATGATCTTCATTAGCTAATTGTTTGTTCGAAAAAGTCAATTCACAAATTGCCATCAGACTTATACACTTAACACCAATGCACATCAACTAAACAGTAAATGAATTACTCGCAGTTAACTCTCATTAAGTAAAGCAATCTATTTTATTTAAAGCTTTATTATTCAACACATGGATGGGCATTCACTTTGTTAATGGGTCAGAAAAACATTATCAGATGAAATTAACGCACGATTGAACAACGTACACTTAATAATCAAATGAAGTAAAACATAAAATTTTCGTAAAAAAGACGGACAATTATTTCTGTCCAGTAGAGAAAGTGCAACATGTTTTAAATTTTAGTTACTAGCAAACAATGCAAAATAATAATAATAATAATAATAATAATAATAGTAATAATAATAATAATAATAATAATAATAATAATAATAATAATAATAATAATAATAATAATAATAATAATAATAATAATAATAATAATAATAATAATAATAATAATAATAATAATAATAAATAATAATAATAATATTAGTAATAATAATAGTAATAGTAATAGTAATATTAGTAATACTAATAGTAATAGTAATAGTAATATTAGTAATAATAATAGTAATAGTAATAGTAATAAATAATAATAATAATATTAGTAATAATAATAGTAATAGTAATAGTAATAAATAATAATAATAATATTAGTAATAATAATAGTAACATTAATAATAATAATAATAATTAATAATAATAGTAATAATAATATTAATAATATTAATTAATAATAATAGTAATAATAATATTAATAATAATAATAATAGTAATAATAATAATAATAATAGTAATAGTAATAATAATAACAATAATAACAGTAATAGTAGTAATAGTAATAATAATAGCAATAATAATTGTAATATTAATAGTAATAATAATAATAACAGTAATAATAATAGTAATAATAATAATAATAGTAATAGTAATAGTAATTATAATAATAATAATAATAATAACAATAATAGTAATAGTAAAGTAGTAATAGTAATAGTAATAATAATAATAATAATAATAATAATAGTAATAATAATAATAATAATGATAATAATAATAATAATAATAATAGTAAACATTTCACCAGCAATTTATCTCGTATGAGCCTTTTTTAAAAAGTTGTCGATCGAAAAGTAGTAGAATAATTTCGTAAAATTCACATTATGCTTTGCCAATTATTTACTTAACTTCTGTTCATAGTTTCCTCAGTTGGCGGTATTTTTAATTTTCAAATTTGAGCAAAACAAATAAACGTATTTGGTATGGGATAAAATGATCAAATAAGAGGATTTCAATGTGCTAGTAACCATTAAAGTTTTTAACTTCGGTAGAGGAATTAGGTAGGGCGGCAAATTTTGAGGAAAACAGTCATTCACGAGAATAAGTCCTTATTACTTTCAATTACCCATGTGTCATATGGGTGATGAAAATATTGTTTTCGGCCCTAAAATATTAAAAATTTTTCTTGAAATTTCTTCAAGTTTTGAAACATCCTGACTTAAAAAAAAAAAAAAAAAAAAATGGTCTGGAAAAAATGTCTGTCTGCATGTGCGTGGTCAGCATAACTCTCAAACGAATCGACCGACGATGTTCAAATTTTGTGAATGGGTTAGTGGTGGACATGGGACCTGCCATTAAGGTTTTTGTCAATATTACGAATGCTTATAAGGTAGCTGCCGTGGAGAAATCGTATTTTTCAGCAATTGTTAAGGAACTGCCCTGACAGTTTTAATTAAAATCGCTATGGTAATGCCTCTTAAGATGTTCTAAACTTCTCCACTTCCGAAATTCTACTACAAAATCGATAAAGATGTAAAAAACTGAAAAACGAATGTCTTCAACTCAGAGTTCTCTTCCTTTATGAAACGTTCATCAACGACCGTTTTTCTCATCTGTTTCACTTACAAGAAAGGATAAAGTAACAATTATCGAAAAGTATGGATAAATTCATCATTGGATTTTGTAGTAAGGCCCATGAAAGAATTATGGCCAAATGCATCGCCTAACTGACCCTTTTTTCAAATGAATAAAAATAGTAATTACACTATTCCACCTCAAATTTCAATGTTGTGACTAGTATTATAGTATAATGGACAAGAACGAGAGAAATTAGTTTATATTTATGAAGAATTTTTTTTCTGATTCCAAATATTCCAACAGATTTCTTTAAAAAAATTAGTTATTTAAATGTAAAGTAAAGAAAATGCACGAAAATCTCCTCCGATCACTTTCCAATCAAAACTCTATATTATAACTTTGACGTCAAGAGATCCTTCCGTTTCCATGGTTATCGTGAGGTGCGAAATAGTTGGTATGAGTTTTTTAGACAATTGCATATCCCGTGTTGGTTGGGGCGATTTGCGAGAAACTTGCAAAGCTGGTTTCCACTGCTGCTTTTCAAGCCAAGTTGTTTCAGATTCTTTGACGTCACATTAGCTCAGAGCTGAATGTGTCGTTTTTCACTCCAAATCTAAAAGCCGAACTTTGGTTGCAAATTAAAAAAAAGAAGAAGAAGAAGAAGAAAAAGCGCAGTGAGCAGAAATTTTTGTGTTTATAGCCTTTTAAAAACATTTAGAATTGAATAATAATAAAAAAAAAACCCTAGGGGTGTAGAACATCGCACTACTTTCAATTACACTATATATTACCGATGTGGATTTTTGTCATTTATCGTTTTTATATTTTCATCATTCGCTTTGAAAAATGGCCAGTTTGGCGATATTTTTTGCAATACTTCTTTTATGGGTCTTAAAAAAAAACAAAAAAAAAACGCGTTTTTGACGAAAACCTTAATGTTAGGTTCCATGGCCTCCACCTACTCGCACACCAAATTAGAACATAGTAGGTCAAATTGTTCGGGAGCTGACCACAGACACACAGAGACAGACATTTTTTCTAGATCATTTTTTGATTTCAGCATGTTCCAAAACGTATAGAAATGCGGAATTTTTTTTTTGTGTGTGTGTGTGGACCGAATCCTATACTTTTATTACCCTATGTATACATATGAGTTATTGAAAGTAACAAACTGCGGAAATTGTCCATTGAAAGTTGTGCGATGTCCTCCACCCTTATTTTGGATATGGTGTATACCCTTCCTATCATATTTTCACTAACTGATTCAAAAATTGGAACCAACTTCTTATTCAACTGATAGCCATCCAGGCTACAGATTCTGAAAATCAGTACAATAACCCTTAAGGATTTTGCTTAGTGTACTCAGTGTACTTTACAGATTCTTAAAATCAGTACAATAACCCTTAAGGATTTTGCTCAGTGTACTTTACAGATTCTTAAAATCAGTACAATAACCCTTAAGGATTTTGCTCAGTGTACTTTACAGATTCTTAAAATCAGTACAATAACCCTTAAGGATTTTGCTCAGTGTACTTTACAGATTCTGAAAATCAGTACAATAACCCTTAAGGATTTTGCTCAGTGTACTTTACAGATTCTGAAAATCAGTACAATAACCCTTAAGGATTTTGCTCAGTGTACTTTACAGATTCTGAAAATCAGTACAATAACCCTTGAGGATTTTGCTCAGTGTACTTTACAGTGCAAAAAATATCTATCATCCCTATGAATAGTATCCTGTTATACAAATCCTATTTTCAAAATGAAAGGAACCTTTGCCGGACATTCAAGGCTCGAAAGAAACTTGCGTTGGCCGGTTTCTTGTCGTCGCCTTGTCCACACCAAAATGCCTGTTGTCGCTTCTATGAAGATAGAGGACACAAGGAAATTCACACGTTGAGCAGGAAACCGAAACAGGAAACACCGAATCGAAGAAAAAGCATTGTCGCAAAAGTTGTGCTGACTGAGATGCAATTTTGGATTTATTCAAGTAAAGCAAGGTCAATCATTCAAAGTTTGACATCCTGTGAATGACACAATGACCGCTTCCTAAATTATAAAAGGCATCTCTTTTTTATTTTTTTCATTGTTTAGTTTGTTACTATGTACCTGCAAAAATCGGCAATAGATTTTATTAAGGGGACTTGGTTACCCTTCAAACTTTTTTTTATTTTTATTTAAGCCTTTAAAATTATAATTTTTGGATATTTGGAAGTATTACTATTAAGTAAAGACTAAATTTTATTTAAAAAAAAAAAAAAATCATATAGTGCTCTAAAATTTCAATTTTTTTTTTTTTTTTAAAGAATTCATCAAATTTTAAATTCTATCTTCTTTTTCCTTTTTCAATATTTTTTCCTGATTTGAAAAAAAAAAAAAAAAAAAAAAAAAAATACTCCTAGTAATATACTCTTAACTTTTTAGGCATCGGATTTAGAATAAGTAAAATGGTTTTTGAGAAAAACGATAATTACTGAACCTATAGGTAAAAAAAGGGTAAAAAACAGGTATTTTTCAACATTTCAATTTGTAAAAAAAAAAAGTTTTTATTTTATTTAAAAATCCATGCCTATTTTTGTCAAATAGATATTAAAGAATGACAAAAAAAAATCAAGTAATTTTATTGATATATGTTGAAGTTTTAGTATTTTGAGTAAGATGAGAATTTCAAAAATCCCGAACTGAGAAAAATACGTTCGAAACATGAAAGGGCTATTGAAGCAATGCTAAATTCTCCATAGGAATGTAGTTTTCCTGCAATTGCAGTTATCGGATCAGCTAAAAAAAACTTGCCAGAATAAGGAAAAGGTTTCAAAGATTATAAACGTGCAAACAATAGAAAATTTATATTTTATTATTTTTTATGAAAGCGAACTGAACCAAGTCCCTTTAAGGTTAAAACATATCTTTTGGTGTATTTTTAAATTTGTAAGTTGGCTGAATGTTAGGAAAACTATGCATTTCAATTGCCAAGTTCAGAATACTGATGCTTAGAGCTTCAGTTATCAAAACGGAGTTTTAATGTATTTCATTAAAAAAAAATCAACCCATAAAAATAGTTTTTAATGTGAATCCTTTATTACACATTGCCGCCATTTATGTATTCAACTCGATTAAATGACAGTAAATGAGTTAATTAGTTCTCCTAAGTGACAATAGATTGGTTGTTTTCAGATTATCTGGCGCCGTCCGCAACACGAGGGCTATAATGCGCCGAAACATTCGTCATTAGACAAGCCAACATACATTTACAAACACCCATGCCTAACACGGGACTCGAACCCGCAACCTCGTGGTCTAGAAACTAGCAAGCTAACCACTTTACCGTTTGGTCGGCAAAGTGACAATAGAAGCAAGTGTAAAAACGGTCTTTTATTGACACCCCCGAAAACTTGATAGAATTTTCAACGACAACGAGTTTCTCTGTCAAGTTTCATTGGATGATGAAAACTGGTTAAATTACCCAATCGAATAGATTATAGAAACGTAGCATGTGTAAAAACGGTCATTTAGTGACAGCCCCCGAAACATTATAAAATGCATTCTCATCAGCAATGACTGTCAAGTTTCAGCTCGAAAGGATAACGGCAAATGAGTTATTTAGTCTTTCACAGATTCCCCCCTCCCCCCCCCCCCACAAACAAAATCAAAGTTAATATAAAAGATCTAAAAATGCATTGAATTTATTAACAAAGTGGACATTTTAATTGAATAGAGATGATTTTATGCAAGTCCTGGTAGTAACTGGTTAAATTACCCAATCGAATAGGTAATAGAAACGTAGCATGCTTAAAAGCGTTCATTTAGTGACAGCCCCCGAAACTTTATAAAATGCATTCTCATCAGCAATGACTGTCAAGTTTCAGCTCGATCGGATGACGGCAAATGAGTTAATTAGTCTTTCACAGATATCCTCACCACAAACAAAATCAAAGTTAATATAAAAGATTTAAAAATGTATTCAATTTCTTAACAAAAAGTGGAAATTTTAGTTGAATTAGGGATGATTTTATGCAATTCCTATACTAAACTTCAACTTAACTTGACATCACTAGACGCTAGATCGTCACAGTGCTCATAGGTATTTAATCCATTTTGGCGGTGTGAAAGCGTAATGTTCGCCAAACCACAACCATGTAAAGAACAAAAGGCTATAAGGTTTGGCGAGAATTATGTCTTCAATCCGCTAATATGGATTAACTGCCTATGAGCACGGTGAAGATCTATCGTCTAGTGATGTCAAGTTAAGTTGAAGTTTAGTATAGCAAGGATCATTCCCTTTACAAGCAGTGTTACAATCGTCTAGCCCAGTTCATTTAGAAATTACTTTGTTTGAAACCTTGAAATTTAGTGAGTAGATACGAAGGAGATAACTCAATGAAATGACATAAGTTAATAACTCGAAAATAGCATATTTTATTTTATATATGAAAACTAAAAAAACAACAACAAAAGTCTATTTCAGGTGGAACCACTGCATAGACCATAACGTAAGGATTTCACATATAAAATAAAATATATTACACGCTATTTTCGAGTTTTTAATTTATGTCATTTAAATTAAAAGATCAATTTCGGAACTACTCACCAAATTTCAAGGTTTTGTTACGAATTTCTGTATATTTGTAAATATTTCGTAGCATTAATTATGTAAAATGGAAAATTCATGTACATTTCGCATAAGGCAGTGCAAGAATTTGTCTTTACTTCGCTTTTCTGCAATGCGTCTCTTAATGCTTGAAAACGAGTTTTACAGAGATAATGCTGGAAAACGAGTTTTACAAGGAGAAGGCAATTTAACATTATGGTTAATGACAATCTCGTCAAGTTGGCGACAGTTTTGACGACTAATTTTAGTTGCCAAATTTGGCGTGAAATTGCCAAATGCCGCCAAACTTGGCGACCATTTGGCGACATTTTCGGTCCCCATATACCTGTATGGGGCTTTTTGACTGCGATCTGGAAAATTCTCTAAATTCTATCTCTAAAAGATTCGCCTCTCATATATAAGGCCGGCCAAGAGAGCGGGTGAGTTAGTTGTCTCTCAACGAGCATTCAGAGAGCTGTATTGCGAAAGTGAACTGTATTGCATTTTTTGTGCGACGATTTTAGCAGTTGTGTATCTAGTTTTTAACTGCTGTTTGTGCTCCATTGTTGTGTAAAGAGCTGTATTGAGTCTATTAGAACGGGAAGTTCTGGAGTTGTAGAAGAACCTGCGACGAGTTATATCGGAATAAATTTCTTCAAGATTTAATCTGCTTTGACTATAAGTCTTTCGAACCCATCCAAGCAACAGTTTCATAGATAGTAGTTTCTAAATAAACTTGGCTAGAAGATTGTAACACTGTGAGTATAGAGAGTAATCTTAACTGGGACTCCCTCTTAACAAATCCATAATCACACATAAAATCGTTTTTATAACATGGTGCACAAACTTTTAAACTTTTACCAATCATTTTGAATATAAATTGTGGCGAGAGTAGTACTTTTTAGCGAGGAATGCAGAAAAGTAACTTTTTCCACTATTGTGGAAAAGTACTTCCTCGCACGCCTAGTAATCAAATATTGTATAATCTTGGCATTGAAATTACATATTTCCAGAAGAAATTCACATCGATATAGAAATTCATTGACTCAAGTTGCCATCATTAATAAATATGTGTATTATAATTAAAAAAAAAAAAAAAAAAATGTGCAAAAAATTAAACTTTTTTTAATCATTTCGAATCAAAAATAGTGGCGAAGTAGCACTTTTTCGTGAGGAGTGGGGGGAAAGTAACTTTTTCGCACTAGTGCGAAAATGTATTTTCGTATGTCTCGTGCTCAAATATCATATGGCTTTGGCATTAAAATAAAATATTTACAGAAGAAATTCATGGACTCGAATAGCCAACATTAATAAATATATATGTATCAAAACTATTTTTTTGCAAGTGATAATAAAAAAATATTGAATGCAACACGTGGGAAAATACTTTTTTAAACACGGTAAATTACCTGACTATACTAAACTTCAACTTAACTAGACATCAGTTAGATGGTAGATCGTCCCAGTGCTCAGAGGTATTTAATCCATTTTGGCGGAGTGAAGACATAATTCTCGCCAAACCTTATAGCCTTTTGTTCTCTACAGGGTTTGGCGAACATTATGCTTTCACGCCACCAAAATGGATTAAATACCTATGAGCACTGTCACGATCTACCGTCTAAGTGATGTCTAGTTAAGTTGAAGTTTAGTATAGTTGTATAAATAACTGTAATGGAGTTGTTTTTCATCGATTAATACTACTTGCGGCATATTCCCACTGTTGGAAAAAAGAAAAGAAAAAAAGATTACCTTGTTAAAGAAGAAGTCCTAGTAAGTAATTGACGCAGTATGGCCCGCGTGTTGCCCTTGCGCAGTTAAACTCCTACCAACCAACAAACCAAACCTAGTATCATTCCCTATACTCGCTATGTTACAATCTTCAAGCCCAGTGCATTTAGAAACTACTTTGTATGAAACATTGAAATCTGGTGAGTAGGTACGAAAAAGATCACTTAATGCAATGACATGAATTGTTTTCATTTATTGTCTATCTATTATGAATGAAAATTATGATAGCAAAGAACAAAACCATATTGAACCCCTACATATGCATTGGCGTAAGGATTTGAAATATAAAATAAAATATATTAAACGCTATTTTCGAGTTTTTAATTTATGTCATTTCATTAGGTGATCTTTTTCGTACTTACTCACCATATGTAAAGGTTTTATTCAAAGTATTTTCTAAATGAACTGGGGTAAATTTCGCAACATTGTTTCTAAACTAATCGAAGAAACTGCAGCACATTCGAGTTGCTACGTGTGTTCGATTCGTCAATGGAGCTGCCACTTTCGCTTAATTATTGACCTTGAAATGCTTTCTCTTTGCAGACATATGTTTTGGATGAACAGAAATGATCTGTGAAACGCACGCACACATGTGTGGTCCAGCATGATGCAGCTGGTTTAATCGCGGCCACGTGACCAGAGATATAATGATCGACACGATCTCCTGAATCTTTCATTACTAACCCACAAACTGATGTTGAAAGCAATCAGGAAATTGCTATTTTTAAGACTATCTGTGCTCACAATATTTACGATTTTTTTTTCTGTCGCACTGCGGCCTTCCCTGTTATTATGTTTTCACACTACTTTTTTTTTTTTTTTTTTTTATGTCATGTAGATTACATTTAAGCTTTAACTTCTCCATAGATCCATTGGGAAGGAATAATTCCATTTTTTTGCGCTAAAGGTTTTGACATCCCGAGTTGTTTTTATAAGAAGTAATATAATATAAAAACAAAGTTTTTAGTATAAATCCTTTATATGTATTGCCATTTTTTATAGTCATTGACACAGCCCCGATTCTGTAGACAGCGTGTGCTTGATGTTTGCATCTAATTTTAAATATCAGAAACATTTCTATCAGCAAAATGCGCGGAAAACTATGTTTTAAAATTTATTTATTAAAATGAACGTGAATTTATGCACTCACATCCAAAATCTTTTATTTATTCTGATTAAAACTTTTATTATTAATTTAATAAAAAAAAATTTGTCAGCGGGCAAAAGTTTCTTCATCAAATGCTATTAAGCACGATTGGATTACGTTCAAGTTGGTTTGTAAGTATTTCGTAAAAGTTACAGTCCTAAAATTTGTTTTGAATGCATTGCCATCAACATCGAATCTATCTGATAAGTTTTAGCCAGATTGGATGACGGCAAGGAGGTTAATTAGGCTTTCGCAGATTTTCCCGCCATCGACATACACAGCAAACCAACCAACCAAAACGCGCGCACGCACACACACACACACAATATCGAAGTTAATGTAGAGGATTTAAAAAAAATATAAGGCCGAATATTAATATTACTTCATAATTTTCACGAAAATTAAAAAGTTTCATTTCCTGTAAAAATTCTAAATTTCATCATTTACGTGAATTGAATAACAGGAGTCGTTATTGGAAATAAGCTAATTCAAACAATTTAAGTATTTAATAATGATATAAATTTACGCGCCCGTTAAAAAATGATGAATATAGCAAACACTTAAATTTAATACACAGGAAATATTTAATAAATTTTCTATTTTTTTTTTAATGTTATGCAAATAAAAATTATCTAAGATATATTTATAACATATTAAAAAACTAGAGATGTGGAACATCGCACAACTTTCAATTACACTATATAATATTGTTCATTGCAGTAAAATTTTACATGGTGAAACCATTTTTTATTTTTACTCATTTCAATAAAAATGTCCAGTTTGGCGATATTTTTGGCAATAATTTTTATATGGAAAAAAAAAATAAATTGTTTTTAATGAAGAACCTCTTGAAAAACAACATCGAGCATGAATTCAACAAGGAAATTGAGTGCATCATTTGGATTTTCACTGACAACAGGATTGACGCTATAATAGATTTGTGAGTAGCTATTGTTACGAATTTTTGTATATTTGTAAATATTTCGTAGTGTTAATTTTGTAAATAGGAAAATGTATGTACATTTCTCATAATGCAGTGCAATAGTTCGTCTTAACTTGGTTTCCCTGCAATATGGATCTGGATGCTTGATAACGAGTTTTACAGAGATAACGCTGGGAAGCGAGTTTTACAAGGAGTATAGGGCATTTAACATTATGGTAATGGCAATCTCGCCAAATTGGCGAGATAGAGCCAAGTTGGCGACGGTTTTGGCGATTAATTTTTGTCGCCAAATTTGGCAACCATTTGGCGACATTTTCGGTCCTCATGTACATGCATAGGACTTTTCGACTACGATCTGGACAGTTCTCCAAATATCTATCTCTAGAAGATTCTCGAAATATTGACTCCTATATAAGACCGGCCGTGAGTGGAGTTAGTTGGTTAGTCAGTTAGTTAGTCAGTTAGTTGAGTCCGTTAGTTGACTGAAATTACTGAGTTCGTTGAGATACTGACTGAGTGGAGTTACTGACTTGGTTGTCTGTCAGCGAGCGTTCAGAGAGTTCCGAAAGCGAACTGTATTGCATTGTCTTTTGCGGCGATTTAGCAGTTTAGTGTCGAGTTTAACTACTGTTTTGTGCTCTATTGTTGTGAAAAGAGCTGCTTTGAGTCTACTAGAACGAGAAGTTCTGGATTTGTAAGAGAATCTGCGAAGAGTTATAACGGAATAAATTTCTGTAATTTTTTATCTGCTTTGGCTTTAAATCTTTCGAAGACGTCCACGCAACACTATCAATCAAATTGATTATCTTCCTATTAATTGAAATAGCCCTGATTCTGTTGTCAGAGTGGGCTTGTTGCTTGCATCTAATTGTAAATAATAAAAACATCCTCAACAGCAAAATATGGGGCAAAATGCGTTTCAAAATGCATTTATTAAAAATGAACGGGGATTTATTCATTCACGTCCAAAATATCTTTTATTTAATCTGATTAAAACAATTTTTGGCAGAAGGAAAGAGTTAATGATTGATTAAAATTCTTTCACTCACAGATCTCCAGAATGAGGCAGGAGGTGAGACAATGAGTGAGTGATCAAGGTTACTGCTTTAGTAATTATAAATTCACCAGTTAGTTTTCATTAACATTTTCCTAATTATCCTTTCTTGGAGTTATAAAATCTATTAAAAGAATCCAGATGCATATGGGGACTTTTTATTATTCAGGTTTGATATTGTTGCGTTGATGGGTTCGAAAGATTTGAAGCCAAAGCAGATCAAAACTTGCAGAAATTTATTTCGATATAACTCTTCACATATTCCTTTACAACTCCGGAACTTCTCGTTCTAGTAGACTCAATACAGTTCTTTTCACAATAATAGAGCACAAAACAGCAGTTAAAAACTTGACAACACAACTGCTAAAATCGCTGCAAAAGACAATGCAATACAGTTCACTTTCGGAACTCTATGAATGCTCGCTGAGAGACAGCTAACTCAGTAACTCCACTCAGTCAGTAACTCCACTCAACTTACTAACTGACTCAACTAACTCAGTAATTTCAGTCAACTAAAACCACTCAGTCTGTAACTCAACTGACTAACTCGGTGACTCAACTAAACTAATTCAACTCACGGACGGCCTTATATAGGAGTCAAATCTTCTTGAAACTTCTAGAGGTAGATATTTGGAGAACTTTCCATATCGTAGTCGAAAAGTCTTTCCATATCGTAGGGACTGAAAATGTCACCAAATGGGCGCCAAGTTTGGCGACATTTTGCGGTTTCTCGCCAAATTTGGAGACACAAATTAGTCACCAAAACCGTTGCCAACTTAGCTCTACCTCGCCAATTTGGCGAGATTGCCATTACCATAGTGTTAAATGCCCTGCTCCTTGTAAAACTCGCTTGCCAGCGTTATCTCTGTAAAACTCGTTATCAAGCATTAAGACACATATTGCAGGGAAGTCAAGTAAAGACGAACTATTGCACTGCCTTATGCGAAATGTACATACATTTTCCTATTTACAAAATTAACACTACGAAATATTTACAAATATGCAAAAACTCGTAACAATATGTTTAGAATTTAGATTCAGTTATTTGTTTTAAGCAAATTAGTCCCAGAAGTTGAGCCGTTATGATTGACCTTGTGATAAAAATCATTTCAAAGTATATAGCATAAACACAAATCAAGTACAAGGTCAAAACTTGATATCGAATGTTTCTCTAAATCATTACCAAATAGTCAGAATCAATGGGAAAGTGACTTTTTTCTTAGAAAGGTTGGTAAAGCCACCTATAATGAATTTATGAAGACTTCAATATAAGATAAAACTTATTTGAAATGAATATGATTTAGCAATCCCAATTATTAGATCTGTGACAATATCCCAAATATTGATAATGTGTCAATTTTTAATTCTCCTGTCCCCCCCCCCCCCCTACTCCTCACCTCCCCATCAATTTCATCTTGTAAGTAAGAGAAAAATACGGTTTTCCTCGGGATTTATTGCAACATAAGCTATTTGAATGGATTTAATTAGATTATCAAAATTAGACAATCGAATACGGACTTTTTATTTCTGGAAATTTTCAAAATAGCTGGTTAGTGAACCGAATTTTTTTTTACCAAAAAATAGTCAGTGGTATGGTGCAGGTTTTAGTGTTATTTTGTAAAGCTCGTTAAACTATATTTGGCTGTATGCCTCTCATTAATCAAGAAGTTTTACAAATTTGAGTAATGAGAAATTTAATTAAAAATAAGAATCACTCTATATGAATGACAAAGATCTCACTGACTGACTGACTGACTGACTCACTCACTCACTCACTCACTCATCACTAATTCTCCCAATTCCCACATGTCCACAACTCTGAAAATTGGTACAAATATCAACAATGGTAAACATAGAAAAAGTAAGCTATTCCGATCTTGGTTAACCCACTTTAAGGGGTGGAAAATGGGTTAAACGTTCCAAATAAGAGATATTCAAATGTCCCACTTTTCACATGTTTACAATTCCGAAAATCGGCGCAAATGTCAACAATGGTTAACATAGAGAAAGTAAATATTTCGATCTCGATTAACCCACTTTAAGGGGGGGGGGAAAGGGGTTAAACGTTCCAAACGAGGGATATCCGAATGATCCACTTTTAATGTTGTCACAATTCTGATATTTGGTGCAAATCTTAAAAAGGGCAAATATAGAAAAAAATAGTTATTCCAATATCGATTAATGAATTTTTAAGGGGTGAAAAGTCGATGTAACATTGAAACTATACGAGGAATATCTTAATATTTCAGTTCCAATACATCAGTTATAACTTTGAAATTTAGAACGAAGAGCAAACATGAACACAATGAACTATTGCAATCTCGACTAACTCATTAGAAAGGGTCAAAAGGGGGTTAAACGTTCTAAACGAGGGATATTCGAATGCCTCATATCCAATATATTCTCAATTATAAATTTTATAACAAACTTCAACAAAGGAGAGTTCCTATTTTGATGAATCAATTTGTCGGGATCGAAATACGAGAAAACGTCTGAAATGTAGAATACATGAACGTCATTTGATTGCTAAAATGCACATGGTAAAATTTCGTAGCGCTGCACGGGTATTCAGCTAGTAGTTTTCTAAGTGTGTTTTGCAATAGGTGATATTTTTAAGCTAATATTTTGTAGACTATGACGTGGATATGAAAAGGACTAAACGAGTGCAAAGCCTTGCATTTTACAATAGTATTTGTAATTCAAATGATGCCCATAATACAGCTGAACTAATAAAGAGACGTTGAAATGTTTAAAAAAAAATTTACTAGATAAAATGTATTGTTTAAATATCAAGGAAAAAGAGTCATCTGACGGTTTCCTTATTGCGTAGTACAAAACATTATTTATATATTTGGTCAGTATTGTGACGTATTTAAAGTTATGGGATGGTCCACACCATTGGTTTTCTTTTTAATGCATTTTAAAGTCGTTTAATAAATGTTTTATTTTTGAATTTTTATTCCATCAACTGTAGCATCTACTTTGCATACAAGATTGTATGTCATAAAAAATAATAAAAAAAGTAAGTGAATAATTATCTGTTTGCAGAAAAATGCAGTAATTTTCAAAAATAGAAGTATTCTAATTATGATAGATGAACAGATGATACGCATTGACCTGTATTGTGACGTAACTAAAGTTATGCGATGATTTACACCAATTGGTTTATTTTTGCATTGTGACGTTATTAAAGTTATGGGATGGTCCACACCATTGGTTTACTTTTTAATGCATTTTAAAGTCGTTTAATAAATGTTTTATTTTTGAACTTTTATTGTATCAACTGTAGCATCTACTTTGCATACAAGATTATATGTTACAAAAACGAATAAAAAAGTAGGTGAATAATTATCGTTTGCAGAAAAATGCAGTAATTTTTAAAAATAGAAGTATTCTAATTATGATAGATGAACAGATGATACGCATTGATCTGTATTGTGAAGTAATTAAAGTTATGGGATGGTCCACACCATCGGTTCACTTTTTAATGCATTTTAAAGTCGTGTGATAAATGTTTTATTTTTGAATTTTTATTACATCACTGTAGAATTTATGTTGCAAACAAGATTATACAAGGGTTGCTGTTTATACTTCTGGCCATGGCAATACTAAGTGTTGCTAAGCAACCGCTGACGTTTGCAAACGATACTTTATTATTCGCAACCATAATTTCTTTTGAACTTTTTGAGATTTTAACGTGATTTCTGTGGTTTACAGTAAATTGAAAAATTCAACTCAGACAAAAAATGGAATTGACTCGTGACTATTTTTGTACGATTATTTGTCATAACTTTCGACGTGGATTATCAAGGCAAGAGTGCTTCGATAAACTTAATCTTTTATACAGCGATAAAGCACCATCCTACAGCACTGTAAAAAACTAGTAAAACGAATTTCATCGTGGTCGACATTCGCTTCGGGACGAATTCCGTGAAAGTCGTCCAAAGTTGGTTGTTGTGCCAGAAAATATAGAGGATATGCATGAACTGATTAAGCAAGATCGTCATGTGACATACCGTGAGATTGAAGCATCTTTGGGCATTAGAATGACAAGCATCAATAAAATATTACATGAATATTCGGCCGTAAAAAAAAGATTTGCTGGCGTTGGATCTCGCATAATCTGACAAACTCTCAAAAGAAGGCTCGTGTCGATTGGCGCAAGGAAATACGTTCAAGATACATTAAAGGCTGTGTATAACATCAACACAGGTGACGAATCATGGATCTATGCATATGGGCGAGAAACAAAACAGCAATCGACTGTATGGGTTTTCCAAGACGAGCCAAATCCAACAAAAGTTGTTCGAGGAAGAAGCACATCGAAGCAAATGGTTGACTGTTTCTTCGGCATTACCGGTCACGTGGCGACAGTGGTGTTAGAGCAACGGAGGACGGTCAATTTTGAATGGTACACGACCATTTGTTTGCCAGAAGTCATCGGGGAAGTTCGAAAAAAGCAGAAGAGGCGAATCATTCTTCACCACGATAATGCAAGCTCTCATACATTTCGGCTCAAAACAAAGGATTTTTTGACCGGCCAAAACATCGAATTGATGGGTCATCCGCCGTACAGCCCTAATTTGGTCCCCAATGACTTTTTTTTTATTCTCGCACATCAAAAATATCTTACGTGGTAGACGATTTTCGACTCCCGAAGAAGCGGTTGATGAATTAATAACGTATGTTTTGGAGGCACCTCGATCGGAGTGGAAAAAGTGCTTCGAAAATTGGCTCAAATGTATGCAAAAGTGTATTGATCTTCATGAAGAATATTTCGAAAAACAATAAACCCAATTTCGATCATAAATATTTGTTTTTTATTATTATTAGGCCAGAAATATAAATTAGCAACCCTCTTATGTCATAAAAAGAATTATAAAGTAAGTACATGATTATCGTCTGCAGAAAAATCCAGCAAATTTTCAAAAGTAGAAGTTTTCTTATTGCGATAGATGAACAAATAAGAACAATGCAAGTTCTAATTATTTGAAAAGAAATGAACGGAGTTGAGTAAGCATTGGGACGTAAAATGCAAAGAGAGAAAAAAATTAAAACATTCTCTAATGATGCAACAGACTAGAAGCGCTTTATCAGACAAGGTTGTGCATCCATGACTATTATAATACTTAAATTTTATTAAGTTCACGTACTACTTTTGAATTCCTGAAGGACCACAAGAAGTACCGTAAAATGGGGTGAATAGGAACAGCGGGGTGAATCGGAACGAAACTTCATGAAATTACAAAGAAATTATTATTTTACACAAATAAAGCCGTTTTAATTATATATATATTTTTCATTTGTTTAACATGTTTTTAATCTTGGAGCATGTTTTGTGGATTTTTCAACATTGTCCTTTTTTTAAAAAAAAATTCTGAAACAGCGTGCATACAATCCAATGAGTTTTAACCTCTCCAAAACTTATCCCGTAATTAATAACATGTACCAGTTATAGACTTAATTAATATATTTTTAGATAAGTATAAACATCCACAACAGCGTGCCATACTTAATTTAACTTGGTTTTAAAAACTTTTTATTTTACGAATTTTTGTTTTGCCTCGTCTCGATTTTGAGATTTGCGGGGTGAATCGGAACACTTGAAAAGTGATATTAAAAAGCTGTTTTTGGCAAGATTATTTTCCACACAAGATTCAACGACTGAAGAAGAGTCTAATTACGCCCTTCAAGACAGCAATCAAGATTGCAGGCTTGAATAAATGTCAGAAGAGGAGCCTAGTTTCCGCATGGCAGAAAACCCGATTGTTCCAGTGGTTTTTCTCTAAATGACTTCGTTATCTTTAAGTTATATGGAAAAATGCATGAAGACTCGATCTGAGAAAAGTTTTACACCCACAAAATTATTGCTATATAAGTGTGTTTTAAAAAAAATCGCTTATGAACGAAGAGATTTTCTGAAACAAATGAGGATGCTTTTCTCCTTTCTCAAGATATTTTAAAGAATTTACAATCATACGGCACGCAAACATAAAGTAGATTAAAAAGTATTTTCAATTTTAATGTCTATTTGGATGAGTTATAGGAGAGTTATATAAGAGTTGATACGCTTTCAAACATATGATTTGTTTTGACAATAATTGATAAACACAAATTTTATCCGCCATATTAAATGATTTTTTTATGATAATTCTGTGTTCCTATTCACCACAATGCATTATTATTTGTTTTTTGCCACCCTATAAACATTTAAATAAGATCAGACATAAATTGTAAAGAGTGTTCCGATTCACCCCTTTCTGCGGGGTGAATCGGAACACCATGAAAAAATTCAAAATAATTTAGGTTTTTACAAATTTTTTTGGGGTTGATTCTCAAAGAAGAAGGTAAGACCCAAGTTTCTATGTCAAAAATATGTTCCTTAACCATCGTATTACAACCGATTATTACTTTGAAAGTTGAAAAGTGTTTGACCCCATTTTACGGTAGTTGTGATCATGAGTTGGAACGACTGATTTATGCATAAATAAATGCACAGCAACTGGAAAATATATTTTCTATACTTATTAATAAAATGATAATATGATGAATGAGATATATTTAAAGCAAGGGGGAAAAGTTTTGTTAGGAAAAAATTAATATCAAACTATTTAGTGGTGGGTTTTAGTTTTGTTAGTGCTGCGACATTGCACCGAGACTCTTGAATGGGCAATGGCTGCGTTTTTTTTATTTTTTTTATTTTTTATTTTTAAAGAGAGCTTCTAGGAACGTTTATAGGAACATCATGTCCAAATATGAAGAGTATCAATTTGGTTGTTTAATCAAATGATTCTTTAAAAGATTTCTATGTTTAGAGATAGGTCGTGATACATAAGGATGTAAAATTTTCTTTAAAAAAAAAAAAAAAAAAAAAAAAAAAAAAAGCCTTATAAGAGCGATTCTTTGACAATCGCACTGGACATTTTTTTTTTTTTGTCTACTCTTAAACAAATTAGAATGATAAAATTAAGATAAATATAGTAGTTATGGTTTTTTTATTTATAATATTACTTGGTGACTAAATTATATGAAATTATTAAATCCTTTATAATAACTTCAATTTTGTGTGTGTGTCTCTGGGGGTTGGGGGCAAATCTGTGGACGCCTAATTAACCCCCTTGCCGTCATCCAATCGAACTGAAACTTGGCAGATAATTTTAATGTCGATGACAATGTACTCTATCAAATTTTGGGACTGTTACTGTCACGAAAAGGTCGCTTTTATGGAATACTAATAAACCTACTTGCCGTCATCCAATTGCGTTAAAATAGCATAGGACCGAATAAATTATAAAATTGCTTTAATTAGAATAAATTAAAGATATTTGGATGTGGATGGGTGACGTTCATTTTTAATAAATAAATTTTGAAACGCAGTTTGCCCCACATTTTGCTGATAGAAATGCTTTTGATATTTAAAATTAGATGCAAACACCAAGCACGCGCTGCTTACAGAATCGGCTCTGTGTAAATGGTTGGTTGGTTGTATTCAGATTATCTGGCGTCGTCAGCAACACGAGGGCTATAATGCGCCGAAACATTTCGTCATTAGACAAGCCAACATACATTTACAAACACCCATGCCAACACGGGACTCGAACCCGCAACCTATAGGTCCAGAAGCTAGCACGCTAACCACTATACCGTTTGGTCGGCTCTGTGTTAATGAATACAAAAATTGGTGATGCATATAAAGGATTTATATTAAAAACTTTGTTTTTATGGGTTAAATTATTTCTGATACCAGTTAAAACATTCACATTGCTTATCTTACTGTACTAGAGCAATTTGTGTAAAACTAAAAAGTTTGAGTCAGTGACGCCAAAATACATTAAAGTTTGACATTGCTTGCTTTTGTAGACAAGATACATGAAATGTTATTATTGAAACTAAAGGTCGGCGATATATCGATACGACGATATTTTTATCGATATATCTCCAAAAAAATATCGATATTAAAAATATCGATAAAAGTTAACTATATATCGATATTTTCAAACATTTTTAGTTTTTTGATGATCATTTTGTAGTTTCAGTGTTTTTTCGATTTTATTCATTCCCGTTTCAAAGACTTCAAAACTAATGTTTGAACTTGGTTGAGAGACAGTAAAACGACCCCGATATTCAATATTTTCCATACACTTAAAAGCTATTGAAAATTATCTAAATTTTTCTTAAAATCACTGCACTAATTAAGCGAAAATATAACTCATTTTTTTTTTGTAATAGATCCATTTCAGTTGAAAAAGTAGTCACCTTACAAAAAAGCAATCTTGAAAAGTAGAAATTTGCCCCAAAAAACTTTGTTTCTGGTGAAATTGAAAATCAAATCGATATATCGATATTTTTTTCTTTGCATCGATATAGTATCGATATTTCCGACCTCTAATTGAAACAGATTTTGAATCGTGTTTTCTAATTAAAATGGCAAGACAAACTACTAGAAAATTGTATTGTATACCATTTCAAAGTCAGTTTATTTTCAATTTCAAATTAAATTAAAAATGGCAAATATAATATTAAGGAATAACGTTTTCATTGTTTCACATTTTGAACTTATGTAAGAAGCATTTCACGTATTTCAATTACTTCGGAATTACGATTAAAATTGAATTTGGTTGTAAGATAATCTATTTAATTACACTAATATAAGCGATATGAATCGAATTTCTCTATAATTGTAAATAAACTGTTTCATAAATAATGCATCGCATCAACTGTGATTTCTTTGAATTCTTTGAAAGCAAATTAACCTACTATTTATTAATTTGAAATTGCCATCGATATTGAAAGATATAAATCGTGACTACTATTACTACATTCATATATTAAAAATGCAATAAAATATGAGTTAATAAATGTTCAATTTAATTGAATAGTCTTTTATTTTTCTTCATATTGAAAAACATTTTGGTATATTACTTTAGTATTCATGATATGATACGATCATGGTTTCACCCAAGCCAACAAGTAATCTAATTTCTATCAATAAATAATCAATTTCCGCTTGGATGTAAAATGCGATTCTAATATTATCTATTATTTCTTATTTAAAATTGAGTTATGATAAACAAGTTAATAATTGAATGTAGTACTTTTGAAGTCCACCAACTTTTGATTCCACCCACAATAATAATAATAATAATAATAATAATAACAATAATAATAATAATAATAATAATAAAAAAATTCCGTGCCTTCTTTATTGAAACTCAAAGCTCAATTACAGAAGCAGTGGAAATGGATATCATCAAATATTAGGCGTGCATTTTGCTTTCAATTATGATTGACTGTCAATTAGGGATGGAACGGATATCCGGCAAATATCCGATATCCGGCACATCCGGCTGATGTTTCAATATCCGAAACCCCGTCGGATATCCGATTTGAAATACCGGACATCCGATAATTTCATTCGGATATCCGGCTATATATCCGGCCACCAGGTATCCACAAGAAATATTTTTTTGCAAAAAATAATGATCTTTTTCAGACAAAGGGGACACGACATCCTACACTTTTATTTTTTTTAATTTTTTTTTTCTTGGACATAAATTGCAGTCAAGTTAGAAAACGAAAAAGTTCCTTCGTGAGAACTACGCTTTCGCATATCCCTAACTTCAGAGATGAGCTAGAAGATGCAGGTGCATTTAGTTTCAATTCACAGAAAGAGGGGCCGTATTATTGGCGCCGAGTTGATAAGCATAAACCATTCCTCCAATCTTTTTCCATACACATCCTTCATACGTGTTTTGCATTATGTTCTTTTCATTCCAAGTTTATGGTCTGATTAATTCCAGATGTTATATTTGAATGCTTCTCCGTAAAACACGAACCGAAATACTAATAAATAGTACTTTTTTCCATAACATAAGTTACTTGTTAAGAGTTTTAGTTATTCTCACTTCCTCCTTTTTGTCTGACATTTGCTAGCGAGTAAAAAGCAATAAATAGCCAATGCGCACTCCTCAATGCTTTTTTTTTTGTTTTGTTCTATAGACGATAATACCCTACCCCTTTATGCTGTGAATGGTATGGTCTAATTTCTGATTTTTCATTGGCAGAAGTTGAAAGCTGGTATATTTCTTCTGACGTAAAATGAAGTATTGTAGTTTTTAGGTATTTAACACAGCGCCACAATGTGGGTGGAATTATATTTAGCTCTCTAGAATGTCTTGAATCAATCCAATTTATAATTTTTAACAATGGCTCGTTTAAAATCACCCATTTGGAAGTATTTTAAAATTAATGGAAATGACGAAAGCAAAGCCCTATGTGTTACTTGCTCCACAGAATCGTTTAAAAAATATATTGTGCGAGGCAAAAGCCCAAAATCCTTTTCCACAAAACCCTTATGGAACCATTTAATGAGTGTGCATAAGGAATTTCACCGAAGCTTAAAAGACTTACTAAATGCATCAAATATTGATGAACAAGAAAAAACAATTCATCAAAACAAGAAATGCACGCAAACAACATTGGAATCGACATTATTTGTACCAAAATTGTGGAGTTTAGACGATCCTAAAGCAAAAGCCTTAACCACAAAAATATGTAAGTACTAATTTTGTTTGTTTATATTAAATATATATATTAAATATGGTATAACACAATGTTGATGAATTTTGGGTTCGAAATTTTTAAGTTTATATTTAAAGACGGATATATATCGTATAGCATATCGTATAACTATCGTTTTTAGTATATAGACCTAATATCCGGCCGGATATCCGGTGAAATCCGTTTCGGATATCCGTATCCGGTAGACATGGTACCCCGGATATCCGAAATCCGGTATCCGGCAAAACTCACATCCGTTCCATCCCTACTGTCAATGATTTGAACTATCTCTTGATTTCACTTCCATTCACAAAAAAAGAAAAAAGAAAAAAAAAAAAAGAGAGAGAGAGAGAGAGAAAGGGGGGGGGGGATGAAAAAAAGAAAGAAAAAAGATAATGCCATGCCATCTTTATTGTAACTCGAAGCTCAGTTACAAAAGTAGCGGCAATGGATATCATCAAATATTAAGCATGCATTTGCTTTTAATTATGATACGACTTCTGCAACCCCGCGATTGAAATAACTCGCAATTTATTTTAAATGGTTTGATGAATAAACTTTTATACCTGAAAATGATCACATGGTGCAGCATGGCCCTTGTGTTGCCTTTGCGTCATAAAACCTCCAACAAACAACAACAACAACTGAAAATTATCACCACACTCTATCATAAAACATTGCCTCTTGTAAACTTATAGTGTATCTTGTCCATATAGTGAAACCACTAACATTCTATATCGTTGGAACATTTTTTGTTACTCATCAATTTGAAAGTGCACAAGGGACTTAAAATGATCAATAAAGATACTAATCCGATGAAGCGACCCTACACTATTGTATATGCGTTTTTTTGTCTCAGTGGAATTTTCAACCTGTCTTTCAAATCAAACGGAAGCATCTCCCAAAGCATCTCAAAGTGGTCTATCACATTGTTCACTACTGCAGTTACCTTTTGGCAGATATTTTCGATGAACAGTTATTTATCTGTCCAGCTATTTAAGGATGTCATGGTTGCGTTTTCAGTTTTGAAACTGACCTCTGTGATCCATAGATGGAAGTTTTGCCGAATTCTAAACAGACTGAAACTAACCGTATCTCTACTGGAATGCAACGAAAAACTTCCAAATATTCGCTGGATTTATCTGTTTGCCATCTTCATTTGTGTGATGCACTTTCTCGTTTTGATCACAAGTGAGCTTCAAGTCATTTCAGAGCCGGATGCATGGCAATACTTTTCAGGGAATCGTTTCTTAGTTATGCTTGCTTCGCAGTTCTGTTTATTTTCGATTGCAATCCTATTGCTACCACGAAGCAGTTTCGCTTTGTTCTACGTACTCGTCAGTCAGCACATGCGAAAAGTGTTCCAAGATCACTCAAGACGCTTGAATACGCTGCACTCACACGCCAACTTTGAGAGACTTTATCGTTCTTACGTATCCGTGAAGACGACTGCAGAACTGCTCGACGAAGATCTGTCCTTTCTCATGTTAGGGGATGCTGTCTATTGTTTCTCAACTTTGTATTTTGTCGTGGCGTTCGTCAGGCATCCTGCTTTGAATAGGGGACCCTACAATTGGTTTAATATGCCCTTTTTATTCCTGAACGCGTTCGTGTGCTTCATGGTGATGGCTGCTTCTGCGTCTTCTGTTGCTGAAGCATCTTCGGAATTCACTACCAGGAGCCAAGCCTATCTCCAAATCAGTGGACACACGATGAGCCAGAGGAAGTATCCATGCTTGAAATCAGAAGTCAGTCTGAGTGTATGGAAAATTGTACCCATAAGGCGAAAGTTTATCGTAGGATTTTGGGGAATTTTTTCACTTACGTCGTATTATTCGACAGCTTGAAAGTGCGTTAGGCTCATACATTATTTTAAAAATGAAACTTATTGTACGTGTATTTACTCTCAAAGTTAGATGCGCAAAAACATTGACTTACTCAGAATAATTCTAATATTCTTTAGTTTAAGATACTCTCACAAATGACCAGTTGTTATATGAACATTCCCTAATATTCCGAGAGGCGACTGCAATTTTTTGACCCCATCGAACATCATTCTGAATTTCTTATAGAAATTGGAGAAAAGTGAGTAGATTATGAATACACTGGTCTGCCGTGGCAAAAATGGCCGAAACTGATCAAAAATCGACTTTGAATGAATTGAATTGCCAAATATGTCATAACTTGCCAAAAAGAGAACAAACTTTTTCCTCTGACAACCCACTACATTTTGATTTTCAGTGAGAAAAAGCGCAAACGATTTCTGATCTCTGGCCTCGGAAAACTTGGTATATTTTAAAAGTAAGCCAAACTGGAGACATCAGTTACATCATCAGTGACGTAATGTTTATCGCCAATTTGGCTCATTTGTGAAAGATGCAAGTACTCCATAGCCACACATCCGAATCGTCTGCAACCTTCTTAATTAAAAATTAAAGAGTGAGGGTTACCAAATAAAAAAAAAAGCTCATTATTTGGCAAGTTATGGCGCATTTGGCAATTGGATTTAGTTTAACTTATTAGGAGTCGATTTTTTATCAGTTTCGACCATTTTTGACAAGGCAGACCAGTTGATTCGTAATCTACTCACTTTTGTCCAATTTCTATAAAAAATTCAGAATGATGTTCGATGGGGTTCAAAAATTGCAGTCGCCTCTCAGACTATAAGTGGGAAAATCCCCATCAATAAACACAAATTGAAGGCATAAATAAACTGATGAAATACATCCCTGATGAAGAACACATCCAAGCATTCTACAAAGAGATAGTTCACCAGTGGCCTACATCTGATTCAGCCAGTGAATCAGTACTACTTTTAAAAGCTGAATGTTTCTAAATTAGTGATAGATCCAATCACAGTAAAAACTGTTCAAAATGTTGTTCTTAATATAAATAAATGTCTATAACATAATGGACTTTTAATTTAATTTTTAATTATTTTTTTATTCAATTCTAAATGTTAAAAAAAACAAAAACAAAACAAAAAAAAAAAAAAAACATAAACACAAACATTTCTGCTCACTGTTTTTTTTTTTTTTTTTTTTTTTTTTTTTTTTTTTTTTTTAAATTTGCATCCTAAAGTTCACCTGATAGATTTTAGAGAGAAAACGATTCGCTCGGTTCGAATTGAATGTGACGTCACTTGATCTGAAACAACTTGGCTTGAAACGCAGCAACGGAAACCAGTTTTTCAAGTTTCTCGCAAATCACTCCAACCTGTACGGAATATAGCCACTGTCTACCAAAGCAACGCCAACTATTTGGCAGAAACCTCACGATAACCATAGAGAACGAAAGGACGTTATGACGTCACAGCTATAGCAGAGTGTTTTGATAGGACTAGTTTTGACTCGGTTTTGAGTCATTTTCTTTCCTTAATATTGAAATAACTATTTTTTTTTTTAAAGAACTTTTGTTTGAATATTTGTAATCAGAAAGAAATTCTTCCTAAATATAAACTAATTTTACTCGTTTTTTAGAAAATGCGGGAATTATCCATTAAGGAGATGACTGATGATTTAAAAAAATAAATAAATTAGATTTGTAAATAGTAGAAGTATTTAGCGTTATACTAAACTCCAACTTAACTTGACATCACTAGACGATAGATCTTCACCGTGCTCATAGGCATTTAATCCATTTTGGCGGAGTGAAGACATAATTCTCGCCAAACCTTATAGCCTTTTGTTCCTTACAGGGTTGTGGTTTGGCGAGAATTATGTCTTCACTCCGCCAAAATGGATTAAATACCTATGAGCACGGTGACGATCTACCGTCTAGTGATGTCAAGTTAAGTTGGAGTTTAGTATAGCTTCGGACCCTTACGAAAAGTTCTCTACATATTCAATATTGTAAAGCGTAAGCTAGCTTTCACGGGCGACGGACCTCGTAATGTAGTGAGTAATGTAGAGGGCGGTCGTCTCCCAATTGAAGTTCTTACTATACTAAACTTCAACTTAACTAGACATCACTTAGACGGTAGATCGTCACAGTGCTCATAGGTATTTAATCCATTTTGGCGGCGTGAAAGCATAATGTTCGCCCAACCACAACCCTGTAGAGAACAAAAGACTATAAGGTCTGGCGAGAATTATGTCTTCACTCCGCCAAAATGGATTAAATACCTATGAGCACTGTGACGATCTACCGTCTAAGTGATGTCTAGTTAAGTTGAAGTTTAGTATAGCTTCGGACCCTTACGAAAAGTTCTCTACATATTCAATATTGTAAAGCGTAAGCTAGCTTTCACGGGCGACAGACCTAGTAATGTAGTGAGTAATGTAGAGGGCGGTCATCTCCCAATTGAAGTTCTTACTATACTAAACTTCAACTTAACTAGACATCACTTAGAAGGTAGATCGTCACAGTGCTCATAGGTATTTAATCCATTTTGGCGGCGTGAAAGCATAATGTTCGCCAAACCACAACCCTGTACAGAACAAAAGACTATAAGGTTTGGCGAGAATTATGTCTTCACTCCGCCAAAATGGATTAAATACCTATGAGCACTGTGACGATCTACCGTCTAAGTGATGTCTAGTTAAGTTGAAGTTTAGTATAGCTTCGGACCCTTACGAAAAGTTCTCTACATATTCAATATTGTAAAGCGTAAGCTAGCTTTCACGGGCGACGGACCTAGTAATGTAGTGAGTAATGTAGAGGGCGGTCATCTCCCAATTGAAGTTCTTACTATACTAAACTTCAACTTAACTAGACATCACTTAGAAGGTAGATCGTCACAGTGCTCATAGGTATTTAATCCATTTTGGCGGCGTGAAAGCATAATGTTCGCCAAACCACAACCCTGTACAGAACAAAAGACTATAAGGTTTGGCGAGAATTATGTCTTCACTCCGCCAAAATGGATTAAATACCTATGAGCACTGTGACGATCTACCGTCTAAGTGATGTCTAGTTAAGTTGAAGTTTAGTATAGCTTCGGACCCTTACGAAAAGTTCTCTACATATTCAATATTGTAAAGCGTAAGCTAGCTTTCACGGGCGACGGACCTAGTAATGTAGTGAGTAATGTAGAGGGCGGTCATCTCCCAATTGAAGTTCTTACTATACTAAACTTCAACTTAACTAGACATCACTTAGAAGGTAGATCGTCACAGTGCTCATAGGTATTTAATCCATTTTGGCGGCGTGAAAGCATAATGTTCGCCAAACCACAACCCTGTACAGAACAAAAGACTATAAGGTTTGGCGAGAATTATGTCTTCACTCCGCCAAAATGGATTAAATACCTATGAGCACTGTGACGATCTACCGTCTAAGTGATGTCTAGTTAAATTGGAGTTTAGTATAGCAGAAGTTTCATTTGGCGAGTTTCAGAGTCTTGAAACTGCTCTATGAGACGGTTTTTCAGAACTTCGTATTTTCTCTGCTCAGGGGGATTCAGGATAATGTCACTTACTGTAGCAATGACATCGGTTTCTATCGCAGAAACTACGTGGTGGTACTTGGTTTCGTCCACAGTGATACCCGATATAAGAAATTGACTTTCAATTTGAGCGAAATACAGCTTCGGATTTTGTCTCCAAAACGGTGGTGCTTTGAATGAAACTCCGGACACAGTGGGGGCCGACCAAACGGTATAGGGGTTAGCGTGCTAGCTTCTAGACCGCGAGGTTGCGGGTTCGAGTCCCGTGTAGGCATGGGTGTTTGTAAATGTATGTTGGCTTGTCTAATGACGAAAGTTTCGGCGCATTATAGCCCTCGTGTTGCTGACGGCGCCAGATAATCTGAATACAACCAACCGGACACAGTGGGAATTGAAGGGTCATCGTTTTTCTCCTAGGCGTCCATTATTGTTTGCTGCGCAAATTTGATTAAAACTGTTAATAATAATGCGTGTAAATTTTTAATCCGGGTCACCAATAAAGCGTAAGCTAGCTTTCACGGGCGACGGGCCTCGATCGCAAGACTATTATGTCTCGAGACAGATGCTTTACCGCTGTGCAAAAGAGTACTCCAGAGCACAGCGATGATTATTTGATGTCGCCATAATTGCATTCGGAAATAAAATTGGATATGACAGTAACAGGAAATATTCATTGTCCTCTGTGTGCATCAGAGAATTGTCCATATGATATATGTCGATAGTGTATAATTCATATTTCTTAGAGGACTCGTTCACATGCTTTTGATACTAAGTAACTTTACAGTAAAAAACATCTAACTTCCATGGGCGCAGACATTTCACTTTTAACACGGAGGCGAAGCTCAGTGAATAAACTCAATAGGCACTCGAACAAAATTTCAGGACACTAAATTTTTCATGATCTACCTACTGAAAATATGGTTGGTTGTTTTCAGATTATCTGGCGCCGTCAGCAACACGAGGGCTATAATGCGCCGAAACATTCGTCATTAGACAAGCCAACATACATTCACAAACACCCATGCCTAACACGGGACTCGAACACGCAACCTCGCGGTCTAGAGGCTAGCACGCTAACCACTATACCGTTTGGTCGGCCTGAAAATATGGACTTGTGATATCATCATTACAAAATTACTTACTCCAATACGATACAATACTTTAAAATGTATATATTTATGAAATTGGACAAAAATTATGACATCACATTTTAATAATTCGAAGTGACCTTCCCAAAATTTCTGGAAATTTGTATTTTATGTGCAATAAACTAGAACAAAAAATAAGCAAAAAAAAAATAATTCAAATATTAAAAAACATTTAAAAACGCATTTAATTGAAATTATAGTTACATTGGAAAACAGTTTTGGAGGCGAAATTATACCTCTGCCCCCACTGTTAGTGGAGCACGGGGGGGGGGGGGGGAGGATCGCCCCCTTTGCCCTCGTGTAGTTGTATCCTATGCAAACTTCAAAGTAGATATCATCAATGACAGATATTTAATTTTTGTCAAAAAAATCGTTTAATTAAATTGAATAGAAAAACTTACCCATACAATGATTTTGAACAGGACGGAAATATTCTCGGAGACACTTGTTTTAAGCTCAGATAAAGCAAAACTCAAGCGTTTCCTCAAGTAATTCTTTTCCTCATCACCTATTCGGCAAGGGAGGAAAAAGAAGCGTGTTCAATTTTGACCGGCATCGGATTATGTCCCGACTGCGCATGCGCCCGCCATTGATCACGAAATAATCTCCAAGGACAACATAATAAACATTTTAAAGGAAAAAAAAAACCACACACACACTCTTTCTTCAAAGTAAAACAGGAAAAGGCGATATCGCTTCTTTTCAAACATTAACAGAAAACTGCATGTATAAAAATAGTATGAGAAAAACCGCTTTGTTGATGGGGCTAAGTAGAAGGGCTTTTAGAATGTGAAATAGAAGATGTAAATAATTTGCTATTGTTTAAGGTAATGAAAAAGTGTTTTGGTTAAAAAGGAAAGGCAATATAAAAACTTTTTGTTAGTTTCATTCGCCTTTGAGTTTGAAAAGTACAGCGGTTTAAGAACTTGATTTTGTTTTGTGGTTTGAAGTGTCGGTTTAGCAAAATCCGAAAATGTCGAAGCAAATTTTAAAACCTTTTAACGTTCTTTAATGAGGAAAAAGAGAATGAGAACTTTTATGTTTGGTTAAAAGAATAACATGGATTGATCTACATAACTAATTTTAGTTGGACAGTTATTCTTGCAACATAGTAACTTTGTACAATAAAACCCAACTAGGGGGCTTCGCCCCCTGCTCGCTAACGCTCGCCAACCCCCAAACACCTCGCTGCGCTCGGATTAAACGGCTTTGCCGCTCGAATTTGTGGTTAAAACATCTTGCTGCGCTCGAATAGGTTTGCCAGCCATAAAAAATGTAACCAAATTTTTATAACTTTAATGGAAGGCCTAATAGAGAAAACACCCAAATTGCAAGTTTCATAATAGAAAGTTAAATATACTATCCGCCAACATTCTGACTTAAAACTTCATTAGTTATGCCCTTACATTGAAGTCCCAATATCTTTTATTTGTTCTGATAAGTCGCCCCGTTAGAGAACGACGTCCAACGCGAAGCATTTTCTGGATAGAAATACTTCAAAATAATAATTACTCTAATACAAAAATGCTTCAGAAAAACAGAAAAAATCTACTTTGAAAAGAAGAGTTTAAAAAGAGCTTTAAAATTAGCAACGGTTGGTTGGTTGGTTGAACTCCCGAGCAGCTGGTTTGTTTACTTAAGGATGTTGCCATTCTTATATTCAAAATCATTGAGGCTTTGTAGTAACTTAATGATGAAAAATATTGAAATTTAACTAATTAATAAAATGTTAATAAATTATTTTGGCACGTTTTGGCAAATCTACAGCTTATTTCCTTTAAAATGACACCTTGATCATTGAAATTGGTTGAGTAGTTTAGGCGGACGGACTAACCCCAAAAAACGTATTGCCTATTAAATATATAGATGTAAGAAAATTGGAGTTAAAACTGTAACTTATTCTAGGTACTTTTCCGTTAGACGAGTACCAGATACAAATCACTAAATTACACCTATATCTTATTCAAACTAATAACCTTCAAATCATTAATAATTAATGATACAAACCTAAAATATTTAGGCTTGGCGATACAATTATACGCACCATTTAAACATGAAAACATTTAGGCTTGTAGCCAACTGCGCCAAATGGTACCCGTCTAACGGAAAAGTACCTTATTACAAAATAATGAATATATAAGAAAAATCTTAAGCTTATGCTTTAGCATCCGAATATACAGTACTGTCAGCATTCTAAATTGGAAAAGTAGCTCTGTTTTAATATTTGGACAGTTGTCGAAGTTTTTGTTTTCCAGGCACTGGAATGCTGGCGTGTCAGTGAACTGCTATAAATGCAAACGGCTGGTTACAATAAGATGAAATTGGCTGAAATGAAAACTTAAGTGGGCTCTGATGCTAATTAATATTGATTTAGTCTTTCTATAACCTCCAATGCTAAAATGAATATTTCTTTAAGGTACGTTGGTACGTCTTTAAGGTACGCCTACGTTGAAAAGGTCGATTTTGATGAAATCTGACAAAAAAAATATTATTCGTGAATATATTAGCCCAAATCTTTAAGTTTCTAAAACTATCTTTTTTTTAACTCTGCGTTGATTTGAACAAAAGTTATGACAATTTAAAACTGATCTAAAACTGTAAATTATAACAGGAAATGACCGGAAATATCACACCAAAACCAAAAGTTGCCGATTAAAAAGTGATTTCCCTATAAATATTAATATTTTCTTCTTTTTAATAAATAAAAAAATTGAAAAAGGATAAGTTGCATTTTAAGTGTGTAAGTGATATGGTTTATGTGGAAATTGTGTGTTTTAAAGTTTAAATGCATTTTTCTCGGAATTGATTTTCATACAAATATTGCTAATTTGAAATGTCATAACTCAAAAATTTTTTCACGAATTATAATAATTTTTTTGTACTTCTCTTGTTGATTGTTTTCTAGGGAATGTGCTATCGAAATTGAGATTGGATGGTTATTTTATGAAATACAACCTTTAGTTTGAATATAAACAAGATGAAACTGTTAAAAAATCACTAACCTAGTTTTCGACTATCCATAATAAAAAAAGTTTTAATGAATATTTTTTTTAATGTAGTATATGCCTTAGATAAAAGCATGCAGTTTATTTATATACAATTTATTTCCTAAAAAACTTAATAGTTTTTCATTTATCTTATTTTAAGTTTTTGAAATATTTCATCAAAATTTCATACAAAATTAAAAATTTTGAAAAATAATAATATTAAATTTGATTTTTTTTCACTGTATTACTAATCTATAGTAGTACTAAATATAAGAAGGTACTTAAAATATTCCTTCATAAAGTTTTTTTTAAAAAGTGCTCAGAACGTAGACAAGTATCTCAACCTCCAATGCTGACATGAATATTTCTGTAACCTCCAATGATGGCTAACATGAATGTTTCTATTGCCTGTATCAATGCTAAAGGAATTGATTTCTTTACTTTTAGAGATAGAACATCAGTGTATACTGCAAAAATATCCAAAGTAGGGTAATGAATCTTAAATAGGTAGAGCGAAGTAGTCCCGGGGATGACTGGGGACTTCCTAGGGACCTCCCTGGGAGGATATGTGCTATTAGGGCAAACATGAAAAAATGGCATTTTGAGAAATTCGGCTTTGAAGTTAAAAAACATGCATTAAATACCTACATTTTGTTTATTTCAAAAAATTATTAAAAATACTTTGAAATAAGATACAATTACAAATGTGGCATCATTTTAAAGACAAAAATTTATATTTTAATAAACAGTAATAAACTTGAAATCAATAATCTGAAATATTTTCATGTGCCGGACCCCCTTTTAAGAGTAACTCATTTTAAAAGTTACAGACTTTAAGTTGAATCATTTGTATTGACTTCGATTTTGTGTGTGCGTCATTACCGGGTAAATCTGCCAAAGTCTAATCAACCCACTTATCATAATCCAGTCAGCCTTAAACTTGGCAGATAGACTCGATGTCGATGACAATTCATTCTATCGAGTTTTGGGAGCTGTGACTGTCACTAAATGGCTTTTTTGACGCACCATTCTATTATTCCTTCAGAATACTAATAAACCAACATGCCGTCATCCAATCGCTCTGAAATTTAACGGATTCGTTTTCGATAAGAATGCATTATATCAAGTTTTGGGATATATCACTGTCACGTTTCGGATGAGCTACACAGTTGTCTACATTCAATCGATCTGAAACTTGGCAGATAGATTCGATGTCGATGCATAGGAGCCAACTACACAAGGTCAAAGGAGGGCGATTGCCCTTGTGCGCTAACAGCGGAGGCAAAGATGACATTTCGCCCTAGCTCCAAAAATCTATACAAATTTCTTTTTCGAATATAATATACAGCGGGAAAAGGACATTTTATTATGCTTTAAGGAAGAAAAACGCTTTAAAATTAAAAATTAAACACAATATGTGGAAGCATATATAATTTCTCCTCTAAATAAGAATCTTGTGTAGCAGCTCTTTAGAAACCATTGCAGTGTGACGAAGAGGGGAAGTTAAAGAGCCCTGAAGAGCCCTTGACATTTTTTCTTGTCCTCCCCCTTTCCTTCTGTTCAAGCTTAAAACTTATAATTTTAAGCAAAAGTTTTTAATATTTGAAATTTCTGCTTACTTTTTTTTTAGTAAATTTGTATATAAAGACAAAAAAAAAAAAAAAAAAAAAAAAAGAATCTGAAATATTTGAAAATTATTTAGAATTATTAAAATATGCTATTATTATTTTTGAGTAATTTCGTAAAAATATGTATTATATTGTATGATATTGGAATAAGTAATTTTGTTATGATTGGATTACTGGTTTATGATTTCTTTTTCATTAATTATTTTCCAGGATTATTAAAATTTTCTTCCTTTATTTTAGTACAGTATCATAAAAGTATACCTTAAAAAAAAAAAAAAAAAAAAAAAAAAAAAAAATTATGATATTGAAATAAATTATTTTATTATGATGAATTAACTGGTTAGTACACTTACTTTTTCAATAACATGTTGCTGAACAAATTTTATACAAATTACTTACGTTGGTTACATAATTCATTACGTTGGTAGGTTCAATATATTCTGTGAGGAGATCGTAAACAACATCGAGTTTATCAACCAAGTCTCCCGTGGTAAAAGTACATGTAAATACAGTTTTTGCGGCTGTTCCTGTCACTAAATAGTCGCTTTTACACGCGCTTCAATTGTCGTTTTTAACTACTAATAAAACTATGTCCTGTCAACCAATCGGCATGAATACTCGTTATCGATATTAATGCTTTCTACCAAGTTTCAGAACTGCCGCGCAAGGGAAGGCTGTTTTTTTTTATATATATATATAAATTTCTATTGTCTTACGTCAGATTTATCAGCTGTTACTCATGTTCTATTATCCAGATAGCTTAATTTAAACATGTTTATTTGGCGATATTTAATGATTGAAACATTCCCCTATTAACCCTTTGCACTCGAGCCATTTTTTGCACGGAGCCCCCAGCAACTCGAGACATTTCGCGGCATTTTTGGTTCGGTTTGCAGATACGCATACACTTCATAGAACTAAACACAGTCATTGGCCTTGCATCGAATTGCCGCATCAAACCTAGTGGTCCTCTCTTGCTGCGGCATCCAATCATGTGGTGCCTGAGAGGCGCTGCTCGAGCGCAAAGGGTTAACCTTTAACTGCTGTATGCGGTCTAACAGACAGCGATTCATTTTTTGTAGAATGCTCTTCCACCCCCTAAAAAATTCCACCTTTGATTTTTATATTAATTTTTCTGATGCTATGTTATTTAAAATTTAAATTGATGAGCATCAATTTGTTTGGCGTAGTATGAATCACGTCATGCCCATGCGTTAAAATTGTCAAACCATCCAACCAGCATGTGCAGCAATTAAAGGTTAAGGTTAAAGAGGCAAAATCTTCGGGAGGGCTAATTAACCCACTTTTGCCGTCATTCAATCGAGCTGCATCTTGGCAAATAGATACGTTGTGGATGACAATGTATTAAATCAAGTTTTGTCGGCTGAAAAAAAAGTTAGATTTGAAATGCGTGTTTTGTTTTTAGTGGTCTGAACTGTCACTATGAAAACTCAATCTGAGCTCAAGCAATTGCACATAAAAATTGGCGATTCCTCTAAAAGATTTTTATTAAAAACTTTATTTTTATGATTTATATTATATTTTATATCCCCAATGGAGAAATAAACGGAATTACAAAAGGGATTCTGAGATCACATCACATCATTAATTTGCTGAAACACAACGCACACAAAAACATGAAGATAGATGGGAAAATTTAGGAACTGACTCTACATTTCCAAAAACCATATATCAAAAGGCATAATAGTTTCAATATTATGTATGTTTTTTTAACTCCGGCAAGAATTCTGCTCACATAGTAGTAAAAGATAATTTTATCCCCATGGAATAATGACTTTTTTGTACTTGCCAAATAAATCTCAGGAGTTTGATTTTACGTGTAAATTTGATGTTATTCATGGTTTAAAATTTAAAAGATGAAGTTGTGAAGTGAAATTGTGTTGGCGAAACATTTAAAAAGATTTTTGTGGCAGTCTTTTAAATTTTCCTGAATTGGTTGGTTGGTTGTATTCAGATTATCTGGCGCCGTCAGCAACACGAGGGCTATAATGCGCCGAAACTTTCGTCATTAGACAAGCCAACATACATTTACAAACACCCATGCCTACGCGGGACTCGAACCCGCAACCTCGCGGTCTAGAAGCCAGCACGCTAACCACTATACCGTTTGGTCTTTCCTGAATTGTATTTTCTATAAACACAATGAAAAATGGAAACGTGCTTCCATCTACAATTTGAAATTAGAAGTAATATCTTTATAAAAATTTAGGAGAGATAGGTATGAAATGAATGAAAAAATTTACTCGATTATAGTTAAATATCTTTCCAAAGGTAGGGAATTTGCCTCATAAAAAAAATCTGTAAAAATAACTAATCAATTATCACAGGCAATCTGGAATCAATTATAAAATGACATTTGGTTCATTCTTATAAAATCATATACAAATATTAAAAGGATAAATTAACTTAAATGTTTCTTTATCACTTCCTTTCTTTCTTAATTTATGTACCATTTTAAATAAATTTTTTTGTATATTTCTACTGATATTTCATTGGTGCAAATTGTTGCAATATTTTTTTACTACTATTTTAACTTGTATCAAAAGAAAAATAGAATTATTTATAAAAATAGGGATTGAGAAAGGAATTATAAGAAATTCATGTAAAGATTTTTCTTGCTAAATTTTAAAGCTGTTTTATCTATGTACAACGTATCAGCCGCTCCTTCACAATAATCAACAATCGACATCCACCAGCACCAAATGAAAAAGTTTAGTATTAGCTTGTATCTCTAGATGGCGCCACGAAAAAATAATTAAATCAAATTTTGTGACTATTAGATAATGATGTAAAAAAATAATCAAAAGAAATGAAATCCTGACCTGAATGAAGAATAAAATGAACGAAAGATCAAATTTCCATGTTGAAAAACTATTCGCTGGTGAAATTTGTTAATTGATGCCAATGAAAGAAGCAGTAGAATATGCTTAATTTGCAACACCATTTAAAAATCATAGGACAAGTTGGTACCGCAATGGGTGTCGTAGATTTTTGTTTTCATTACAAAAATTCTGCATAAATTAAGTGTTTTAAATGAAATTAAAGACATTTATATGATATAAATGGTTATTACCACCTAATGTGCCCGGATAGCTCAGTCGGTAGAGCGTTAGGCTTTTAACCTAACGGTCCAGGGTTCGAGTCCCTGTTCGGGCGTTTCGATTTTGTTACAAACACAGTTATGAAAGCTTATTTAATTGGTATTGAGATGGTATTGAGTATTGAGATGTTATAAACCGATTGTTTTTTTGTTTTGTTTTTTTTGTTGCTTTTTTGCTCCAAATAAAATATAACATTCTTTCAATGCAAATTTGTCATAAATAATAACAAGTTGTTTGCTATTATACAGTCACTAAAAAAACTCCTACTACATAAGCTTTTATCACAATGAATAATGTCATAATTTCTCAAAGATTTCACCTAATAATATTGTATGAATTAGAACTTTTAAATACTTATTAGTTACTTTAGGTTCAGGTACATAATGATTTTTCTCATTCGAAATGCAGATGTACAATGTGGTGACCTCTAATTCATGGTAATAAAAAAAATCTGTTGATTGGAAAAGGATTTTAAATATCGGCAAGTTGGCGTGTTTATTGAAACTTTAGCCGAGAAAGCTTGTCTTCATATACACAAGTTCGTAGTCAATACCTTTATTTAGAACCAAGATATTGTTACGAATTTTTGTATATTTGTAAATATTTCGTAGTGTTAATTTTGTAAATAGGAAAATTTATGTACATTTTGCATAAGGCAGTGCAATAGTTCGACTTAAGTTGGTTTCCCTGCACTGTGTCTATTAATGCTTGATAACGAGTTTTACAGAGATAACGCTGGGAAGCGAGTTTTACAAGGAGCAGGGCATTTAACATTATGGTAATGGCAATCTCGCCAATTTGGTGAGATAGAGCCAAGTTGGCGACGGTTTTGGCGATTAATTTTTGTCGCCAAATTTGGCGAGAAATCGCCAAATATCGCCCAAATTGGCAACCATTTGGCGACATTTTCGGTCTCCATGTACACGTATAGGACTTTTCGACTACGATCTGGAAAGTTCTCCAAATATCTACCTCTATACTAAACTTCAACTTAACTAGACATCACTTTGACGGTAGATCGTCACAGTGCTCAAAGGTATTTAATCGATTTTGGCAGAGTGAAGACATAATTCTCGCCAAACCTTATAGCCTTTTGTTCTCTATAGGGTTGTGGTTTGGCGAACATTATGCTTTCACGCCTCCAAAATGGATTAAATGCCTATGAGCACTGTGACGATCTATCGTCTAAGTGATGTCTAGTTAAGTTGAAGTTTAGTATAGAAGTTTCAAGAATGTTCGCCTCCCCTATATATGACCGGCCAAGTGAGCTGGGTTAGTCAGTTAGTTGACTAGAATTACTGAGTAGAGATACTGAGTCTCAGTGAGCATTCAGAGAGTTCCGAAAGCGAACCGTATTGCATTGTCTTTTGCGGTGATTTAGCAGTTGTGTGTCAAGTTTAACTGCTGTTTGTGCTCTATTGTTGTGAAAAGAGCTGTATTGAGTCTACTAGAACGAGAAGTTCTGGAGTTGTAATGGAATCTGTGAAGAGTTCTATTGGAATAAATTTCTGCAAGTTTTGATCTGCTTTGGCTTCAAATCTTTCGAACCCATCCACGCAACAATATGACCTTTCATTTGTTGGGTTATCGATCGAATTCAGATATTATAGAGTTTTAGGGACTCACTCCGGATTCCTTCTCGAGGTTGCGGGTTCGAGTCCCGTGTTGGTTTGGGTGTTTGTAAATGTATGTTGGCTTGTCTAATGACGAATGTTTCGGCGCATTATAGCCCTCGTGTTGCTGACGGCGCCAGATAATCTGAAAACAACCAACCAACCGGATTCCTTCTCATTTTCCGAGCCAAGGTACCTCCTGACCCACAGCGTTTTCGTTGTTGATTCTTCTGAAATTTAGATTTTATTAATTAGATTCTTGCTAACACATAAAGGTGATTTGAATTGTAATTCTAATTGTATAGATACAGGAAAGTAATCATTCTATGTATGCAATAAGAAAATCAAGAAAGCATTGAGCATATTAAATTTCACTTGATTTTTATTTCATATGAAATTTAGTATTTTGCATTGTAATTACTTCGCGTGTATGGATCTCGGCTTTCGAAGCTTTACTAGCTAAAAAAGATTCACGCACAGTCGCACAGGGCCTGATTTTACACAGGGTAATTTGAGGGTCCTCGAATTTTGAAGGCCCCCAAATTCGGAATTTCGAAAAAAGAAGTTTATTTAAAGTTTCTTCTTTTTACTTTCAGTTACCCATATATTTACATAAGACAGTAAAAGTATAGCATTCGCTCGGGGGAAAAAAAAAAATAATCGATTTTTGCATTTCTCCACGTTTTGGAACATCCTTATTTCAAAAAAGTGGTCTAGAAAAAAATGTCTGTCAGTGTGTCTGTGTGTACGTTGTCAGCACAATTCAAGATCAAATTGACCTATGATGTTCAAATTTGGTGTGCGGATTAGTTGTAGCCATGGGATCTACCGTTGAGGTTTTCGTCCAAATCGCTCTTGCGCATAAGGATGAAATCATGTAAAAATCATGTTTTTCAGCAATTGCTAAAAAACGGCTCTAACGATTTTGATTAAATTCTTTATACAAATGTCTTTTAAGGTGTTCTAATCGTCCCCACCCGAATTTCCAGTAGAAATGCGATAAAAACGTAAAAAAGTTGAAAAACGTGTACCTTTAACGCAGTGCTCGCTCTTGAGAATGGCCCATCAATAATTGATTTTCTTCTGTTTCATACACAAGAAAGGACAATGTAATATTTATCGAATAACAATTTTGCCAATTTGGAGTGTTTTATTTCTTGCCCAAGTAAAAATTATTGCCTAAGTGAGTGAAAATATGAAAACGGTAAATAACACCATATCAATTTTAATGAAATGACCAATATCATAGTGTAGTTGAAAGTTGTGCGATGTTCCACAACTCTTGTTTCTTTTCTAAAGAAGAGACTTGTACAGTACGCAAAAAAAAAAAAAAAAAAAAAACCCAGAACGATGGCTATATCTTCGGTTCTAATTATCGTAGAATCTTACGGTTTGTACCAAAATGTTTTGCTTACGATTTTTTATATATCTGGTGCAATTTTTTTTCTTGAGGGACCGTTTACTAAGTAAAAGTAACGCTATCTTCGAAAATTTCAATACGAACCCGTATTTTTTATCATTTCATTCGATTCAGAACACATCATTTACCCTATATACCAAATTTCAATGCATTATGTTGAAAAACACGTCACTTATGAACGAAAATATTTCGACCATTTTTTTGACCGATCTTCAGGGAGAATTTCCATAAAACGAAAGGTATTTTTAAGATTCTTCTTCACAGAGGGAGAAATCGAACGGTCAATGTGGCGCGTTTCACGAAGATTAAAAAATACAAGTATTAGTCTAAAATTGCATAGAAACTACTTGGATTTATAATGTCATGTTTAAGATTAATACAAAAATAGCAAGTAAACGCAAAAGTAACATAATTTATTTACAACATTAAATATGTGCATTTTTCACACGAAATAAATAAAATATCGAAAACTGTAATTGCAGAAATATAACGAATACTACTGATAATTAGAAAATTAATAAATATTAAATGTAGGCATTAGTAAACAGTATTTAGCAAAGCATGAATAGTTTACAGAAATATTTCACTATAAACACAAATGTAACTAGATCGTTGAAATTATTTATAAAATGAAAAAGTCACATGATTCAGTAAAATTTTTAAAGGATAACTTATTGAAATTGCTTAAAAAATTTTGTTTTAAATAAATGGAATTTAAGAAAGCAAATTAAAAAAAAAAAAAAAAATTGATAGTTTACAGAAAAAATAATTAATAATTTAAAAAACTAAAAAACACGCTTTAATAGAAAATCAAACTAAAAAGTAGAAAATAATCAATAGATTAAAAAACTAAGAAACACGCTTTAATAGAAAAGTGAACTAAAAAGTAGAAGATAATTTTAAATAGGTTTGAAATAAGAATAGAGTGATTAACAAGAAATATTTATTTTATCGTACAAAAGCGTTGGGTGCTTTTTAAGATATTTTCATAATGGCTCTACTTTTACCAATATCTGTCATTAAATATTTACAAAAATTGACATCAAGCACTCCACGATAAAATAAATATTTCTTGTTAATCACTATTCTTATTTCAAACTTATTTAAAATTATCTTCTACTTTTTAGTTCACTTTCCTATTAAAGCGTGTTTCTTGGTTTTTAAACTACCGGTTATACGATAATTGAACGTAATGCGATTTTCCACATCTCTAGTTTACCTTGAATTAATCTTTGATAGTTTTCAAAAGTCGTCTACTATACGGTCCCTTAAAGTGAGCGTTTTTTACATTTTCTCTAAAAAATCGAGAACTATTAGTCAAAATGGAAAGAAAAATATTATGGGGGGTTTTAGACCATGGTAAATCTAATGAAAGCAAAAAAAAAAATATATGTTTCTATTCAAATTTTTTTTTAATTGCTTTATTAATTAATAATTAATTATTAAAAAATAAATTGATTCAAAAACTGATTGCTATTTATGTTTGGCCATTTACACACTACCTTTTGAAAAAAAAATTACTGAAATATATAAATTATTTAAGTATTTATGGCCAAAAAACCAACTTTTTAATTTAACATTAATTTATCATTTTCTTTTTATCATTTAAATTACAAACCATTCATTAGAAAATTACGAATTTTTGTATTTCACATTCTTTTTTAATGCTGAATCCAAATATGGAATAATATTATGAGGTTGCTATTGAATTTTTTAAAGTTTGGTTCTGTTTTAATATGTAGATGACCCCTCATGATAAAAAAAACTACATACAATTATTAAAAACCTTTCACGATTTACAACGGTACCTTTTGTTTGTTATTTCAACAATTAGAACAAAAGATATGACCATCGTTCTGTTTTTTTTTTGGGTACTGTACCTATCGTCCCCAAGCATATACTACTATGTTTTTTAATTTAAATGCATTTAACTATTTTTAATGAATTTAAGTATGTTTATAGAATCGTAGATAGAGATTCCTATTTTATTCAATAGTAAATAATAATTTTTACAATTTGGCAGCTTTTAAAAATGTACGCGTGTTCGGTTTTTTTGTACTGTAACAAATGTAATATTCCGTGCAATTCATTTGATGCAATTTTGTGCTTATCTAAATTATTCTTCATACAATCTTTATCTTATTACAATTGGTAAGTAAGGCCTCTTTTATTGGTAGAATATTTCTTTTCGAAAGTTGTTCATCGCGTGAAGGGCGCTCCCATTAGGGTAGGCGGCCTTGGTCCCTGCATCTGTAAATTTGTAAGTCGGACCCTGATCATTCAGATCCAGGCTCACTTCGCTCGCTAAAAGTTTGATTTCTATAGAAGCATTTCTAAACTTCACTCGTTAAAAAGTTTGCTGCTACGTAAAACCTTATTATTACCCCCCCCCCCTACATGGACTTCCCCAGGAAGGTGCAAGGGGGTGCACTTGCACCCCCCTGGCTCTTGAAAATTAAAAAAAAAAAAGGAGGGAAAAGTTGGTTGTTTGGTTGTTTTCAGATTATCTGGCACCATCAGCAACACGAGGGATATAATGCGCCGAAACATTCGTCATTAGACAAGCCAACATATATTTACAAACACCCATGCCTAGCACGGGACTCGAACCCGCAACCTCGCGGTCTAGAAGATAGCACGCTAACCACAATACCGTTTGGTCGGCAAATGAGCGAAAAGATTTAAATTCCAAGATAAAACAAGCACATACGCCAATTATATACGTTTTGTTACGAGTTTTTTTTCCTATTAATTTAGTCTTTTGTTTCTTTCCTATGTCGTTTTTTATAATAACTTGAGTAACGATTTTCTGGCGCTTGTTGTCTAAGATTATTAGAGGCTGATGAGTAGAAGTATTTATTCCTTATATTGTATAATTATTTCCTGGGTAGCTCTCAAAATTCTAGGAAAATGTTTTGTTTTTTAAGTCATCAGATATACTACCTTGAAATCTATTTTTAGAATTCAATTGAACATATTCCAATACTGTCTTGGTGTTTCATTTTGAATTTTTTTTCTTCTTCATTATATCCGAAACTTGGAAGAAATAAAATTTTACTCTTCTGTATTTTTGCATCTTCGAGTTCCTCTATTCTAAACACTGTCTCTTGAATGCAGTGAGATCTAGTTGGATGATAAAAATAATCGTTAAAAATATATGTTTTAATTTTTTTACTATTTTGTATTTTTTTTTCTATCTTTAACATGGTTGCGCTTTCAAAAATATATACCATGCATTTTAATTATTCTCAAAGAGTATAATTTATAATACATAATTATTAAATAACATTTCTAAAATAATTAATGATTTTGATAAAAATCTTGTCTTGCACCCCCTTGCAAATATTCCTGAGGGCGCCCATGCCCCCCTCCCCTCCTGTCGAAAAAGAAACAAAAACAATTTTCTCCATTATTACAACAATAGAACCCTTACTTTTTCGAAATTTTTTTTGTTATACCCTTACCTCTTCCCACCTTTGAGAATCAATTTTTTAAAAACCTTTCCTCGATAACAGATCAAACATAATAATACACCATAGACTGAGAGGCGACTGCAATTTTTGGACTACATCGAACATCATTCTGAATTTTTTTATAGAAGTTGGAGAAAAATGAGTAGATTACGAATCAACTGGTCTGAAGTGGCAAAAATGGCCGAAACTGGTCAAAAATCGACTTTAAATAAGTTGAACTAAATCCAATTGTCAAATGCGCCATAGCTTGCTAAATAATGAGCATTTTTTATTTTTTTATTTGGTAACCCTCACTCTTTAATTTTCAATTAAGAAGGTTGCAGACGATTCGGATGTGTATGGCTACGGCTTACTTGCATCTTTCACGAATGAGACAAATTGGCAATAAACATCACGTCGCTGATAACGTAACTGATGTCGCCAATTTGGCTTACTTTGAAAAGATACAAGTTTTCCGAGCCAGAGGTCAAAAATCGTTTGCCCTTTTTCTCATTGAAAATCAAAATGCAGTGGGTTGCCAGACGTAAAAGTTTGCTCTCTTTTTGGCAAGTTATGACGTATTTGGCAATCGGATTTTAGTTCAACTCATTCCAAGTCGATTTTTGATCAGTTTCGGTCATTTTTGCCACGGCAGACCAGTGGATTCGTAATCTACTCACTTTTCTCCAATTTCTATAAGAAATTCAGAATGATGTTAGATGGGGTCCAAAAATTGCAGCCCCCTCTCGGACTACCACTCCTCCTTCTCAAGCCTTTTCAAGAAAATCGCTAAAAAAATCCCCGTGAAACCAATTTTAATATTCAGTTTATGAAAATCGAAATAAGGAAGCCTAAAACTACTTATGTTTAAAATTTTAAAGTTTTACGCACATTGGAAATCAACTTCTATAAAGCCACACAGACAGACAAGTACTTTATTATTATTAGGGATCCCCACCCCTGCTCGCTAACGCTCGCCAAAGCCCCAGCTCATTACGCTTGCGGTTTGCTAGTAAAAACACGTAATAACTAAATACCGACCGCCAATGAAGGCTTTGTGACATATTCTTAAAATCAATAAATTATGAATTATTATCTTTAAAATATCGATCAAATATTCTTTGCCTCTTTTCAAAGTCCCAGATCACTACTCTTGCGGTTTGCTACTAAAGACACATAATAACTAAAAAACGACCGCCAATGAAACTTTGTGGCATATTCCTGGAAATCAATAAATTATGAATTATTATTTTTAAAATATTGAACAATAGTCTTTGACACTTTGCAACGTTAGGATTCAAATCGAAATCAAATCGAACTGAAAACGAACCAAGGTTGTCAGATTTTCAGCCATTTTGCATTATTATCAAACAATTTAAAAAAAAATATCTTGGGAAAATTTTGAATATTAAAGAATACTATAAATATATCACACCCTTTAAAACACATATCATGCTCAAAAAAGTAGGCAAAAATGAAAAATATACATAGGACGTCATTGACAACTTCTGAGGAAGTTTGACCAATCAAAGCATATCTTTTAAAATATCTTGTTGGAAATTTGTGATTAGTCTCAGGTCTAAATACGTTGCAGTAACGTAGCCCTCATATTACTATAATAATTATGCTAACTTAGTATTCAAAATACTACATTCGGCAATATGCATATTTTTTCTTTTATTGATGGGGGCCTTAATATGCGAAATAAAAAAAACACCCCATCGGTTTAACTAAATTAAGATTTCGCACATTTTTTTAAGGGGGTCCAGTACCGAAATTTCTTCAAATATCCCAATTTTTTTTTCTGATTTTAAAAAATAGTTCATACATTCCTGAAGAGAATGATGTTTTTATCTTATTCCTCCGGTGATTGGAACGCCACAAAATTACCTGTGATTTAAACATCACTAATGGGCGTAACGCCTTGAAGCGTCTGCTTAAAGGGCGTTTTTCGAGCACTAGTGTTTTTCACAGATGTTGCATATTCAAATCGATATATCTCCAGAACCATTAACAATTGGCTATTCAAATTTTTGGAGCATTTAATTTATATAGTTCTAAATATTTTGCCTTCGCAGAATTTTATTTTTTTAATTCTGTTTTAAAATATAACATTTAGCGTAAAAGATAACATTAAAAAAAGCAAAAATTTCAATATTTTAACTTTGAGAATTTTTAAATTTTTTTTTAATTCACCTATCAAAATTCTATGAAGACAAAATTTTCTTTATATAATTATGTATTACAGAAAGCTTTCAATTTGAATTTTTTTTTTTTTTTTTTTTTACTTATATCAAAATACGCAAACATCAATTATTACTGATTTTTCTTGGTTTTTTTTTTTTTTTTTAAATAACTAAGCACAATATTTTAAAAAAACATTTTCTCAAAGATATATAAATAGTATCTCATACATAAAATAATTTTTTTACATAAAAATGTACATAAATAAAGTTTTTATTTTTTTTTATTTTCGGTACCGGACCCCCTTAAGAATCTGATTTTTGCTTTTTTAAATGAATCCTGAAAATATAGTCTATATCGTGGTATAATTTATCAAAAGAAATAAATATTTGGTCCATGGTTTATAAAAAACAAAATGCCATTCGCGCAAGCTAAAAATTAAATTTTTAGAAGTGTAATAATTCCAAAACTACAAAGAAATTTAAAGAATATAACCCATATAAGCATAGTTTTTAATATAAATCCTTTATATCTATCGTCAATTTTTATACTCATTAACATAGTGCCGTTTCTGTTGCCAGCGTGTGCTTGGTGCTACAAACTAATTTTAAATGTTAAAAAAATCTCAGCAAGAGATCCAGTAAACTACTTTTCAAAATTTTCTTATTAAAAACGAAGGCGAATTTATGCACTCATATTCAAATACCTTTTATTTATTCCAATTAAAACAGTTTTATTATTTATTTATTAAAACAATTTTGGCTACGGGTAATAATTTCTTCAATGATCGGTTAAATGCTATTTCTGCGCGATTGGATGACGGAAAGTTGGTTTATTAACATTCTGTAAAAACGACCTTTTAGGGTCGCTTAATTTTGATAGAAAGCATTTTTATCGACATCGAATCTATCTGCCAAGTTTCAGCCCGATAGGATGAAGACAGGGGGGTGACCATTAATGGGACCAACCCTTAACGTTTTGGTCAAAATCGCGCATGCGCATAAGGTAGCTGCCGTTGAAAAAAAATCATGTTTTTCAATGATTGCTAAAAAACGACTCCAGCGATTTTGATCAAAATCGCTGTGGTAATGCCTCTTAAGGTGTTCTAAACATCTCCACCTCCGAAATAAACTCACGTAAAAATGCTTTAATAGCGTAAAAAATTGAAAAATGAATGCCTTCAACACAGAGTTCTCTTTCCTTGAGCATACTTCATCAACGATCGTTTTTTCTTCTCCTCTCAGTTTCGCTTATAATAAAGGATAATATAAGGATTATCGAAAAGTATATCGCCAAAATCACCATTTTGGCAAGGAGTTTTTTTTTTTTTTTTTTTTTGAAAGATATATATACAAGAATTATTGCAAAAAATATCGCTTAGCTGGCCATTTTTTCTAAATGAATAAGGAAAATATAATAACGGTAAATGACACAAATTGACATAAGATTTATAGTGTAATTGAAAGCTGTGCGATGCTCTACACCCCTTGTTTTTTGTCGACCGAGACACATTAAATATGAATGCTGATTAATTGTATTCTAATGTACATACATTAACGATCACGTTGTTCATGTTCCACGTCTCATTATAGTTATGAAACATTGTAATTACGAAATTATTTAATTGAATTTTTATTTTGACATAAACACGCATGCAGCTTATTATTGTATTTGATTCCTAAAATCGCAAAGCTGGCGCTTCGGAGAACAATGTCTTAATTATTGTGCAGTAAATATATTAAATTTTCAACCACATGATTTTATATTCAAAGCTTATTCTACTACGCACTTAAAATCGCTTAGCTAAAAGCAATATTTTGTCATTGAATTTGTACAAAACAATTAAGTAACTGCATTAATGAAGTCTAATCTATAATAATAAAACAAGCTGTGTGTCTGTCTGTCTGTCTGTGGCTCTGTGGATCTAAAGAAACCTACTTAAAATTGGAGTAGAGCTCTGAAATTTTTAACTTAGGAAGTTCTGGCCTTCTAATTTTATGTATATCAAATAGAATGTTAAAATTTTAATTAGTTCCTTTTTAATTAATTTTTTTAGTTAATTTATTTTTTACAAAGTGACTTCAAATAGAGATACAGCTCTGAAATTTTCAACATAAGTAGTTTTGACCTTCTAATTGGACTTTTGAAAAACAGAAAGTTAAAATTTTAATTTTTATTTTTTAATTAATTTTCTTAGATAAGTAACAATTTTTTTTACAAAACGATTTCTAGTAGGGCTACAGTTCTGAAATTTTCAATATAAGCAGTTTTGGCCTTCCTAAATGGTCTTTTAAAAAACAGAATTTTAAATTTTTATTTAGTTCTTTTTTAATTAATTTTTTTAATTAATTAATAAATATTTTACAAAACGATTTCTAATAGGGCTACACCTCTAAAATTTTCAACATAAGTAGTTTTAGCCTTCTAATTGGACTTTTCATAAACAGAATGTTTAAATTTTAATTAGTTATTTTTTAATTAATTTTCTTAATTAAGTAATTTTTTTTTTTACAAAACGACTTCTAATAGGATTACAGCTCTGAAATTTTCAACATAAGTAATTTTGACCTTCTTATTGGTTGGTTGTTGGTTTTCAGATTAACTGGCGCCGTCAGCAACACGACGGCTATAATGCGCCGAAACGTTCGTCATTAGACAAGCCAACATACATTTACAAACACCCATGCCTAACACGGGATTCGAACCCCCAACCTCGCGGTCTAGAAGCTAGCACGCTAACCACTCTACCGTTTGGTCGGCACCTTCTTATTGAACTATTAAAACACAGAATTTTAAGTTTGTTGTTAGTTTTTTTTTTTTAATTAATATTTTAATTAATTAATGAATATTTTACAAAACGGTTTCTAATAGGGCAACAGCTTTGAAATATTCAACATAAGTAGATTTGGTCTTTTATTTGGCTTTTTGAAAAACAGAATTTTAAATTTTTATTTAGTTCTTTTTTATTGTATTAACGGGGATTTTTTTTTCTCGACAAGGGAGAGGCTTCCAATATTAAGGCTTTACGTAGCAATTAGATTTTAGTGAGTGAAGTGAGCTTATGCTTATGCAGCAATGAACTTTTCAACGAGTGAAGTAAGCCTGTGTTTATGTGTCAATGAACTTTTCAGCGAACGAAGCGATCTCGATTTTGAGTAGCGATGAGTCTTCCTGCGAGCGAAGTGTCAAAAACTAGGACCTATACATGAATGACAGATTTCCGCAACGCGTGGCCTCACAGCTAGCTAAAATATTGCACATGTTAAAATTTCGTAGCGAAGCTCGGGTATTCAGCTAGTATTCTATATTTTCAAAACTTATTTAATGTACCTATTAAGCTTCGGAAGAACTGATGCAATACATTCTGTCCTAGCTGAAAGATGTGGAAATACAATAACCATTTGAGATTCCTTCTTATTTTTTCCCTTATGGTAACGATAGTTAAAAAGCTAGACCGCATTGTGTATCGATCCAGTTTTTGAAGGTTATGTTTTTCTTTTTTAAAATCCTTTATATTAACTTCGATTTTGTGTGTGGGTATGTTTGTCGATGGCGGGCCAATTATCGGAGGCCTAATTGCCCCCCTTGCCGTCATCAATCGGGCTGAAACTTTGCAGATAGATTCGATGTCGATGGCAATGCATTCTTTCAAATTTTTGAGGCTGTCAATGTCACTAAAAGGTCATTTTTACGGAATATTAATAAATCAACTTGTCGTCATCCAATCGTGCTGAAATAGTATTTTAATAATCATTGAAGAAACTCTTTCCTGTAGTCAAAATTGTTTTAATAAATGAATAATAAAATTGTTTTAATCAGAATAAATAAAAGATATTTGGATGTGAGTATATAAACTGTCACATTTAATTTTAATGTATACATTTTGAAAAGTAGTTTACCGCATATTTTGTTGATAAAGATGTTTTTAATATTTGAAATTAGGTGCCAATTCTAAAAACACGCTGACAACAAAAACGGCGCTATGATAATGAATATAAAAATTAGCATTGCATATAAAGGATTTATATTAAAAACTTTTTTTTATGGGTTATGCTATTGTTATTCAATTCTTGATGTTGATAGGTTAAAAAAGAATTGAATAATTGAAAATTTATCTGAAAATACATTTTAAAAATTACATTGCAAGTGATTATTTGGTTCAAATTTTAAAGTGCATTATGTAATGGTCAATTAAGAGAGATATTTCTTAATTTCAGAGAAGGAAGCCGGTTTTAGATTAACACCAGGTTCAGCGGCCCTACTCTTAACAATTTTAGTACTACAACATCGTGTCCTTTAATTAACGTGATACGTACCCTCACTTTATCAAGAATTAAAGTTATACGAACTAAATAGCCGAAAACTTTATTTAAATACATTAAAAAAATTACACTTTATGTGAACCTACACTCACTTTACTTGAAACACCAAACCCCGGGGAAAAGGGTGATAAAAATGAAAAATTCTAGAATTCTAAAAACGCAGGTCAAACGTACAACCCTGCAGTCCAGCATCGAACATTAAAAAATTATGTCACAACGCGCTTTATCAACAAAACCTGAATGATTCCAAAATCCTTCACTTCTTAAACTACTTTCACTTGCGTCACATCACAACAAAAACACGTCACCCTTTCCAGTTTGCTACCAGAAACACATACAAGTTCCCGCCGACAAAGAATTCAATTAAACAGAAGTAGAACTTTCTCTTTGTCAACCAAAAAAAAAAAACCCAATAAATTTGTCGCCCCGAGAACGTAAAAAAGAGGGACCAGATGCGTCCATGACCGGCCCAAAAGCATTTCGAGTGGTCAGATGGCTGACATCCGGAGCTCGTCCTTGACTCAGAATGTGGTCGTGACCTGACCATCGCGCGACCCACATTCGTGACATCACAGGTGATGTAACGTTACGTCGACTGGAGAGGGATTATAGGTGAAAGGGACAGTAATATGCTTAAGGGTCGGGTCATTTTAGATATGAAAGTAAATTTGGCCATCGAAGGCAAAATGGTTGTCTTGAAGATTTGGCCTAATTGTTGATTGGGAGTGTTATGTGACTGTGACATAATCGCGGCAGAGTTGTTTGAGTGGATTGAGAGCTGCTTTCAACTTCTGCAGTGACACTTATGCAGTGAGAAGCCTATGTGAAGGTCACGGGTTCCGGTAGAATTACATTCAGAGGGGTGCAGATGTCGCCCAAGGGGATGGTTAATTTTTTTGATGTTTTAACCTTGATTTTGAATTGGATTAATGATTATCTTAATGAAATTATAATTGATGGTTATGTTCATTAAAATGTCGTTAAGATTCTTAAGCAATGAATATTTTAAAACTTATATCATGCTTCTATTTCTATTGAGTCATACCACCATTTTTCTCGATACTATTCGTAATTTTCAAAATCCAAGGGGGTACTATTTCAGCTCTCCTGGATAGACCCTAACTTTCCGGAGGTCCCCATAACAAAGGCCCTATTCATCAGTCTGTCTGAGGTCAACATTCCTACCACAAAGTTTCAAGGGGGAAAATACTGCAGACACTTGCGATATGTCAAATAAAAGGTCCCGGTGCATATTTTTGTTCAAAATTAAGTATCGGATTAGAACTTGGATAAACAGTGGCACATTATCTTGTCAAATCTGTAAACAAATTTTTCATAAGGAAACTGATACTTGAGAGGTCTTCCATCTGTGGTGTAATGTATCACACCTCAAATGGAAAAGGAATACAAATGAGAAAAATATATTTTTCAGATGCTATAGTTTAATTTTGATGAAAATTTAAAATCGTACATAAACGTCAATGCTTCATTTATTTTTCATCAACACCCATTTGATGAATAAGAAAAATGTTAGTAGGTTAGTTTTAACTTTCTTACCTATATGTATACATAGGGTAATGAAAGTATAGTATTCGGTCAAAAAACATTTTCGATTTTTTTTTTTTGTGCATTTCTTCACGTTTTGGAATATAATGATTTCAAAAGATTATTCTAGAAAAAATGTCTGTCTGTGTGTCTGTGGTCAGTATAACTCCCGATAAAATTAACTTTCAGTGTTCAAATTTGGTGTGCGGGTTGGTGATGGTACAGTGACTTATTATTTAGGTTTTCGACAAAATCGCGCATGCGCATAAAATAGCTACTATTTAAAGAAGCATGTTTTTCAGTAATTGCTAAAAAACGGCTCTAACGATTGTGTTGAAAATCGCTGTGGTATTGCCTCTTAAGGTGTTCTAAACATCCCGACCTCCGAAATTCCCTTAAAAATGCTTTAATGGGGTAGAAAGTTGAAAAACGAATGCTTTTAACAGAGTTCTCATGGCTTGAGCATTCCTCATCAACGATCGTTTTTGTTATCTCCCCAGTTTCATTTACAAGAAAGGATGTTATAAGAATTATCGAAAAGTATATCGCCATAATTTTTTTTTTTTGACTAGCTTTGCTAAATGAACGACAAAAACATAAAAACGGTAAATGACACAGGTCCACGTCAGTATTATAGTGTAATTGAAAACTGTGCGATATTCCATATCCCAATTTTTTTCATCCAACCTCTGTATAATTTCCAAACATTCCAGATGAGTCATTTTTCTACTGGAACAAACTTCAAAATCCCAGATAGGTCACCGATTGTGATAAGAAAAGAAGCAATAGTACATCGCTTTTGTAATCAAAAAGTTTAATAACACACAAAATGCATCGCTAAATTTAGGAAATATAGTTTTTGATGCATGGAATTACTTAGTTGCAAAATAATAAGCACATTACTTCGAAAGTGACTTTTAAACACCATTCACAGTTTGATTCAGAATGTTTTTGATGATAATCAAAGTACAATGTTTAAAATTGATGACAAATAAAGCACCAGACACAAAAACTGGTTAATTAATTCCTTGTGATATTACAGATTGACGAAGGGTTCAAATGCCTAGGACCAAATCTCAAAAAGTGTCTGATGACAAAGTAATGTATATTGTGTGTCTGAATTTTGAATTATTTTAATACAATCCATAAATTGTGTCTGCTAAGATTAATGAAATTCATCCTGTACAATTTTTTGAAAGTAAAACTTGTATTTCTAATTCTCATGGTGAGTGTGATTGGACTGAATTTCGAGATAATATAATCCATAAAAACATGGTTTTTAAAATATCCTTTATATGCATTGTCAATTTATATATCCATCAACACATCGCCGATATCAAAAACATTTCTACCAGAAAAATGTGCGGCAAACTACGTTTGAAAATTTATTTAATAAAAATTAACATGATTTATGCTCTCATATCAAAATATAATTTATTTATTCTGATTAAAGTTTTTTATCCATCCATCTATCCATTTATTTATTTATTTATTTATTTATTTGCAACAGAAAAGAGTTTCCACAATGATCGGTTCAATGATATTTTAACGCGATTTTATTAGTATTTCGTACTTTTAGTGATAGTAACAGCTCCAAAATTTGATAGAATCCAATGTCATCGACATCGAACCTATCTGCCAAGTTTCAGACCAATTGGATGACGGCAAGGGGGTTAATTAAGCCTCCGCAGATTCCGCCCCATCGACAAAAACGAACGTAATAAAAAGGATTTAATAAAAAAGTATTCTTAAAGTGCTATAATGTAGAAATACCTAAAACGTATGAGTACTTATGTATGTAAAGAGAAGGAGAAATTCGATAACGCAATGAATAAGGAAATGGAAATTATAAAGTAAAGAATATTATGGAAATCGGTTAATTGGGTATAAATAGATTCACCATATTAAGAAATATTAAAATAATGTACTAAAAAAGTATAAAGTAAGGTTAGTTACTCAAGATTTTAAACAAAACCTGCTATTGATTACATTGATATTATTTCACCTCTGTTGTTAATTTCTCAATTAAAAAGTTTTTGTAATTTTTTTTATTTCAATGCTTGGATACCATGTCATTGTTAAATTGATAAAAAATAAGAATATTTGCATGGGTTTCTGAAAAGCCTGTTTATATGCAATAGCCTAAAAGTTTTGCTGAGAAAGAATCAGAGCAAAAAGTTTACTTATTGCTAAAAGTACCGTAAAATTAACAGAGAATGAACACAGAATTTGATCATATTTGAAAGAAATTGCGTTTATAAACTTGCAGCCTGTTTATATGCAACAGCCTAACAATTTTATTGAGAAAGAATCAGAACACAAAGTTTACTTATTGCTAAAAGTACCATAAAAATTAGCAGAGAATGAACATAGAACTTGATCATATTTGAAAGCAACTGCTTTTATAAACCTGCAGCCTGTTTATATGCAACAGCCTAGCAGTTTTATTAAGAAAGAATCATAGCACAAAGTTTATTTATTGCTAAAAGTACCATAGAATTCACCGAGAATTGACATGGAACTTGATCATATTTGAAAGAAATTGTTTTTATAAACTTGCAGCCTGTTTATATGCAACAGCCTAGAAATTTTATTGAGAAAGAGTCAGAGCACAAAGTTTATTTATTGCTAAAATTACCTTAAAATTAACAGAAAATGGACATAGAACTTGATCATATTTGAAAGGAATTGCTTTATAACCTTACAATGGTCTAATTGAGGATAGCGATTAGAGTCGGATGTAAATTTAATTATTTATGAGGGTGATATTGTTTTATTTGCTAAATGTAAATAAGTGTTAGAATAGTGAAGTAAATTTTGATACTATTGATAATCATGTGCATTTATACTAATATAATTATATTGCAATTTAATTGATAATATTTCAAGATCTACTAAATAGTTTTGTTTAGCTATCACTCATAGTTGTTTCAATTCTACTTAGTTAAGTTAGGGAAGATAGTAGTGGAAAATGAGTTGATGAAGACATTTCCTTATAGATCAATGATTGGTTGCTTATCATTCTTATCATGTCTGTCTCGACTATTTATTATCTGTAATTACTGTTAATATCATGTGACAATTTTGAATTGGTTGTGTGCTTAAACACTGAAAATATGTTGTTGATATTATAATTTATGTAATCTTGACTAAGGACTATAAGATCAGCAATTCAAACTTACGTAATTCTAGTTTAATTACTTTTTCTGATGTAAATTAGAGATATAATTACTCAAGTCGAAATTCTATTGGTGGTTACGAAATTTCTTTTAGAGGAATTCGATTTGCATGTAAATAAAAGATAAAAAAAAAAAAATATTTTTAAATTCCATGGAAATGGAGTTTGTTTCCGTAATCGAAAGCATTACTAAAGTCCTAGAATTTTGAACAAGTTTGGTTTCGTTGGTTAGGATAAGCCTTTGCAATACTGAGCCCAATCAACTATATTTCTTAATAATCAAAACAGTATTAATACGCAGCGCATTAATATTAAATATCAATTTATAAGACAGTTGAAGAATGATAATTTGTTTAATGTTAAGTATATTTGTTCTAAGGAAAATAATGAAGACCTTTTAACTAAATCTTTGCTCACAAATAAGTTTTAAAAAATTGGGTTAAAAAATATCATACTCTGTGTGTGTGTTAATAGGTGCGGATTTTATTGTTTTAAAAATTTCTTGTATTCCGACCAATAAAGACCGTATGTTGTACTTCAAAAAGTGATTTCGGTCGCAGAATTTAATGTGTCAAGTGTAAGGTAACCTGGAATCGAAAATTATGAAAAATGCCGATTTTGAGTTTTTAATTGTTTTAAATAGCGTCTTTCATGATGTTTCAGGGTGATATATAAATGCCGATTTTGAGATTTTAATTGTTTTAAATAGCGGCTTTCATGATGTTTCAGGATGATATATAAATGCCGATTTTGAGATTTTAATTGTTTTAAATAGCGGCTTTCATGATGTTTCAGGGTGATATATAAATGCCGATTTTGAGATTTTAATTGTTTTAAATAGCGGCTTTCATGATGTTTCATGGTGATATATAAATGCCGATTTTGAGATTTTAATTGTTTTAAAGCGGCTTTCATGATGTTTCATGGTGATATATAAATGCCGATTTTGAGATTTTAATTGTTTTAAAGCGGCTTTCATGATGTTTCATGGTGATATATAAATGCCGATTTTGAGATTTTAATTGTTTTAAAGCGGCTTTCATGATGTTTCATAGTGATATATAAATGCCGATTTTGAGATTTTAATTGTTTTAAATAGCGGCTTTCATGATGTTTCAGGGTGATATATAAATGCCGATTTTGAGATTTTAATTGTTTTAAAGCGGCTTTCATGATGTTTCATGGTGATATATAAATGCCGATTTTGAGATTTTAATTGTTTTAAATAGCGTCTTTCATGATGTTTCAGGGTGATATATAAATGCGATTTTGAGATTTTAATTGTTTTAAAGCGGCTTTCATGATGTTTCATGGTGATATATAAATGCCGATTTTGAGATTTTAATTGTTTTAAATAGCGGCTTTCATGATGTTTCATGAGTGATATATAAATGCCGATTTTGAGATTTTACTTGTTTTAAATAGAGGCTTTCGTGAGGCTTCATGAGCGATCTATAACACTTGGCAATACCTACATTGGAAGTACCATCAGCACAGAGACATATGGAGCAGGAATACTATCCATTAAGGAGGCTTGTTTACTTTAAACTTGATATACTCAGAAATATGTTTTTGAAGTTTGATGTACCTTTTCCAAGTACTTATTAGAGATATTGAATTAAAATTTTTTGCGGCGATATATCAAACATTGTTTATTACTTTACCATGGGCTTTTTCAAAAATAGTGCCTAATTCCTTAAAAAAGTAATTTTTTACTATAACACTACCAAAAAATGACAAAAAACGCATTTTTTACCGTTCAAAGTTCAATAACTTTTTTTTGTGGGTAAATATTCCTAAAAGCCTAAGCTGAAGTAAGTAGCAATATTCAATGAATATTTCAGTGTTTAAATTTTGTTTCGAGCTGTAATAATCCCCAAGTAAAGGGGCATCAAACATCTAAGAAATTAAGTTCAAAGTAAATAACCCTCCTTAATTCACAGTAATCCTCACCATGTGTCTCTTTGTTGATGATACTTCCAATATAGGTATTGACAAGTGTTATATATAACTGTAAACGTCATAAAAGCCGCTATTTGAAGCGATTAAAATCTCAAAAATCGAAATTTTTCATAATTTTCGATTTCGGGTTAACTTTTTAATTGTATTCTACTCAAGGGCGGAACCAGAGTAATATTACGGAGGGGGCGGTGGCTGTTGAATAGCTTAGGAAAATTTTGTTTCTCTTAAGTTATATCAATATACCATGGGATAGCTTAACTTTGATTATACAGAATATATGTAACAAAATGGTAAAAAGTCTAGATAACATAAAGGCGACACGTGGTTGGCTACGTGTGAATTTACCTACAACTATTTGATTCAAGGCTAACAATTATTGTTAAATATGATAGGCAAAACAATCTAACAATGAATACGTATACACGTTGAACATTCTCAAGCTATAATTTGAATTGTTAGCTTGCTTCATCCTCAGCTTTTTCGTCTCCATTTTTGGGAGGAGAACATTTATATTAAAAATGTCTAGTGCGGATTCTTCAAATCTTGATTGATTTCAACCAAAGCCCGAGAACAGCGCACGTTAAAACTTGAGAGGTCCATGAATAACGGAGGGGGCGATCGCCCTCCCAGCCCCTCGCAGGATCCGCCAATGATTCTACTTTTAGTTTTAGTTTCAATTTGAATAATGTTGCGTGCATCTATAAAGGTGGTTGTGAGCGGTGATTCTCTGAAGAGGAAATGTGTTTCATGGTGTCCTGGTAAATTTATCACTAAAGCTATGACTATGTATCAGTTATTCCATTGTGCACAAAATAATCATGGTTTAATAAGTTTTATGATAAATTAATTTTCTGTGCGCATGAATAAATAATAACCCATATTATATTTGCTTTTCTTACGAATTTTACCATTTTTGTCTATTTGATTTTTAACCAGCTGTTTGGTCACGCGCTGTGAAGACTTCCCAATGTGTATAGATCTTAGCTTTTGACTCTTTGCGAACCAGCTTAGCTAAAAGTTTTATTGCTAAGCAAGCACAAATTCGTTCACTGCTATGTAAGCATAGGTTTGTTCCGCTCTCTAAAGCAGCGTTTGCCACTAACTTTTAAAGGCGGGCCGTATGACTTATGTTAGAGCTTTTCGCGGGCCGGATACACCAATATATGTATATTTAATTATTATCGATTTAATAATATATAACATTTCTATAAACTGAAAAAATATTGAATTTTTTATCTTAGTAAAATTAAAATTGATCTTTGATTCTTGTTTCGAATAATTTAAAAACAAATTTCATTATTAGTAAATAAAAGTCTAAGAAAAAAGTTAATCTTTTGTTCCAACATGACAATGGGACTCGATCTAACTTTAAATAAAAGTTATTTAAACTGCATTTCCAGATTACTCTGTTTTAGCCGATATTAATTGCGAGACGATGGCGGTCGAAATCGTTCAGTTTATTTTATTCTGGAGTCGATGTCTGCCGCAGTATTTGTTACAGACAATCTTAATAAATTGTCCAAATAAGATTCAGTTTAGTTATTCCTGTATTTACTCTTGATAAAAATCATCTTGCTGAAAGCTTCTTCATATAGATTCTATGGGGACGAAGTGGAGAACTCTGTTCTATATAGTAAACATGTACTATACTGGACAAATTACAAAAAAAAAAAAAAAAAAAAAAAAAAAAAGTCCATACCGTGAAATTTGATTTTTTTAATCTTCTGTACTGCCGGCGGGCCGCAGAAAAATCTGTCGCGGGCCAAATCCGGCCCGCGGACTGACGCTGCTCTAAAGGGTTCACTGGGGCTACGTAAACTATCCTTAATAACCTTCCCTCATCGTGAAGTAATTTTATAGGGGTTTTTAACTTGTGTCATTTCATTAAGTGGTCATTTTCGTACCTATTCATCATGTTTCAAGTTTTTATAACAAAGTGTTTTCTCAATAAAATGGGCTGTAAAATTGTAGCACAGCGAGTACAGGGATTGATCCTTACTTGGAGTTCCTCGTAAATAATATTTATTTGTCGAGATTTTTAAATCTTTTATATTAACTTCGATTTTTTCTGTGTGGGTGGTTGGCTGGGTATATTGATGGTGGACAAATCTGGGGAGGCCTATTAATCCACTTGCCGTTATCCAATCGGGCTGAAACTTAGCACTGAGATTCGATGTCGGTGATAATACATTCTATCAAATTTTGGGTGCTATCACTGTAACTAAAAGATCACTTTTACGGAATACTGGTAAACCAACTTGCTTCATCCAATCGCGCTGAAGGCCGACCAAACGGCAGAGTGGTTAGCAAACTAGCTTCTAGACTGCGAGGCTGCGGGTTCGAGTCCCGTGTACGGCATGGGTGTTTGTAAATGTATGTTGGCTTGTCAAATGACGAATGTTTCGGCGCATTATAGCTCTCGTGTTGCTGACGAATCCAGATAGTCTGAAAAAAACCCAACCAATCGCGCTGAAATAGCCTTTAACCGATCATTGAAGAAACTCTTTCCTGTTGCCAAAATTGTTTTAGTAAATAAATAATAAAATTGTTTTAATCAGAATAAATAAAAAAAATGTGGATGTGAGTGCATAAATTCACATTAATTTTTATTGAATAAATTCTGAAAAGTAGTTTATCGGATATTTTGCTGATAGAGACGTTTTTAATGTTTAAAATTAGATGCCATCAAGCACACGTTGGCATCAGAAACAGCGCTTGATGGTTAGCGAATATAAAAAGTGACAATTTATAGAAAGGATTTATATGAAAAACTTTTTAATTGGTTACGTTATTTCTTATTTATAAATATATACCCTTGCTTAACTTGCTTTTGTGATATTAAAATCGATTAAAACCAACTAAAGCTCTGGTCAGGTAGCCTGGCGAATCACAACGTAAATTCGTACAATGCTTCTTCGTAAACATTACCGACGTTCTTTTCGAGTGTATCTCCTGACACGACGTCGGACAACGCAGAAATCGAAAGTGCCCCAAAGGGCAGAACCAACCCTGACACTAAACGATTCTCGCGGGTTCAAAGAGTGAAGGAGAGCCCCGACCTACTCTGGGTTCAAGGCCTGACCTGGATAGTATTCCACTGGAGTGAACTACTCTAACTCGTTGTGGGAGAGTAGACTTTCTTGTCTTCTTTACGTGCTGAGCGAGTTTTAATCGTTAGATCGTGGTTTGGTCACAGATGAGTAGTTAGTATTGTTTATAATTTTTTGGGAGACACGTGCTTTTGCACTTTCACTTGCTTCAGATAGACAAAGTACATGGAAATAGTTCGATGGTTTATTTAGGAAGGAGTTAGATTTGTTAGAAGGAACAAAATAAGTTAGATGTTTACTGTCATTGTCACCAAGACACAATTCACACTGGATGTGAACTACCCTGACGCGATGTGGGAGGATCGACTTTTTTGTCTTCTTTAAGTGCTGAGCGAGTTTTAATCGTTAGATCGTAGTTTGGCCACAGATGAGTAGTTAATATTGTTTCTAATTTCTTGGGAGACACGTGCTTTTACACTTTCACTTGCTTCAGGTAGACAAAGTACATGGAAATAGTTCGATGGTTTATTTAGGAAGGAGTTAGATTTGTTAGAAGGAACAAAATAAGTTAGATGTTTACTGTCATTGTCACCAAGACACAATTCACACTGTATGTGAACTACCCTGACGCGATGTGGGAGGATCGACTTTTTTGTCTTCTTTAAGTGCTGAGCGAGTTTTAATCGTTAGATCGTAGTTTGGCCACAGATGAGTAGTTAATATTGTTTCTAATTTCTTGGGAGACACGTGCTTTTACACTTTCACTTGCTTCAGGTAGACAAAGTACATGGAAATAGTTCGATGGTTTATTTAGGAAGGAGTTAGATTTGTTAGAAGGAACAAAATAAGTTAGATGTTTACTGTCATTGTCACCAAGACACAATTCACACTGGATGTGAACTACCCTGACGCGATGTGGGAGGATCGACTTTTTTGTCTTCTTTAAGTGCTGAGCGAGTTTTAATCGTTACATCGTGGTTTGGTCACAGATGAGTAGTTAATATTGTTTCTAATTTTTTGGGAGACACGTGCTTTTACACTTTCACTTGCTTCAGGTAGACAAAGTACATGGAAATAGTTCGATGGTTTATTTCGGAAGGAGTTAGATTTGTTAGAAGAAACAAAATAAGTGGGATGTTTATTGTCATTGTCACCAAAAGAATACTTCTACACACACATTCAATCCAGTATATCCTGTCACTCCTTCCATCGTCGTGACAATTTCAATACCTCGTAACCTAAAAGTTGGTAATTTTTATATAAGTTTTTTTTAGGTTTCCAAACATGCAGATCGTTCTAAAAATACCTTGTAAGCCCCAGAACAAGGACTGCAGTCATAAGATAGTTTAAACAACCCGAAACCAACAGTTCTCATTTACATTGTTTTTAAACTTCCCTGAATGGTTGCTCTTTCTGGGCCTATTGACGATGGAGGCTCTTAGAATTTTGTTACCAAATTAAATGGAGAGAGAAAAACATCGAAGATTTTTTAGTAAAAAGTGTATCGTAACCAAATTTCAAATTTTTAACACTGTTTCAAATAAGAAGTTGCGTCTTCTGTATTAGATATTACACATAATTTTTAAATTTCTAAAAAGGGCTATTATTATGTCTGTGGATACTCAACCAAAATATAAAGCATACTATTAAACACACAGAAATAAATAAGCGATCTTTTTTTTAAGATTTTGACAAGGAACATCAAATATTAGCTCAACATTGCAGAAACTTTTCAGAAAATAACGCAAATGATAACTTTTTTTATGACAGAAAATGTGCGACTCCGTACCATACCATATTTTAAATTCAAAGGCAAGAATATGTAACATGACTTCTTAAGTAGGGAAGACTTAATGATGACAATCATTTCCATAACTTAATTTCAAGGGCATAACTCAGATTAGGCGAATGTTTCCAGCCTTGTCCTTCTATTTTAGGACCTGCGACAAACACAGAAAGCAGAATTAATCATCGTTAATGACGATTTTTCAGTTTAGTTTCGAAAAACAGTGCAATATTGAGCGTTTTCCCTTCACAATATTTACACAGCATCTTGTCTCAGTTCTTATATTTGCTTTCACTTACCAGAGCGAAGGTCTTCCTCTTACGATATTTGAATTTATGAAGATTACTCTTACAATGAAATGCTTTATGTGTTTGTCCTGTGCTTCATACAGAGAAAGGCATACTGCTATTGTAATGGCAATCTTTCATGAGTGCAACGCGCTACATAGCGGATGTTCATAATTAAAGTTTTCGCTGTTTAGAGCCGTATCTGGTAAAGTCAACAGGCGTACTTACAAAACGTATGTGAAATTACAGATCATGAAACAATAGTGTGTATGTTCTACTGAGATCATGAAAAAATAAAATCTATAAATCATAAAAAAATGTTATTAAAAGAAAGTTAAGAACTTTTTTTTAAATACACTAATGTCCATAAATTAAGGAAAATTAAGTTTTTCCCTAATAACTTCTCAGTGGAGCAGCATAGACACATGAAATTCACATCAAAGGAACACCTTTATGTAACATATATACGAGTAAAACAAATCAATCGCAAATTGAAATGCAAAGTGTTTAGGGAGGGCATATTCAAAAGAATGGAGTACAATTAGAGTGCAGTTGTATTGATGCATTTCCATTAAAAATCATGCAACTCACGGAGTTGACTTTTAGTGTGAGATATGATATCCCCTGTCATCAGTGTTTACTTGCCACTGTATATTCTCATACTTAACATGAGTTTCTTGATCAATTCTAGTGGCTAAATTGCTCGTCCCAACTTTTGAACAATTTGCAAGTGATGGAAATTTTCCAATACATTAAATCTTTACACAATGAATATAATAAAAGTGCCCCACACGTTTGATGAAATTTGGATAGGAGGATTGATATGGTTTACTTATAGGGGCAATATTCATATTTTTTAATCTTTTATCTAAAAAAAAAGGATTAAAATTTTCCATAAGGATCAATAAACACGATAACTTTAGAAACTGATATTTCTCAATTAAAGACTTGTCTAGATCAAGTTAAGGAAGTCCAGGGACTCAAAATTCTAAAATACTTATTTCGAGAATTATTTATCTGAAATATTTTTTATGCACTAATGTATGATGCTTTGCAACTGAAATAAAAAAAACTATTTTAAACTTTTAAATTTCAAAAATATTTTTTTAAAAATTAAAAACTTCAAAATTTTGATATTTCTTAAATTTGAACAACTTTTTTAAAAAATCACTTAATTTTTACTTAAAATTACTTTTTACAATTCATATAAAAATTGTCTTCGCGATTTTTCAATAAAATAATTTGAAAAAATAAAAAAAATAATATATTTATATAATATATATTGTGCAAAAACTGTATAAAATCCATAGTATGCTAAGCTCCAAAAACTTCTCAAAAACGTTTAATAAAAAAACATAATTCCGGAAGAAAAATTAAAGAAGTATGTATGAAAAATAATTGTGGAAGGTTTTTAAGTTTTATCAATTTAAACTAAAAAAAAGAGACAAAAAGCTATCCATGAGAAAAACAGTTTCAAAGTTTCAAGATAACATGTTTGAGATACTCTTGTCATGTAACAAAAACTTAAATATTAAGTTTTAATAATGATAGAAACACAATTTTTGCCATTTTATTCAAAAATATTTGTATTATTTTTTACAATACTATATATATATATTTAGATTAGAAATTTTGAGTCTCAGACCCTCCTAACGTAATTACAGAGAAAGAGTAGAATTTGACTATCTTAAGGTCTTGGGGAGCTTACTAAACAAATTTAACATATTGAACCTAAAGACCAAATCTCTTAACCCAAATCATTATCTTGAATTAGCTTTGGTCTTTGGGTGTAATAAGTGGAATTGGTTTAATAAGCTCCCCAAGAGGTCAAAAGATAATTAAATTCGACTTTTTCACTGTAATTATGTTATTTTGATCAAGACAAGTCTTTAATGGTGAAATATCGGTTTCTAAATCGTGTTTATAGATACTTATGGCAAATTTCAATCCACTTTTGCCTGGGATAAATGATTAAAAACATAATTATCGCCCATATAAGTAAGCCAGATCACTCGTCTAATCCAAATTTCATCAATCATGTGTGTGACGCTTCTACGATATGCATTGTGTAAAGATTTAATGTATTGGGAACTTTACATCACTTGCAAACATTTCAAAATGTGGGACGAACAATTTTATCACTAGAATTCATCAATAAACTCATGTTAAGTATGAGAATACAGTGCCAAGTTAACACTGATGACAGGGCAGATCATATCGCATACTTAAAGTCGACTCCATGAGTTGCGTGTATTTTAATGTAAATGCATCTGTACAACTGCACACTAATGGTACGTACTCCATTCTTTTGCATATAGCCCCACTGTACACTTCGCGTTTCAATTTGCGACTGAGTTGTTTTACTTGTTACATAAAGATGTCTCTTTGATGTGAATTTCACGTGTCTATGCTGCTCCAATGAAAAGCTATTAGGGAAACATTTAATTATCTTTAATTTATGGAGAGGAGTGTAGTTAGACTTTTCTTAATTGACTATTCAAAAACAAAAAATATATAATGACCAATATTCAAAGCTTTATTTTTGATCTATGGCTTTCCTGGATTTTTAGGATTAGGATTGAAAAATCAGGTCATAAAAAAAAATATGTATGCTTTTCTATGAACGTACACTGTTAAAAAAATGTGTCCACCATGCACCAAAATTTGGTTCCCATTTAGCTGCCACCAACATTTGGTGCTTAGTTTCGCTATTTAATGGTGCTTACGGTCCGAGGTTGCACCATTAAATCGTGAAACTAAGCACCACATATTGGTGGCAGCTAAATGGGAACCAATTTTTGGTGCAAGGTGGAACAAAATTTTTAACAGTGTATTACGACATAAATTTAGAATTAATTCCAATATCGCCTTAAAATGGTTTATCATCCGATATTTTTTTCGCCAGAAGATAAGAATGGTACAAAAACATCAAAAGTCTGAGACTCCATGTTCTTATAAATATCAGGAATGTTGAGGATGCAGAAGTTTAAAGCAAATATTACAACAGCAAGTACACATTTAAATTAGGTCATAAAATGTTTTCCTTCGTGAACTAATGAAAACTGTGTTTCGGTATAAATTTAGACCAAATTCCAATATTATCTTGAGAAGGCCTCTCCTCAGACATTCCTTTCATCTGAAATTAAGAATGGTACAAAAACGACAACTTCTGAGACTCCATGTTCTCAGGATATCCGGAATGTTGAGGATGCTGAGTTTTAAAGCAAATATTACAATAGTTTTGCCATAATAAGGACTAAATAAACGTAGGTGTATTTAAGCATCTCACTTTCATGGTTCGTTGCCCTCTTGACCTATAACACGGTCTTCTTCAGAGAAGAATTTGCATCTAGGTTAATATCTTTGCACCTTTTCGCATTTTTAAGTAAATTAGCTGACACGGAAGGAAGTATTCTTTGCTGGGATTTCACGTGAATCGTAAATGTGATCTTATCAATTTCTTCGAGACTGTATCTGCACCAATGTTGTTCTTCTTACAAAACTGTCTCTAAGTATAGTTTTGACTAAAGAGCGGTAAGTGTATTGAAATAGTTGGTCATTAGTGGAAATATTTTTAATAAATTTTCAGTTACCAATATGTTAGCACAGCGCGCTAAAATTATTTCATTAGCTCAAAAAAACTTTTTTTTATTTTTTTTAAGGGGACTTACTCTTCAAACTTTTTTTTTATTTAAGTCTTTAATATTATAATTTTTACATATTTGAAAGTATTACTAAGTAAAAACTAAGATCACATAGTGCTCTAAATATTCACAATTTTAAAATTTAAAAAAAAAATTCATCAAATATCAAATTCTATCTTCTTTTTGATTTTTCAATATTTTTTTCTGATTTTTTTTAAATGTTCTTAGGAATATACTCTAGGCATCGGATTTAGACTAAAAAAATAGTTTTCGAGAAAAATTATAATTACTGTACCTATTTGTAGAAAAAGCGTGAAAAACGGGTATTTTTCAGCATTTAATATTATAAAAAAAATAAAAAAAAAAAAAAATTTAAAAATTCATGCCTATTTTTGTTAAATAGATATTAAGAATGACACCAAACACATTTCAAGTCATTTCATTCAAATTTGCTGAAATTTTAGCATTTTGAGTAAGGTGGTAATTTCAAAAATCGCGAACTGAGAAAAAGGCGTTCGAAACATCAAAGGAGCTATCACAGCAATGCTAAATTCTCCTTAAAAGTATAGTTTTTCTGCAATTGCAGTTATTGGATCGGCTCAAAAACTTTCAAGAATAAGGTGAAGGTTTCAAAGATTATAAACACGCAAAAAATAGAAAATTTATATTTTTATTATTTTTTGTGAAAACAAGGTGTACCAAGTCCCCTTAAACATTTTGAAACTTGCTGAGCTGAAAAAGAGTGCTCTAGAAAAAATGTGTGTGTCTATCGTGGTCAGCATAGCTCCCAAACAAATTGACCAACGATGTTCAACTATTGCATGTATTAGTGATTATGGGGTCATTCGTTCCTTTGAAATGCTATAAAGGCGTAGAAAAAATCCAACATTCGCGCGAATACAATAGAATGGAGAAAAAAAAAATTCAAATGCTGCTCTGGTTTCTTTTCTATACTTGAGACACAAAACACATTTCGCACTTGATGAATTGTTAGTTTAGAAATTAAAATTATGGTTAGTATAATAAATAGAGATATAATTAATAATTATGATTTTAAAAATTAATCTAAGAACAAAGTTATAACAATGCATATTTTAGTATATAGTTTCAAAAACACATTTCAAATGATGATAAGATTTTACAGTGAAAAATATGCATATGCAGAATAATTAATAATTAATTTTGAAAATTCTATTTTTTAAAAAAAGTGAGGAAGGAATATAAACAGTAGATATTTTTAGCATGTACTGGATTTAAAAACACATTTCAAAAGATAGTCAAATTTACTCAATGACTTCAGGTGATGAGGTATAAACCTTACGACGCGCCACCGTATGGGTACGATAGAAGAAATCAGCTTTGGAATTCATGGCTCCGTACGATAATTTATTTATTTATTTATTTATTTAATCATTCATTCATTCATTCATTTATTTATTTATTAATTTATTTAATCATTCATTCATTTATTCATTTAATCATTAAATAATTAATTAATTAATTAATTAATTAATTAATTAATTAATTAATTTATTTATTTAATTTAATTTATTTATTTATTTATTTATTTAATTTAATTTATTTATTTATTTATTTACTTATTTAATCATTCATTCATTTATTCATTTAATCATTTATTATTTCCTTTATTTATTTATTTAATTAATTAATTAGTTTATTTATTTATTTATTTAATTAATTAATTAATTTATTTATTTAATCATTCATTCATTCATTTAATCATTCATTAATTCCGTTATTTAATTAATTAATTAATTTATTTATTTATCTATTTATTTATTTATTTTATTAATTTATTTATTTAATCATTCATTCATTTATTCATTTAAACTTTCATTAATTCCTTTATTTATTTATTTAATTAATTAATTAATTTATTTATTTATTTAATTATTCATTCATTTATTCATTTAATCATTCATTCATTTATTCATTTATCATTCATTAATTCATTTATTTATTCATTTTCAAAATTTGCTTATCATGCATTCTAAATAAGACCTAAAGGTGTAGATGTTAATGAAATTCTATCCCTTGAAGTGCTTCTTTCAACAATGAGAATAGCACGTTTTCTAACGTAATTATTCAAGCTGCGGTAAAAAGCATTATGATTGAAACAACCTACTTTAAAATGACTAATGTGGGAAAAATGACATCTGAAGACTCGTTAGAAATACCTTATGATGAACGTGCTTAAAATTGAAATTGCCTTTCCTAAATAGCTAAATTAATACAACGCGCGAAAAAAAATGTTTACATTCCTGTCGGACACTTATTTTTATAGGTATTAAAAGGTTAGAAAAATGATGGACATGCAAGATCTTTTGAGTTCAAAACGTAGATGAAAAGTTCAAATTGATAATTGCAACCCAAGGTCAAAAGGAAGTAAATTCTATTCGTTGGAAGGAAATGAGTTAAATATAAATCAAGATATCACTCATACTCACGAGCTACAATAGTGACTCAGGTACGAGAAACGTGTTTTGAGATAAATGATCTTTTAATTTGCATGAGAATACTACTGGTGTAAAAGTCGTCGCCTTATTGAATAGACATGTATCCGCATTGCCAGGTGGAAAGGTGCAAATATTGCCACTTTGCTATGAAATTGTACTTTATGTATCCGATGGCGTTATCCGACAGTTAGTAAAGTACAGTTAAACTATACTTAATAGAAGTCGGTGATATATCTATATGATGATATTTTTATGGATATGTCTAAAAAAAATATCGATTTTAAAAATATCGATAAAAGTCATCGATATATCGATATTTTCTAACATTTTTAGTTTTTTGATGATCGTTTTGTAGTTCCATGTGTTTTTTCGATTTTCTTTACTCCCTTTTCATAAACTTCAAAATTAAAGTTTGAACTTGGCTGAGAGACAGTTAAAATGGCACCAGTATTCAATATTTTTCCATACACTTAAAAGCTATTGAAAATTATCCGAATTTTTCTTAAAATCACTACACCAATTAAGCAAAAATATAACTTTTTTTTTTTTTTTTTGTAATAGATCCATTTCAGTTGAAAAAGTAGTCACCTTACAAAAAAGCAATCATGAAAAGTAGAAATTTAGCCCGAAAAACTTTGTTTCTAGCAAAATTAAAAATCAAAAAAAAAAAAAAAAAAATCGTGTTTCGATATATCGATATTTTATCGATATATTTTTCTATGCAATGATATAGTATCGATATTTATTTTGATCGATATTCCGACCTCTAACACATAAGGATACAATGACTATAATTAAAATAATTAAACTGACGCTAGAGTATTCTGGAGTTCAAAGAAAACTTTATATGATCGGAAAAATATGGTTTTTGCAATTTAATTTTTTTATTATTCTTACAAAACAATACAATTTCTAATAGAACGCTACAGCTATATTAAAGATGTTAGTAATGTCTATGTAAAATTTCATGATGGTGAAATAATTTCTTTTATGGTTGCAAAGAGTCCAAAGTTTTAAAATAAATTTGAAAACTTAAATTTTTCGCTTTTTTTTGTAATGTAACAATATCTGTAATATGTCTAGGATTTTGATAAATATTTCTAATCGACTTAAAAAAGGCACTTTCCACTGTCGTTAATTTCGTGCGGATTGTTTCACAATCACTGTAATTCTTCCGAAAACGTCTAACTGCTGTTCAACGATGCAATCGCCTGCAGTGCTGTGCACCAAGGGAACATGATTGATTCATTTTAATTGGGAGACAACCAGCGCGGTACACTTTCACGAAACAAAAATTTCATCTTCTGATGAAAATTATGATCATAAACCAAGTAAAAATATATCTAAATCTCAAAATATGCGGTTGAATCTTGCAGCAACTTCAATGTCAACGATTCATATGGTTGATCTACACTGTTAAAAATTTTGTTCCACCTTGCACCAAATTTTGGTTCCCATTTAGCTGCCACCAACATTTGGCGCTTAGTTTCACGATTTAATGATGCTTCCTCGAACCGTAAGCACCATTGAATCGTGAAACTAAGCACCAAATGTTGGTGGCAGCTAAATGGGAACCAAATTTTGGTACAAGGTGGACACATTTTTTTAACAGTGTATATCATCGTTAGCCACACACGGCCCGCGGGCCGGATTTGGCCCACGGCCCGCCGGCACCACAGAAGATTTAAAAAAAAATCAAGTTTCATGATATGGACTTTTTTTTTACATAATTGTAATTTACTAAATAATAATAAGTAAATAATAAGTAATTTACCTAAATAGTATGTGTTAACTATGTGAACAAAGTTCTCTACTACGTGCTCGAAGAAAGTATAAGAAGGAGCTTTCAGCAAGGTGGTTTTCATCAAGAATAAATACAGGAATAACTTAAGTGAATCCCATTTATACAATTTATTAAGATTGGCTTGAACAAATACTCCGAAAGACATCGACTCTAACATAAAATAAACCGAACGATTTTAACCGCCAATTTCTCACAATTGGTATCAAATAAAACGGAGTAATTTGGAAATATAATTTAATTTTTTTTAAAAAGTTAGGTCAATTCGCATTGTCGCGAAACAATTGATTTACTCCTTTTTTAGACTTTGATTTACTAATAATGAAATCTATTATTTCTAAATTATTTAAATAAAAAGAAGAAAAAAAAAAAAAAAAAAAAAAAAAAAAGAATCAGATATTAATTATAATTTTATTCAGAATTTTTAATTTTTTTTTTAGTTTTCATAAATACTATATACAGTAGAGTCCTGATTATCCGAGTTAATGTGGACCAAGACCAACTCGGATAACCGAAAAACTCGGTTGAAGCGAAAATTAAAAATAAAATAAATCGTATCGGTTTAAAGGTATATATTTTGACAAGTACAAATGTTATACTATAGGTAAACCACATGCAATTAATAATATATAGTAATGCTTAAAGAGTTCTCTTACTTAAGCCTCAAGACCTTGAGCGACGCGATAAAAGGAGCAGTGTCATACAATGAAAAGGAATGTAAACATTTTGTTTTCTTGAGTGTTTGAGAGATCAATTACCAATTTTTTTCGGTACTAGTTTTGACAAAGGAAAATATCAGGGGTAAAAAAAATTAAAGAAATATTATCTGGCTCGGTTAAAGAGGAAACTCGGATAACCGGGGCTCGGATAATCGGGGTTTTACTGTACTGTTATAACGACAAAGTGTCGAACGCTGATCTATATGGTTAGCATCAGCAGTTCTTCAGGTGGTAGTTATAATAACGAAGATGATTCATCAAAAGTTATAGATAAGAGTAAAATCCCAAGAGAAAAACAGAAAATTCAATCTCAAATAAGCAAAGCAAGTTTAGATAATATTACAAGTTTTAATAATCCGTGTGCTTTATACTTCGATGGCCACATAAATGGAACTCTTTGCCAGGTTAAAGAGGGAGCAAAGTCTCAATACCATGAGGTCAAGGAAGAGTATATATCTTTGATAATGGGACCAGGTTACAATTACTTCATTTGACCCCATCGTCTAGCAAACCGATTTCTATATTCAACGACATCGTAGCTTTTTTCGAGGAAAAATGAAGTGGAAACCCAATAATAATTGCCCTCTAATGTGACGGAACTGTTCTTAAAACAGGATGCAAAGGCTGGGTTATTCATTTGCGTGAGAACATGTTAAAAAAAATAATAATAATAAACAATTCAGTGGCTTCCTTGTCTTCTGCGCTTTAATAAGAGAACTTTTCAATGGGATTTTTGATGGACAAGCGAGTGGTCTTCTATTGGTGGTCCAATTGTTGTCGAATTTGAAAATACCTTTCGATTTGCGAATTGTTACCAATGAGGAATTTGTACAAGTGAGGAAAATGAATATTTTTTGTATTTTCTAGTGTTATCCAACGAATATATTTGAGCTGTGCAATTATTTTTTATCTTAGGCTTTCAATTAATTAAAAATCGAGTTTGAAATTAGCTGAAATCAAAGCAAAAGTCATGTGACCAAAAACTCATTAAAAAAAACAACCCCGTGACGTAGTTATGTATATATACCGTCGAAAATTCGAGGAGAAACCTCACTCCCTCCTCGTCTAAAACAGGTTATTAGACTGGTTCACCATCTGCGTATTGACGTCACACGCCAAAGTAGCTTTTTCCCTCCAAATCGCAAGGTGAAAAACTAAATATATATATTTTAACCTCTAATTGTAAAGTATTTTTATGTATCATATCCTCACGAAATTGTTTTGCAGCCTTTCATGATTGAATTGCACATCTGAACAATTAAATTTCAGAATTTTTGCAAGCTTCAAGGAGATAGTCATTTTTTATCTGAGTATATTTAAAGTGCATGGATCAGTTCTGAACTTTAAGTACGTTACATAGAACCAAAATAATAATATACATTCAAACAGTTCTGGGTCTCAGGAGGATATGTTACTGGAGACATGGATGGAGGATGGAGACACATATAACATTTTTAAAGTTATTGATACTTGGGAGTGTATTTTGCAGAAATGTTTTGAATTGAAATGACGTCATAACTCGCAATATTTTTTTTAATATGTTGTTTCCCAACGCATAGTTTGGCTCAGTATGGACCACGAATTGCCCTTGCACCGTTAAACTCCAGCCAACTAACCCAACGCATAGTTAATAACCTTTGTCCCTTTTATCATCACGTTCTAAGAAAAAAATGGAGAATGGAGATCGTTAACATCACAAAAAGTTATCTGAATTTATTTTACCATACCTTACTAAGCATTGGTTTCAGAGACTATTAATTAATTTGAACCTTTGGTACCGTTTTAGGTTAGAACGTTAGTAGGTTAGAACCTGGTCAACTTGAAGCAATAAGCGCAAGTTCCCCTGTGAACTTACATTTATCATCTTATCATCAGCATTCCCATGAATATATTATCAGCGCAAATTACAATCACATTTCAAATGAATGGTAGTTTCTAATGATCTTTGACTTATTAATTCGTGATAATCCCATTAAAACATTTTTAAGGAGTATGGTATGTTTAAAGTATACATTGGTTTTGATTCTGGTCTACATTCTATTTTCATTTCCTCTTCCTGAAATTACCGGGAAGAATTTATAATTGCGAAATGCAATACAATAAAAGAAAACTGTGATATTCATTAATATGAGGTTCAAGACGAAATTACTCAAAGTTTGTGTAATATAGACAAAGTAAAGTATTTAATATTGATAATTACTGGCAATGGCTATATTACTGGTTTTAAGTTCTACAATTGAGCTACCTTAGAGCCAATGTGGACTTGAACTATTATATTTTCATTTTATGATTCTTTCGCCATTTGATTTTCGTTTCTACGTAAATAAATTTGCTTGTATTCAAAGTTTGTGTAATGTATAACAGAAAAACATTTTAAATAACATAATAGAAATATAATACAAGGTGAGACCGAAAAGTAAGGCGACTGATGTCATAATAATAATCACTGTATTATATATTTGCAGATAAATACATCACTGTCCTTCAAAGTAGTTCCCGCTGTCTACAATACACTTCTGAAAATGTTCATACAAGTTCTTGAAACTTCTGAAAAAGTCCTCCTTTGAGACTGTCTTAAGTTCTTTGGTAACAGCAGCTTGAATGTCTGAGATGCTTGAAAATCGGTTTCCCTTCAGTGCCAATTTTAGTCCTCAGAATTATATCCTTCTTATTCCCCTGATCTAGCACCAGCAGATTTTTTCGTCTTTCTAAAACTGAAATTGGCTTTGAAGGGAAACTGATTTTCAAGTATCTCATACATTCAAGCTGCTGTTCCAGAAGAACTTAAGACAGTCTCAAAGGAGGACTTTTTTAGAAGTTTCAAGAACTTGTATGAACGTTGTCAGAAGTGTATTGTAGACGGCGGAAACTACTTTGAAGGACATTGATGTATTTATTTGTAAATATATAAACAGTGATTATTATGACATTAGTCACCTTACTTTTCGGTCTCACCTTGTAGTTCATAAAATACTGGTCGGTTAAAAAAAATTTGGTTCAATTTTTATCTCTCTAATCTGTGTATAGGCTTCTAAAGACTTTTCGAATATGAAATTTTGTACACACGCTATTAAGACCACATGGAAGTAATCTCTAAAAATAGCTCAAGTTATTACAAATGACGCTTCAAGGATTACAATTGTAGTTATGCTTTTACGCAAAAAAGAAATCCGAATGATGACTATATCATGTATTCTAATGGATGAAATAACAAAAGTCAAGTACCTTTGTAAATTGTGGAAGGTCTTTATTAACTGTATCTAATTTTTTTTTTATCATGAGGGGTCATCTACATATTAAAACTAAACCAAATTTTAAAAAGTTCAATGGCATTATAACACCATATTTAGATTTAGAATAGAAAAAAAAAAAAAAGAAAAGAAACCGTCTAAATACTAAATTTCACAATTTTCTAATAAGTGGTTAGTAATTCAAACGATGTCAAAAAAATGATAAATTAATGTCAAGAAGAAAATTTGTTTTTTTTTTGGCTATGAATTCTTATATAGTTAATATATTTTAGCGATTTTTATTTCAAAGGATAGTTTGTTTAAGGCCAAACAAAAATAACATGCAACTGTTTAGTAAGCAGTTTTTAATAATTAATTATTAATTAATAATGCAAGTTTAAATATTTTTTTTTTAAATACAAACATATATTTTTTTTGCTTCCATTAGAATGATCATAGTCGAATTTTTTTCATTCCATTTTGACTTTTGGTTCTCGATATTTTAGCAAAAATGTAAAAAAGCTCACTTTAAGGGACCGCGTACTAGATAATGTCTTGAAGCATGCAAAATGTTCGATTCAGCCCACTGTAAAAAAATTTGCCCTCAAGATTGACCAAAACAGTTTCACTCATAAGTGTCGTGTTTTTCAAGATAATGAGCTGAAATTTGGTATTTAGGGTAAACGAGGTATTTTGAATCGAATCAAAACGTAAAAAAAAGAGGCTCGTATTGAAATTTTTAAAGATAGAGTTAAATTTACTTAGTATACAGCCCCTAAGAAAAAAAAAATTGCATTAGACATATAGAAAATCGTAAACAAAATAGTTTGGTGCAAACCGCAAGTTTCTACGATAATTAGAACCGAAGATATAGCCATCGTTCGGATTTTTTTTTTCGTGCTGTACCAAGGAATACAATTGCAGTTAAAGAAATACAATAAGAGTTACAACTTGTATTGTAAGATTATTTTCTTCAATATAATTATTGTATTATTTTCTTTTTATATAGTCTAAAACTACTTTTTTACTTCCTTCGCTTTCAAGTTAATTTCCATGTCAGTCATTAAAGTGGTAAATTTCCTCATAGTGGATAAACTTTTAACTAATATTTTGTTTGTTTGTTTCTTCCTGTATAATTTCTCCAGTGCCTCAATATTAAGTAGACAACATTTTTTTCCCCCCAGATATATTAATTAGAAAAGACTCTCATTTCATTTGTGAGATAAAGCTTCTTTCGCTGCCAATTTGGCACAATTTAAAATGCTCTAGATCTTTGTTTAATTTTACTTTGCTTATAAGTTCTGTTTTACAACACATTTACGTTCTTTGAATTAAAATTGCTCTATAAGAATTTTTTTTTTAAACTATACTAAACTTCAACTTAACTAGACATCACTTATAGACGGTAGATCGTGTCAGTGCTCATAGGTATTTAATCCCTTTTGGCGGAGTGAAGACATAATTATCGCCAAACCTTAGAGCCTTTTGTTCTCTATAGGGTTGTGGTTTGGCGAACATTATGCTTTCACGCCGCCAAAATGGATTAAATACCTATGAGCACTGTGACGATCTACCGTCTAAGTGATGTCTAGTTAAGTTGAAGTTTAGTATAGTGGTGTGGAATATCTCACAGCTTTTAATTACACTATTATATGGACGTGGATTGGTGTTATTTACCATTTTTATATTTTGATCAATCATTTAGCAAAAATGGCCAGTTTGGCGATATTTTTGGCGGTTATTCTTATATTGGAATTTAAAATGGATGTATTAAAATGGACACTGCAAAAAATGAATATTTTGGCGACATAATTTTCTATAATTCGTACATTACCCTTTTTTGTAAATGAAACAGAGAAGAGGAGAAAAACTGTCGTTGATGAGCGATGCACAAGGAAAGAGCAAAGATTTTTAAATAAAAAAAAATAATAATAATGATAATAATAAAAAAGTTAACGAAAACCTTACTTTCATTGCGTTATGTAAACAAGTATGTTTTTGTACTATATTGGAAAGTACTGCAGTACTACCTTATAGAAACGTGTCCTCGATTTCGTCCAAAGAGAAGAAAAAAATTGACAAGGAAAATCAAGAATTTAAGAAAGAATTGACTGAATTGTATTCGTTCATTCCAAACAAAAACAAACTACCGACTTGTCTCAATCCAATAAGAAAAGTTGCTTAATTTCAAGAGCATGATTATTGCATGTTTGTTCTCTTTGCGCAGAAAAGTTTACCGATACCTAATGTATACTAAACTTCAACTTAACTAGACATCACTTAGACGATAGATCGTCACAGTGCTCATAGGTATTTAATCCATTTTGGCGGCGTGAAAGCATATCGTTCGCCAAACCACAACCCTATAGAGAACAAAAGCTCTAAGGTTTGGCGAGAATTATGTCTTCACTCCGCCAAAATGGATTAAATACCTATGAGCACCGTGACGATCTATCGTCTAAGTGATGTCTAGTTAAGTTGAAGTTTAGTATAGTCAATGATCGGGTGGTCACGTGATATGACGTCACACCACGGGAACGGAAGCTATAGCTTTCACAATTACTCTTTGTTTCACCAAACCTCTCTCTCATTGATGGAGAATCCTGACGAAAGCAATGAAAGGAAATGTTTTAAAACACAGTTTTATCCCTGATTTTGTATCCAAAAAGTTTTTTCTTGAAGAAGTCATTAAGTTGGAGATTAGAATTGTGTTGTAAAGCAGTGTGCTTAACGCCGTTTAGTTTTTCTTGCAACAACCCCTTTTCTTAAAATTGGTAAACTAAGTGTGTAAAATCAAAATAGTTGTTTATTTAAAATGTAGTATCCATTTAATCTTTAAATAAATACGCAAGGGAATAGAAAAAAAACCCGACTATAATGAGGCATCATGAAAATGAACACCTTTGTTTTAATTGATTTTGATCTTTAATCATTGGCTGCAATGAGGGAAAAGATAGAACCTGTGTTCTCTCCTTCACTTTATGAACTGTTCAGTTTTTAAATCCTTTATATTAACTTCGATTTTGTGGTTTGTCGATGGCGGGCAAATTGCTGACATCTAATTAACCTCCTTGTCGTCATTCAAATGAGCTGAAACTTGGCAGATAGATTCGATCATATTTCGGGGCTGTTACTGTCACTAAAAGGTCGCATTTACGGAATACTATTAAACCAACTTGCCCTCAGCCAATCGCCCTAAAATGGAATTAAACCGTCCTTTGAAGCAGCAATCTCATGTTGCCGAAATTGTTTCAATAAATAAATAATAAAATTATTTTAATCAGAATAAATAAAAGATATTATGATGTGACTAATAAGTTCAGGTTTCATTTTAATAAATAAATTTTGAAACGTAGTTTGCCACACATTTTACTAAAAGAAATGTTTTTGATATTTAAAATTAGAGACAAACACCAAGCACATCGGCGCCCCCAGAAATATTTGCAAGGAGGTGTCAGACTAGATTTTTATAAAAATTATAATTTTTTTTAGAAATGTTAGGTAATAATTATACATTGAGAATAGTTAAAATTCATGGTATATATGAAAGCGTAACCCTGTTCGAGAGAAACATGTACAAAATAGTGAAAATATTAAAATATATATTTTTAACGATTTATTTTTATCATCCAACCTAGATCTCACGGCATTCAAGAGACAGTGTTTGGAATAGATGAACTCAAAGATGCAAAAATACAGAAGAGTAAATTTTTTTATTTCTTCCTAGTTTCGTATACAATGAAAAAAAAAAAATCAAATTGAAACACGAAGGTAGTGTTGGAATATGTTCAAATGAATTCTAAAAATAGATTTTAAGATAGTATATCTGATGACTTAAAAAAACAACAACATTTTCCTAGAATTTTGAGCATTACACAGGAAATGATTATTCAATAAAAGGAATAAGTACTTCTACTCGTCCGCCTCTAATAATCATAGACAACAAGCGCCAGAAAATCGTCACTCAAGTAGCTATAAAAAACGACATAGGAAAGAAACAAAAGACTAAACTAATAGAAACAAATTTTTCATTGCAGCATAAAAGTATAAACGGCATATGCACTTTTTTTTTTATATTGGAATTTACGTCTTTTCACTCATTTTTAAAAAAAATTAATTCAAGAGCCAGGGGAGTGCAAGTGCACCACCTTACACCCTCCTGGGGGCGCCCATGGCCAAGCACACGATGTTTACAGAATCGGCGCTGTGATAATGAATATAAAAATTGGTCTTTAATATAAAGGATTTATATTAAAAACTTTGTTTTTATGGGTTATATTAATTAATAGAGATAACCGCCAACTTTTGAAATTTGCCAATTCCTTTTTTGGCGCCCAATCGCCGCCACTGGATTTTATCTTCTCGAAAGAAAACATTTGATCCACATTTTCATTCCAAACCAGTAAGGTTCTCAAAAGCAAATAAAAATTGAAATCGAAACAAAACCCGGACGATATTCTTGCGAAAATCAGACTCGCTGGGTCAAACGAAACAGAAACTCATCTATTTTCTCCACCAAATAACGAAACAAAGATAAATGAATTGAAGAATCTTTCACCTGACCGAGTACGTGACGTCACATGATGTGACGTATCGTGAGACGTCAGCCAATGAGGGGGAGACGCGGGTATTTGGGGCTCTGGGGTAAAAAGTGGCTGTCAGCATGAAAACTTGTAGAATTCAGTCTGACATTTCGTGATAGAGGAGCAGAAGTTCTGTTTTAGTAATTCGAAAAACCTGAGGATACGGTTTTATATTTTTAGGTGAAAGTGATAACCCCCTTTAATTGGATGGTCTTAGTTTTTATCGGAAACAACGCTGCGTGAATTTCCGGCGAAAGATTATTTTTAATCTAGCTAAGGTAAGTTCAATTAAATTTTTATACTTGCTCGTTGTTCGTTGAAAATGTGCTTATATAAAATGTTCGAGTAAATTTGAAACTTACGAATACCAGCTATAGTGAATTATTTTTAAATTTATGAATCAACTTTTATTTTAACTATACTACGCATTTTTTTTTAAAATTACAGGTTTCCTACTGTCATTAAAAGTGCTTAATATTTTTAACTGGTAGTTCAGGCCTTTAAAAGTACTTGAAGATGCCTATAGGTCCTTAATTTTTGTCTCTTATCCGCACCAAAATATTTTGGTACATTTGTATTAAGCTTGTATCAACTTGAATATCGTTTGCTTCGTATTTGCTGATTGGTGGAGAAGAAATCGAATGGTTTTGGTTACAAACTGTACGCTACGAGACGAACAGATTAGTGTTTTAAGAAGACCGTCATCAAAGTCGCAAAATGCAAATTGTGCACGAAAGATTTTGATATTAACGCTTTGGGCAAGGCATAAATAAAAAAAAAAAAGAATTCGAAAGTGCTTAAAAATATTTAGGTCCTTAAAAGTCATTGATTTTCAATCTATGATTTTAGTAGGGACGTTGAATACGAAATGAGTAATTTAGCAATAACCGAAAGGTTGACTATTTTTAATCGCAAGTTTGATTTACTATTAAACTGATAATTAAAAATTATCAATTGAATGTCCGCTCGTTACTTATCCTTGAATTTTAGCAGATACTGTGAGTTTTAAGTAATTTTTAATTCTAGTATCTTATTAAATATCTTGGTTTTTGGTATTACCGTATTTGTAGAATAACGTCCATTGGGAAGATTACTATTTCAACTTCCTTAGTCTAAACCATGAGTTATTTTCAGCCGAATTGTGACTAAAGTATGGACAAAGTGAAAATTTGACGAAATCGCTGTAAAAACAATAAAAATGCAAATAGTGAGGAGTGAGCTGCTTTTATCCTCACCTCTAATGGCTATCACGGACTAAACCTAAAAATTCACGATTTCGCAAAATTGACACAAAATACAATCTTTATTAAACTCGTTAGAAAACATTCAAATATTTTTTTTAAAAAATAAATTGCGTTTGTATAGTTGAATTCTGAATTTTCCAATGTGTAATAAAATTAAGGTGGAAACGTTTTCAAAATAGCTCCTCACTTTAAACCAAATATTAAAATTTTATTTCACTTAATACCAATTAAAATACTGGCTCAGTTTGGCCCTTGTGTTGCCTTGCGCCTTGTAAATCTAAAACACAACCAACCAATCAATCGAAATACTGACTCTTTAGTGCCTGCTCGGTCAATTCGCCTTTCAAAGACTCGAAGAGTTTAATTATGCATCAAATACCGAAACTTTGTTAATATCTGAGATAAGGTTTGGTTATATTGGGAAACGTATTTAAAATATCGTGCCAAAGACGAATTAAATTGTCTAAAGACAGTTAACTTTGGGTTAGTCGTGTGGTTGACAAATGTCCCCCGCAAAATCAGTTTCTATTAAATGGGAGCCCATGATGAAACATCTTGGTTTCTCTGGTTTTTTTCTTCAAATTATTTTAAAATTATTTTTTTAATATTTACTTTAATTTGTTTAATAATATCGCTTTTATTTAAATACCTACTCTGATAATTGCTCACGAATTTAATGGTATGCACGAAAATTTCAATTTGGGGGACATTTGTAACCCACGAGACTAACCGCGAGTCAAAAGTTCGCGCGTCTAACAAAGGGTTGAACATTGAAAGATAATTTATTTTGATGCTTCTAAAAAATCTGTTATGCATCGAATGTTATGTGCACTTATACCATCGGATGTTATGGGAAAAACACTATGCTATCTAACAAATACAAATTTATTTGTTCCGCAAATGAATTGAATTAACATAAGTTTATTTGAGGAAATAAAGACTGAATTCCACGTTTGTTATTCTTTGATTAGATCATAGATTTTTTTTCTGCTAGTTTGGAGCTATTGTTTCACAGCGGTGTAATTCAAACATAACCAACAGTTTTTCAAACTATTATAAAATAACAATTGTAAACCGAAACTTCAACATGGAACTAATTACCTCGTAAAAAAGGCGGTAGAACGATGTTCCATGTTGCTTCTAAAAAAAAAAAAAAAACTAGATTTAATACCATCTCTAAACAAAACTAAAAGCGCTCAGAACAATTTCTGAAATGGCTTATCACGATCCTCAAACATTGCGTTCTAATATTTAATTCGATTACATAACAAGATATGCTAAATCTCTACTAAGTCCAAAATCAAACTTGTTTCGAAATTTATTCAGCAGCTATACTAAACTTCAGCTTAACTAGACATCACTTAGACGATAGATCGTCACAGTGCTCATAGGTATTTAATTCATTTTGGCGGAGTGAAGACATAATTCTCGCCAAACCTTATAGCCTTTTGTTCTCTATAGGGTTGTGGTTTGGCGAACGATATGCTTTCACGCCGCCAAAATGGATTAAATACCTATGAGCACTGTGACGATCTATCGTCTAAGTGATGTCTAGTTAAGTTGAAGTTTAGTATAGTGTCTTTTACGTTCAGTATAGAAAGCACGCTTTTGTCGCTTTCTATACAATACTGAGCTAGACTCTGTAGGAAAAAAAAAAAAAAACCTTCAACTTGGGATTACAAATCCGAATTAGGAATGGTTCACCGGAAAAGTATTCGATTTCGAAAATTTTCTTTGCAAATCTAGCATTGGAAACTCATTGCTATGGTAGGATTACGTGAATGTTCAATGAGATGGCAAAAGAAAACCGTAGCTAAGAATGAATGGACAGATTCATTAAGAATCCGCCCTCTCGTACGGATCATTGAGTGACACTTTAGACATGCTCGTGAGTTTTGGTTGACACATTCTGCGAGTTATTCAGATATATCGGTATTCAAGCGTGCATGACTGTTTTCTAAATTTGGAACGCGGTGGTTGATTTTAATATCGGAGGTCAACAAGGTGCAGGGAAATATGATATTTACCATCAATAACCACCAGTCGTATTCGGTGGCAAATCAAGCGGGAGATTTCGGAATCGATTGCCAGCGAGAACTTTCTTGCCACTTTGATTTCAGTAATGAGTAGATACGATGAAGATTGTGGCATATGACTTTATTCATTTAATGGATGGCCGACCAAACGGTATAGTGGTTAGAGCGTGCTAGCTTCTAGACCGCGAGGTTGCGGGTTCCGAGTCCCGTGTTGGCATGGGTGTTTGTAAATGTATGTTGGCTTGTCTAATGACGAATGTTTCGGCGCATTATAGCCCTGGTGTTGCTGACGGCGCCAGATAATCTGAAAACAACCAACCTGAGACGTCTTGCATACTGGAGGATCATTCTAGATCATGGCACGAAAGTATAGCGTTGTTACTTTGATGAATGAATTATTCCGTGACTACAAATCTATGGGTTGGAAGCTAGGCTTTAAGTTAATCTGAAGTTTCAAGACCCAGTAGTTTTTTTATTTTTTATTTACGAATTAAGTTAAAACGGGAATCTAGCTTTCTCGTTACATGGCGGATTATTGTTTATCAAAAAATGGAGTATTCTGATATTTGTGTCTATCTGAAATTTATTTCCGTACTTCGTTTAGTATGTGTATTAAAATGTCCGTGTTTTCAATATGTTGCAAAATCGAAAAGGCCCATCTGCTGGCTGTTTGGTTGGAACTGTGGCCTCGCATTTCAAAGGTGCCGGGCTAGGCAAGGATGTCCGTTGTAGTTCAGAATCCACATTAAGCTGTAGGTCCGACCTTATTAGCCATCATTGTGCATAAAAATAGGTCGGTGAGTGTACAAACCAAAACGAACTACCAGAGTTTTGTGTGAATATGTTCAGCAGGAAGGTTATTATTGAAAAGTTCTATAGCTCTTATTTCAAAATTGTAGTGAGACTGGTTAAATAACTTGCAACATTATTTGTAGTTTTATGCACGTTGTATAGTTTGGCCCTAGTGTTGCCCTTGCGCCATAAATCATTTCATTGCAACCACAAAAGCTGGTGAAAATCATTGTAGTGAAAATATATGTAAATTTTATAAGGCGTTTTAAGGTAGGATTAAATATATATAAACATTTCGAGAAGTATTTTAATTATGTTTGCACATCACACCAGCAAATATCGTTTCTAAAAGCAACTTGCCGAAATTATTATTTAACTTTCAGCATATGTGATTATCGTCATTTTCAATGCCAGCTTTTCGCCATGTTTCAATTTTTAAATTCGTAGGCTCTTTCGAATCTCGCTTTTTTGAAGAGGTAACATCCAATTCCCGGCTATTCGAATTCAAGTGATTGACATGCTAATTGGGTTCCTGTTCAAACTTTTCCTGAAAAGGCGTGAAAATCGTATTTTTTAATAAAAGGGCCCTTGAACTTGGTCTGTGCGCACTCGCACGCGAAATCGGTTGCTTTGAAAAGTTGCTCTTGCGTGACACGTAACGGAACGCTTTTCTGTTGCATCGCGATGCCTGGGAGGAATTATTCGTCAGCGACTTCCAAGTTCGATTCTAGATTACCGAGACTAAATGGAATTTCTTTTTATAATGGGTTCCTCGGCCCACTTGGAGAAATTTTAGAGTATTCCGGGTTGGAATGCCTAGAGACGGAAGAAAGAGCTTTAAGGTATAAATATATAATTGAGATCATTTTCTTTAATTTTTAGGTTATAATTTCAAACTTCTTGGCAGTATATCAGAATTAAAAATGATGCATTTTTTTAAATATACTTTTTTTCCCGTCAATTTTTTGATCTGCTAATTGCAATTAAAGTAACTAACTACGACATTAGAACATAGAGTGGGTAAAAAAAGTTTCCGTACGAAAGCCAAAGTTACAAATAAATTAGCGTAATTTCTACTCTTTTACTTCATATCTTCAGTAACTATTGAAATATGTTTAATTTAGTTATTTAAAATAAGTTTATAATAAATGTCTGGTTTTACAAAACGCAGCAAGTATTTAAATTGAAATATTTAGGAGATGTTGCTAAGTGCCATGCCAAAAAAGTTTCCGTACGTCGTATGAAAATTAATTCTGACGTCTTCCGCAATAGACTTGCAGTACATTTTTAAAAATTAAGTGTACGCAAGTGTCACGAAGACATGATAGCAGCAATTTTTTAATTTAAATTTGTAGCTGATTGTTTTAAAATGGAGTTCCTAAACCTATTCTTGAATTGGTGATTCAGTTATGAAATGTTGGATTATCTATGAAAAAAATTGGCAAAATCTTTAAGATATTGAAGTCAATAGTACAATATATTATTGAAAGACACAGTGAGCTTCAAACTTTTGAGGATAGTTTGATTTGGAAGATCTTCAAAGCTAAAACGCTTGCATAAAAGAAATGTACTATTGTAAGGTTCAATATAATTCGCGAGTAAGTGCACCTGATGTCGCACATGGCTTAAGAATTGAAAAAAACATTGAAGACAATTCCCAAGTGACAATTTATGTGCACTGGTTAAGGCATTTTGCGTTGGAATTTCAAGATACACGTACCTAGACTTATTTCCTTCTTCATAACGTAAATTGCCTACACCAGCAGCTCTCATACACCCCCACACCATAACGCCTCCTCCACCGTGTTTGACAGTTCCACATAAATTATAAGTTAACATTTGTTGATTTAGTTTTTTCCTGATCATAACTCGATTATCTGACCCTTGGATATTTAATTTTAATTCATCAATAAAAAAGACTTTGTAAAATCGATGCGCTTTTTTCTGTTACAGGTACTTATATAAGGCATCTTACGGGCTGCGAGTCCATTCAGACCAGCTTTTTTAATAACATTTCTCACCGTTTGAAATGTCACTTCAATGTTTTTGTCAATTTTTAAGCCATGTGCGACTTGAGGTGCACTTATTCGCGGATCATCTTGAACATTGCAATAGAATATTTCTTTTATGAAAGCGTTTTAGCTTTGAAGATCTTCTGGATCGATCTCTATCCTCAAAAGTTTGAAGCTTACGGTGTCTTTCAATAATATATTGTACTATATACTTCAATATCTTAAAGATTTTGCCAATTTTTTTTCATAGATAATCCAACATTTCATAACTGAATCACCAATTCAAGAATAGGTTTAGGAACTCCATTTTAAAACAATCGGTTACAAGTTAAAATTAAAAATTGCTGCTATCATGTCTTCATGACACTTGCGTACACATCAGTTTTAAAAATTTACTGCAAGTCTATTGCGGAAGACGTCAGAATTAATTTTCATAGGACGTACGGAAACTTTTTTGGCATGGCACTTAGCAACATCTCCTAAATATTTCAATTTAAATACTTGCTGCGTTTTGTAAAACCAGACATTTATTATAAACTTATTTTAAATAACTAAATTAAACATATTTCAGTAGTTACTGAAGATATGAAGTAAAAGAGTAGAAATTATGCTAATTTATTTGTAACTTTGGCTTTCATGCGGAAACTTTTTTTACCCACTGTACATAAATAAACTTGTAATTAACTTAGAGATAGGATTTTTATTGCAAATAAAATATATTATATTGACGCACGTTCCTATGGAGAATTTGGCTTCAATATTTATTTAATAATAAGTTTTTAAATAAAAAGTTAACAAAAATACATAGTTTTTAACAAAAAATTAAGATTAAAATATGAATTAAATTCTCAATAGGAAACTCATTTACAACTATTGTCTAAAGAAACAAAATTGGAATTTTGTAAATCGGACAATTTATTATGAAGTTATGACTGTTGGCGTAAAGTCATATAACACCAAAATGTCATTCTTCAGAAAACGCGTTGAAAGTTTACTACACTAATGAACGTGATACAAAACAGGTTCACAAAACCCACTGTAATTTAAAAAGTAATTTGAGTATCAGAAAGAAAATGGCATCATTCTAATGGTAATGAATTCGGGAATATTTTGAAACAAAAAAGCTGACTTGATCCAAATTTCACAATTCCTAATGTATATGTATACCTTAAAGTTTAGTTCCAATTTTAACAATTTGAAGATTCATGAAAATAAGATGTACCTTTGTATCGCCTAAGTTCTTTGTGTATATATTCTGAGGTCATTTTAAATACAACTAGCATATTGTTTGAATGCCTTGTTAAGGGGACTTGGTAGGCCTTGTTTTCACAAAGTATGAAAATATAAATTTTCTACTTTTTCGTGTTTTATAATCTTTGAAACCTTCTCCTTATTCTGGCAAAGTTTTGAGCTGATCTGATAACTGTAATTGCGGAAAAATTACATTTCTATGAAGAATTTAGCATAGTTGTAGTAGCTCCTCTGTTTCGAACGCATTTTTCTCAGTTCGTGTTTTTTGGAATTCCCACCTTATTCAAAATGCTAAAACTTCAGCAAATATGACTGAAATGACTTGAAATTTTTTTGTGTGTCATTCTAAAGATCTTATTGTACAAATTAGGCATGGATTTTTCAAGAAGATATACACTTTTCTTTTTACTAATTTAAATGTTGAAAAATATCCTTTTTTACGCTTTTTTTACCTGTATGTGCAGTAATTATCGGTTTTCTCGAAAACTATATTACGTATTCAAAATCCGATACCTAAAAAGTTAAAGTATATTACTAGGAGCGTTTTTTTACAAAAATCGTGAAAAAATATTGAAAAATGAAGGAGATAAAAATGGAATTTTAATGAATTGTTTTGAAAATTACAGCAATATGTGATTTTTTTTTTAAATGAAATTTAGTTATTACTTTGTAATACTTCCAAATATGTAAAAATTACAATTTTAAAGGCTTAAATAAAGTTTTAAGGGTACCAAGTCCCCTTAAGGCGTCTTCTCACTTTAGGCACCTCGAAAAAAGGCTATTTTCGCGATTTTTTTTCGAGGATTTTTGCAAACAATTATGGGATAAAATGGATCCTATATAATAAACGCATCTTTCAAGTACAAGAAAAAAAATTTTTTAATTTTTTTTTGAACAATTATTATAAAACAGTAGCATTGAAAAACCCGTGTAGAAATGTAATGTTGATGAAATTTCGGAAACTATCCGGCCGATTGTCATGAAATTTGAATGACATATTCTTCATAGTTATGGCTATAGCGCATTTAATCAGATTTTTGGAATTTTGATTTGAAGTATTTTTTTTTACAAAAAACTGCAAAAAACGCGTTTTTTTTTACTTTTTCGAAAACGTGCGCCATTTTGTTATTTTCGCGAATATCAAATCTGATAATATGCGCTATTGCCATAACTCTGAAGAATATGTCATTCAAATTTCATGACAATCGGCCGGATAGTTTCCGAAATTTCATCAACAAGCCACGAACATTACATTTCTACACGGGTTTTTCGATGCTACTGTTTTATTATAATTGTTCAAAAAAATAAAAAAATAAAAATTTCTTGTACTTGAAAGATGTGTTTATTATATGGGATCCATTTTATCCCATAATTGTTTGCAAAAATCCTCGAAAAAAAATCGCGAAAATAGCCTATTTTCGAGGTGCCTAGAGTGAGAAAACGCCTTAACGCATTTTTCGACTCGCCTCGATGAATTTAACTATGACTGGTTAAAGGCCAAGGACGTAACAAAACCAAATCGTAAATGGTCGGGAGGGGAGATGACATGCTCAATGGTCTCGTCGGCAATGTGTTAATACTACGGTGCACAGCTGGTTGTGTATTTATTCCGAACGGTCAACTATTTGCAATTGCTATTTGTGGGTGTGATGCGCATAACCGGACAGTGTACCAAACTTTAATTTGAGGAATGGTGTCATATTAACTGATAATTTAACTTAAAAAAAAAAAGTGGCATCGTGTAGGAATCGGGCGTTTCCAAAATTTTACCAGCTAAGTGACATCTTATTTGTTCAATCTCCGGACAATCTTTGGCCCGTGATTGTTATAAAAGCTAATGTGTTTTGTGCTCCATTCTCTGTATTAAATGCTAATTTTTAAATTCTATGATTTATTCTAATGGGTCGAAGTTTCTTCGTCCTTCAAAATACTTATCTTACAAAGATCTTTTATTAAGGCTGTTGGACGAAAAATGAGTGCAAACTTCTAAGTTTTTTTTTTTTAACTTTGTTGGTATATTATTCTATATTTCATAATTTTTGTAAAATAACTTTTATAGCAATTCTTGCCTCGGACAATACAATCTTGGATTTAGAGGAATAATTCATTCAATAAAAGTCACTTGTAAAGAGTTGCTGCCCTTCCTTCATGGTGTCTACTTTTTACTTTTCTATTCAATTTAGAATTGGGCCATAACTAGACTTTCTAGGACCCTATAGACCTTCCCCTGGATACGGCCCTGATTTAGAATACTTCTTTTACTTTAATCATAAAATTTCAGTTTATTATGTTGAGAAACATGCCACTAATGAGCTGAAGGCGAATTTCAATATTGAGAATCCCCAGTATTGAAGGGAACGGATGCGTGCTTACTCGCATAGGACGAGGTAAAATTAAACATTAAACCGATAATTTCCACTGTGTGCGTCCCAATTGAGAAGCATGGTTTAATTTTACCTCGCACTATGCGAGTAAGCATTCAATCCCTGGTCCACTGTGTAAGTACCCTTGGTCTACTATTATTTGGTAACCATCTTAGATTTATTATGGCATGTTTGCCAAGATGCTAAATATTGCCAAGATGACAAGATAACAAAGTTGAAGATGATACATACGTAGTCCAATGTCTTGATTTTGGAAACAAAATATACGTAAGTTAATGTATGTTAGGTGTTGATGATAAAACCAGAACATGACAATTCTACATTTGTAAATTTTATTTCACATTAACTGAATACTCGTGCTTTATTACGACATTTTACGATGGCCATTTTAGCAATCAAAAAGCAATGCATTCAACATTTAGTACGTTTGACCCAGCTTTGCCAGACTTTGTATTTTTAATACTACTCTATTAGTTTTCCAACACCTATATTTCGATACAGTGCTTTTCATAATACTTTTTAAAGTGCAGGAAGTTTGAAGTACTATTGATATTTCAATTGGTAAAAATATTATTAAATATATTATGCACAAAATGCTCTTGTGAAAAATTGTCTACCTAAGAATTTCTGTCGGAGGGGCATGGATGGTTGTGGTTTGAAATCCACGTTAAGCTGTAGGTCCTGGCCTGATTAGCCGTCATTGTGCATAAAAGTGAGTCGTTGAGCGTACAAACCAGCCAACCAGCATTGGGAGTGTGAGATTGGGATATTCCTCTTTTAGATATTTTAACTCCTTAAACTAAGTTAATCGAGGTTGGAATAGCTTACTTTATTTATGCTTGCCTTTGCTGACATTTTTACTAATTTTCCGAATTATGACTATATGGGAAGTGGGTGAAAATTTGTGACGAGTAAGTGAATCAGTCGGTGGGTGAGGCCTTTTAAAAAATGTTGGGTCACACTTATTTTTACCAACTTCAAGAGTCGACCAAACGGTTTAGTGGTTAGCGTGCTAGCTTCTAGACCGCGAGGTTGCGGGTTCGAGTCCCGTGTAAAGCATGGGTGTTTGTAAATGTATGTTGGCTTGCCAAATGACGAATGTTTCGGCGCATTATAGTCCTCGTGTTGCTGACGGCGCCAGATATTCTGAAAACAACCAACTTCAAGAAAAAAAAGTAATACATTTTTTAATTAATAAAACTTCTTTTTTAACTTCGCGTATATTTTTAAAGTAATGGAACATTTCATTCGAATAAAAACTAGTTATTTCTGTGATATGACTAATCTCCATAAAACATTTCATCAATATTTTTGACCTAAGGTTGTAATCTATTAAATGTCTAATGTGTTCTTGCTTTTTTCTGATATGTCAAATTTCCAATTGACCCATGACTTTTGTAATCTTATTATGAATTACTGCGGTATTTTATTTCATCAATTAAAATAAAAGATATAGCCAGCGTTTGGATTTTTTTTTTTGCGTATTGTACCTATCAAATACCCCAATGTCTAGCTGAATATTCTGACAGGAAAAGAGCGTTTTAGTGATCAGACTGGATAAGTTTTTTGTCTTGATTGAATCGGCAATACGAGTTCATTTATTCTGTCACGATTGTTGGAGAATACATCAATACAAATCTATCATAAGCTTGGAATCTAGAGGCTAGAGGTTTGCTTCCTAGTTCTTTTCCTAAGCAAATGTAATAAATCGGTGCTAATTATGAGGTGTGTTGTAAGGCCCATTAACGGCCCCTGAGTTGACGAGCTTGCCTTGCGTACAAAGTACCGTTTAAAACTAGGGCTCGTTTTTCTTATCGGTAGTTGCAGGGGGCTACGTTAGGGGTCCACATATTCGAAATAGGTTCCATCAAATTCCTGCACTACAAAGTAATTATTTCATAGGCTAATGTGCCTAGTGTTCATGCATTTTGCAGTTGTGTTTGATGTGTGGGATTTTGGAAGTAATCTGGCTTTGTTACTATTATATGCAAAACATCGGAGATGATAATCTCCAAGATTCTACTGGATTCATTCAGTATATTTCTAATAACAGTGGACATGTATACATTTCAACTAAATGACTTGGCAGGTTGATGATGGTCGTGTGTAGTTGCCTATTGGTAGTTTTCAGACTTTCCTTATAGTCTGAGAGGCCACTACAAATTTAAGGTACTCTATCGAATATTCTAAATTTTTTTAAGGCGGTCCGGCACCTCCATAGAAGTCCATGTTAAATTTTAAAAGTTTAGGTACACTTTTCTCGAGAACTAACGGTCCGATATGCATGAAATTTTTGCCACATATTATTTAAATATTTAACGAGACTTTAACACGAGGCTTTATTATTTTTTTCTTCACAAATTTAAATAAATATGGCATTTTTAAAAAGTGTCCAAAACTGTTTACAAATTTTTTACTTAAAATTTTTCTATAAAAAAAAATGAACAATATTTTTTTTATTCCTTCTGCTAAAATACTTAAGTGTACCTTAAATGCCTACCTTAAAAAAAATCAGAATTTGATCTTCAGAAGTTTTGGAGAAAAATGTACCTAAAGATGAAAAATGCATTTTGAGAAAATGATTTAAAGATATGTCAGTAGACGAGTAAGTGCGCTTACTCAAAAAAAAATTATTAAAAAATACTTCTAAATAAGATATTTTAACAAATAAGGTATCATTTTGAAGAGAAGAATTTAAATTTTAATAAACTCAAAATTGATATTTTGAAAAATTAAGGCGCTGGACTCCCTTAAATGTAAAGAAATGTTCGTAGATTATATGAATCTACTGCTTCTTTTGAAAAATTGCAGGAACTGGGCAAAAATTGACAGAGTTGAATTAAATCCAATAGACAATTCCCGCATTGTTTTATATTATTTTGTTATTCAATTCTAAATGTTTCGAAAAGGCCATAAACATAAAAATTTCTGCTCAATGCGCTTTTTCTTTTTTAATTTGCGATCAAAATTACCTTGTTGGAGGTTGGCGAGAAAGCGACTAATTTCGTTGGCATTGAATGTGACTGACGTAAAGAGATCTCAAACATCTTGGCTTGAAATGCAGCAGCGGAAACCAGATTTATAAGTTTCTCGTAAATCATGCCAACTTGTAAGGAATGTAGCAATGGTCTACCAACGCCAACTTTTTTTAACGATAACTATTTGACAGAAACCTCACGATAACCATAGAAACGCAGAGATCTCTTTACGTCACGAATTTTCTTCACTGTTTTTGGCTCGGTTTTGGGGCATTTTATTTTCTAATTAAATAACTAATTTTTTTTAAAGAACTTTTATTTAAATATTTGGAATCGGAAAAAAATTCTTTATAAATATGTACTTAATTTCACTCGTTTTTAAAAAATGCGGGAATTGTCTATTGCCAAAGATGTCTTAACTTGCCAAATACTAAATTCTTTTGTATTTGGTTACCTACCATTCTTTAATTTTCGATGAGGAAAGGTGCAGACGATTTCACCTCGCTAATGAAAAAAAAAAAAAAAAATCGCATAGTTTCAAAATGAGCCAAGTTAGCGATAAATATTACGTAACGGATGACGTAATACTTTGACCAACTTGACTCATTTTTAAAAAATAAGAGTGGGGAAAGGGGAGTCGGATCGTCTACTTCATTCTTAATCAAGAATTAAAGAGGGGTTACCAGACGAAAAAACGATGTTCATTTTTTGGGCAAGTTATGACATATATGGCAATCCGATTTAGTTCAACTAATACTAAGTCAATTTTTGACCAGTTTCGGTCATTTTTGTCTCGGAAGACCATTGCATTCTTTTTTCACTTTCTCTACATTCTATTAAAAAATCAGAATGATGTTCGTTGGTGTACTAAATTTACAGTCGTCTATCGCGTTCAAAAATCGAAGTCTGTCTAATTTTCTATTCTTGGCTCTTCAAGTAAATCCTATTTGCGACAAATAGGATACAGTGCTATTGTATTGGGATTTGAGTTTGTATGTTAATAATCGGAACAGGAATGTTTGCGGACATAGTACGGAATGTAGTGTATTGGGATTTCTATGAATTGTAACAGGTGCGCCCGCGGATAATTTTGAATCTTGTAGAAAAAAATTGAGTTCATGGTTGTAGCATATGTAATTGACGAGTCGCATCGTTGCACAAGGCTGTTCCTCTAGATTGCAGGCTGCAAGTGCTGAAAATACATTAATGCTCTAATCTCTGTCGATTTGCATGGATAGGCAATGCTAGCCTTTTCAAGGGAGACGTCATAGTACGAAACTGACGTAATCTTTCTTCCTTCAATATACGGTGCGTAGACTTTTTCGTATGTTTTTTGTAATGGCTTCCGTCATTTTTTTTTTGTTCTTTGAATAAGTAGTTTTGTGAATGCGAGTGATTGTTGTAATCAATTTAACTTGTATTTGCTTGACCAAATTCAAAGGTTTTGAAGTTATTCAAGTTTGATCTTGCAATTTTTTTATACAAGCGCATTACACACTCTACGGTTATTTAGGTACTAATGAAAAACTACCAAGTTAAATCTCGACTACCGCAATATTACGGAATGATCAAGCATTAGTTGGAGATGGGTAAGCTGCTTAATCGACTTAATTTTCAACCGAAAAAGAAATTAGTGACAGTAAAGAGGCAAAAAAAGAAGAAAAAATTCAAATTCTTTTGTTCCAATTGATGCAAGATAAACATTATGTTGTAGGAGTTTTCTTGCATAAGGGTTCAACTACTATAGAACATTTAGTTCAAGATCTGTTGGAACGTTGAAAGGGGCTTTCCAGCAGGTCTCAAATGGAAACTGCAACGCATTACGTTTCGAATGGGATGAAACCCAGAAAATTCTCGCCAGACAGCTGACTCTTATCTCATGATTGCCTCAGTGTCTACTCTGAAAAGACTTTAAAAAACGTTGGCAAGGCGGAATCACGTTACTTCATGCATGCTAGAAACGCATTGTGCTTCTTGCCTGTGATTGGAGTGAAGTAAAAGCACTGTTGATTTGTGTGAAGTTCTTTAGTTTGTAGTTCTTTTTGTCACAAGGGGTCATGTATACATGAAAATGAGAACTTTTTATAAGTTTAAAGGCAACACCATAATATACTAAATTAAAAGTGGAGCAAATTATTGGATACTAAGATTCATAAATTTTTTTTAAATGAGGTACAAGTGATTTATGGGTTGGTTATCGATAAACTTCACACAAATTGCTGGTTTTAAGGTACGGATGGTTAAAATAAGCGTTTTTTTTTTTTTGTAAATGAGTTTGCTACATGTCAAACCTTATTTTAGGTCTTTAAAAGTCATTGATTTTTATTTTGTGATTTGAGTGGGTTTATAACACTCGTATAAATATTTATACATATTATATTGAAACAAATATTATTTTTCCCAATAACAAATTATTTGAGCAACAATACCGTAAGACCTCTTTCACACGAGGCAACTAGTTTATTTAACTAGTTTATCAGGCGGTTGATAAAGAGAGTAGCCATGTAAGAATTAGTAGGAAATCGCCTGAACTCTTTCACACGCAGTCAACTTGTCCCCCCCCAAGGCGGTTTGTTTGCAGGCACAATGTTCTCATCCTAACTAGTTGATTAAACTCAAGACATTATCGATATTCGTCCTTTCACACCAGTTTTAGTTGAATTAGTTAGTTCACTCTCAAAAGCGTTGCGATTTGAAGTTTCAATGTTGAACAGTTTATCGAAAAAATGTGTATTGGTCCAGCGATATGTTACTATCAAACTATGTACATTAAATAAAATATCAGTATAAATAATTATTGCCCAATTAAGTAGTCGGTACCAATCAAATTAAAAAAAAATTCATGCTATTTTGTTAATAGTCTTGATAATGGTTAAAAACTCCATAAGTAAAACGACATTCTTAACTTTTAGGATGTTTTGAAAAATTATTTACAAGCAGTATTGTCATTAGAAAGATTAATATTGTTATGAATTTTTCCTCTGAGGCAATGATGGCACAGTTTTTAAGGTAAAAACTACTATTTATTCACTTCAGAAAATTCAAAAAATTTATTCAAAGGCAACACTCTCAAACTTCAACACAAGCTTGAACAAAAACAACTTCGATACAGCTCACTCTAATTGGTAAACAAAGCGATCAGCTTTCATCGAAGTCCGAAGTCAATCTGAAAACTTTCCCAATCTCCGGTCTTTTTTATACCAGGCGCGTGGGAACATTCTCGAAACATCCAGCCAACTCACTGATCTCTACTACAACTTCTGGATAGCGCATGGTTGGTTACTGACTTGAAGTTGAAGAAGGCTTTATAATTACCATGGAGATCTACACTAACAACTTCCCTCAAAACTAGTTCAAATTTGTTTGTAACTATGGGAAACCTATTTCAAACCTATTGCATTATGGGGGGGGAAGTATTCAAATGACATCATCTGCTTTCAGAGCAGAAACCGCTAATAAGCAATCCAGAAGTTGTAGTAGAGATCAGTGAGCCAACTCGACAAATAAGAAACATCTCGATTGCTTTAGGTGTTGCCACCTTTTTCTATCCTGTATAATCGCTGTTAATAAATAAAATAAAATAAGATAAAATAAATTACAATAGAATTTTAAAATAATACGTCACTATTTACACTATATACAGACGATTTGTGCAACAATATAAAAAAATGACTAAGCAATAAATATTTTTATTTGGTAATTTCAACGAAATATATTCATAAGGGGATTTGGTACCTTTCAAACTTTTTATTTGAGCATTTAAAATTATAATTTTTACATATTTAAGTAATATTAAGTAAAATCTAAATTTTATTAAAAAAATGTTCATAGTGCTCTGAATTTTCAAAATTTTGAAATTTCTTAAAAATTCATAAACTTTTAAATTTTATCTTTGTCATTTTGCAATATGTTTTTTTTAATGTTCCTAGTAATATACTCTAACTTTTCAGGCATCGGATTTAGAATCAGTAAAATAGTTTTTGAGAAACGATAATTACTGTACCTATAGGTAAAAAAGGATATATTTTTCAACATTTAAATTTGTAAAAAGTTTATATTCTATACAAAAATCCATGCTTATTTTTGTCAAACAGATTTTTAAGAACGACACAAAAACATTTCAATTAGTTTCATTCATATTTGCTGGAGTTTACCATTTTGAGTAAGGTGGTAATTTCAAAAATCACGAACTGAAAAAAATGCTTTCGAAATATCGAAGGAGCTATTGCAGCAATGCTAAATTCTCCTTAAAAACATAGGGTTTCTGCAATTACAGTTATCGGATAAGCTGTAAAACTTACCAGAATAAGAAGGTTTCAAAGATTATAAACATGCAAAAAATAGAAAATTGATACTTTTATTATTTTTTGTGAAAACAAGGGGTACCCCTTAACATTGTGTTTTTTCTTTTTTACTTTTATGTTGCTATGGCGACACACGTCACCTACCTATCAAACGGCATTACATTGATTAGTAAAGGTTTGTTACACTTGAAAACATATGGAGCATTAAATTGCAAAAATTTACGCATTATTTAAGGGTTCTATCCGGTAATGTTAACTTGCATATTTCATGTACCTTTTTCTCAGAAAGTAATTGACATAGAAGCCTAATTTTTTTTAGTCCATTTAGCAGACACTTATTGTTGTTTTACTGAAGTTAGCTTTTGTTTGCGATTCACTTTTTTTAATGGATTTTTGTGAAAGTCATTCAAATTTGTTAAATATCACAAGTTGTTTTTGTCGAAAAAAGGTCGGAACAAAAAATATTTTTAAAATAAAATCTCATTTCAGTATATACAGATATATAAATGGAATATCTGGTAAAAATTTCAGGAAGTCAGATTGCGCAGTTTCTGAGAAAGAGGTACGTGAATAATGAAAATTGTAGTTTTGAGAAAATCGCATTTTAAAGAAAACTTTACTTACACTAATAGTCACCAACTTTGTTTTTAAAAAATTAAGAAAATACTTATAGTTGGGGTATTATTACAAATGAGGTATCTTTTTAAAGGGGATAATTTACATTTTGCAATTTACATTTACAATAATAAACTCGAAATAAATTATTTATAAATTTTTGGATACCATCTTCCTTTAAAATTTATCTAGATTCGCGAATGTCAACATCTTCTCATGCCTACAGGAGTAGTTTTTAAACGTGGGAAATTTCTGCATTAAACAAGAGATACGAACTGAAGTTCTTAATTAGACAATACATATTACAATTAAAACATTAAACTTCTCCAATCCTTTCTTATCCTATCCTCGGATTCTTACATCGTACTGACCTCCCGTTTGGGAAGAGAACTTGGTTCTATAAGTTGCATCGTGTGAAAGTGCAAAAGAAAGAGTCTTCACACGACAGTCGTCTAGTTGAGAGTTTACCAAGCAATTGTCGAATCAACTAAAACCGCTTCGTGTGAAAGAGGCCAACGTTTTTATATCAATCCTCTTAAAAACTAAGAAAATTAAATTGTCTGCTTGAGCAGAACTGGCTGGAAATTGTAGTTCAAAGGGTTAAATAGTATATTCGATAACTCTAAATCTCACTATTTAATGATGTGGTTAAAGATCGTGACACATTTCGCAGTTGCAGCAGAAATAAACCAAATTGCATAAACTATTATACGGCCTCTTGGAGGGGACGATAATACAGGACCGATAACCTTGCGGTTGAATATCGAGCTCATAACCGGAGGGTTGTGGGTTCTGGGCTCCGTCCGCCAAATATAGGTGTGTACCTAATGGGAGCTGGTGCACATTAAATCTGTCGTGGCCTCAATGTCCTCTCGTTGGTGTGGTGGGGTCGGAGAGAGGGGTTTACACTAGAATCGTCGATCTCGTATTCTTCTAGATGCTCAAAATTACGAGACGTATTTGACTGTGTTAAGCACTTTATAAGTGGCAGAAATAGACAGTCGTTAGTTCCAAAAAACAAACAGCCTCTTGGAAAATTGTTTACTCACGATTGATGCAGCAAATTTAAATATACTTTTGACTTTTGGCAGCCAAAACAAAAGTACTCGAGTATTAAAAAAAAAGTTACAAATCAGTTACAATATAATATCTTTTTTCATTGTTATTGGCATCTGTAGCCAGATTTTGATTTAAATTCATCAGATTTTTAATGGGTCAGGCTAAAGATAAAACGAGTTTCAGGAAATTGTTAGTGGGAAGAACAAATAAAAATCCTATCGGGTAGCCATGCATTTGCCAAGAGGTTTGACCTCTTGCGCATCGGTAGTTAAATGGATGCTTTAAAATAGTTTGTGTATTTTGAATGACTGTAATAGAACTTGAAAAAGCTATGGATCGTGTTTGTCGTTTACGAATATCTGACATCATATGATGCATTGTCATTTTATTCGTTCGCGTGCAACGCGACAATAAATTTTTTTGGGAGTCGGAATGGGTTTTTGGCAACGGTTTTTATAAATTTAAGGATTTGTGCATTTGTTTTTTAAATGGAGTTTTTTCTATAAAAAGAAATCGATACTAAATAAGTTTTATGGTGAAAATATCGGAAGAAAAGGAGTCGTAAGTAAATGCGATTGTTTTTGTAAGAAATTGGTAAATACAGCAGATAATTAATATTTAATACATTTTATAGTATTAAACTTACGGAAATTGATTAAAAAAAAATCATAATCATACCTCAAACTTTAACTTGCAAAACCAGCTTTCAGTATAATTTAAAAAATTTCCCTGACTAGTTTTATAGCTGAAAAAAACTTGTAAACACAATTAAATGTAATGAAACATTTACGAATAGCCTAGACTTTTGACTTGCTAAAATAAGATTTTTAGTTTTTAAAAAATGCGTTATAGGTAGTTTGCTACGTCTCTTGGAGGTACCTATTTTTCATAAATTTCTCAAATTGTGATTAAAATTGAAGGAACTAATCCGTAAAACTAGGGGTGTGGAACATCGCACAACTTTCAATTACACTATAATATTGGTCATTGCATTAAAATTTATGGTGTTATTTAGTTTTTATATTTTTACTCATTTATAAAAAAATGGCCAGTTTGGCGATATTTTTGGAAATTTTACGTGGGCTATAAAAACCTACCAAGATGACAAAATTGGCTGTTATTCGATCGATATTACATTGTCATTTCTTGTGCTTGATACAAAAACAAATAAGTCGTTGATGTATGATGTTCTGGGGCAGAGAGCTCTGTTGAATGCACTCGTTTTTCAACTTTGTACGCTTTTATCGCATTTCTACGGGAATTTCGAAGGTGAGGACGATTAGAACACCCTAAGGGGCATTAGCAGATTTTAATCAAAATCGTTAGAGCCGATTTTTAATAAATGGCTGAAAAACATGATTTTTTCATGATTTTAACCTTATTCGCATGCGCGATTTTAACGAAATCCTTAATGGTAGTCCCAGGGCCACCACTAACACAAAATTTGAATATCGTAGGTGAATTTGTTCGGGAATTATGATGATCACGTACAGACATTTTTGTCTAGACCACTTTTTTTGAAATCGGCGTGTTCCAAAACGTAGAGAAATGCAAAAAAATCGTAAAAGTTTTTTTTCACCGAATAGTATACTTTCATGACCCTGTGTAAACATATACGTATTTGAAAGTAACATGTTACTATCTTCCAGGAGATTTATTTTGAATCGGGCTCTTATGTTTTTTCGCGCTAATACATATGAAACCAAGCTATAATCTGTGAAACTCGAAGGAAATCGAAGAAGAAATATTCAAAATTAAATTGCGGGGTGGTGGGAAAAGGACTCAACTCTGATTTGAATTGAAATTTTAAATATTCTTTCTTTTCAATAATATAAAATTTTATCATACAAAATAAGTTATAAAAATAGTAATAAAACATAGGAAACTTTAAAATAAGATTAGTGATTACTCTTGGTTCTTTAACGTATGGAATTGGCTTCAAGGCTAGCAGGACGCTATTTCATTTTAAGTTGGTATTAAGTTACTTATGTTTATATCAAAAGATGTAAAAAATTCAAAAATGTAAAAATATGTTCACTTGCGTGAGTTTAAGCTCTGTAGACTGTTAATTTATTTGTTTACTTTTAATTACCCTCATGTTTACTTGGAGTAATGGAAGTATTGTATTCGTTCAATTTTAATTTTTTTTTTTTTGCCTTGTTTCGGAAGCAACTGTCGTGCTAGCTTCTAAACCGCGAGGTTGCGGGTTCGAGTCCCGTGTAAGCATGGGTGTTTGTGAATGTATGTTGGCTTGTCTAATGACGAATGTTTCGGCGTATTTTAGCCCTTGTGTTGCTGACGGCGCCAGATAATCTGAAAACAACCAATCGGAAGCAACTGTGTTCGAGAAAGGTCTAGAAAAAAAATTGTCTTTGGTCAACACAACTCCCGAACTGATTAACCTGCGATGTTTAAGTTTTGCATGAGGATTAATGGTGGACATGGGACATTGGTGGACAACCTGTTAAAGCGCAAATTTGACGAACACTTTAGGTGACTACCATTGAAAAAATCATGTTTTTCAGCAATGGACAATTCCAGCATTTTTTAAAAACAAGTGAAATTAGTTTATATTTTTGCGGAGTTTCTTTCAGATTCTAAATATTTAAATAAAAGTTCTTTAAAAAAAATTTGTTATTTAAATATTAAAAGAAAATGTCCCAAAACCAATCGATTAAAACACTCAATAAAATCTGTGACGTTAAAGCTTTCTTCCGTTTCTATGGTTATCGTGAGGTTTCTGCCAGATAGTTGGCATTGAAACATTTGGCGTTGGTAGACCATTGCCATATCCCGAATAGGTTGGCGTGATTTGCGAGAAACTTGCAAAACTGGTTTCCCCTGCCGCATTTCAAGCAAAGATGTTTAGGAAGCCTTGACGTTGCATTCAATTCGAGCCGAATAAATCGTTTTCTTGCCAACGTGTAATACGGGAACTTTAATTGCAAATTAAAAAAAAAAAAATTGCATTGAGCAGACATTTTTCTGTTCATTGCCCTTTCGAAACATTTGGAATTTAGGAAAAAACAAACAAAATGCGGGAATTGTCCATTGCTCTAAAAATGGTTTTAACGATTTTAATCAAAATCGCTTTTTTTTTTTCTGAATTAGTTGGGTATTTTTACTTGCAATTACTCATATGTATACATAAAGTAATAAAAGTATAGCAATCGGTAAAAAATAATCTCGATTTGTTGTTCCTTTTTCCACCTTTTGGAACATTCCGATTTAAGAAAAGTTGTCTAGAAAAATGTATGTCTGTAGTCAGAAAAACTCCCGAACAAATTGACCCAGGATGTTCAAGTTTGGTGTGCGAGTTGATGGTGACCGCGGGACCTAACATTAAGGTTTTCGTCAAAATTGCGCATGCGCGTAAGCCTTTTAAAAAATCATGTTTTTCAATGATTGCTAAAAAACGGCTCTAACAATATTGATCAAATCGCTGTGGTAATGCCTTTTAAGGTGTTCTAAACATCCCCGCCTCTAAAATTCAAGTAGAAATGTGATAAAAGCGTAAAAAGAGTCTTTAATACAGAGCTCTCTTCTCTTGAACATCGCCCATCAACGATTGTCTTTTCTTGTGCATGTAACAGAGAAAAAAAATTCGATGTAATGTGTATTGAATAACATCGCCAATTTCGCCGTTTTGACTTATTTTCTTTTTGCCCATGTAAAAATTATTGCCAAAAATTTCGCCAAAAAGTAAATTTTTATTTAAATCAGTGAAAATACGAAAATGATAAATTATACCGCACATTTTAATGCATTTACCTTTATTATAGTGTAATTAAAAGTTGTGCGATGTTCCACACCCTTAGTTTTTAGATGAGCCAGCAAATTCTGTCAAGAAATTATGTAAATATTTTCGTACCGAAGAAGTCTAGCCATTTAATCATGTATATTTTGTAACATGAATAGTCTTTATTCTGAAGACTTCGAAATAAAATAGAAGTTTACGGTGGAGGAAAAAGCTGGAGGCAGGTAAAGATGGAAGCAGCGTTGCCAGACGTCGTATTTAAAATTCTTACGTAGGCAATTTTTCCACAAGGGCATTTTATACGTAATATACTTAATAATTATTTTTTCCTATTGCAATATCAATAGTATTTGAAAAACTAAGACTTCCTGCATTTTAAAAAGTACTAAGAAAGGCACCAAGTCGAAATATAGGTAATGTATTTCTGGACGGTATTTTCTTTTTTTTTGTGAAGATCTTTTTTTCCTTTCTTTATACCAAAGCCGCAATCAATATTATATCACTTACGTCATCTTTCTTGCCAATTTGGCTTATTACTTGGAATTAAGTATTTTGTATCGGGTAAAATGATTAATTTGCAGTTTTCTTAATTGGAAGTTAAAGAGCGGTGGATTACGATACCGAAATTTCATTGTTAGATAAGTTATGACATAACTGTACTAAACTTCAACTTAACTAGACATCACTTAGACGGTAGATTGTCACAGTGCTCATAGGTATTTAATCCGTTTTGGCGGCGTAAGAGCATAATGTTCGCCAAACCACAACCGTATAGAGAACAAAAGGCTCTAAGGTTTGGCGAGAATTATATCTTCACTCCGCCAAAATGGATTAAATACCTATGAGCACTGTGACGATCTATCGTCTAAGTGATGTCTAGTTAAGTTGAAGTTTAGTATAAACGATAGATCGTCAGTGCTCATAGGTATTTAATCCCTTTTGGCGAAGTGACGACATAATTCTCGCCGAACCTTATAGCCTTTTGTTCTCTACAGGGTTGTGGTTTGGCGAACATTATTCTTTCACGCCGCCAAAATGGATTAAATACCTATGAGCAGTGTGACGATCTACCGTCTAAGTGATGTCTAGTTAAGTTGAAGTTTAGTATAGCAATCGGATATAGTTCAACTCTGTTTTAAACTGATAGGTGCGTTTTTGTCCCGACATATCTGTATATTCATATCTACTAGCTCTCTCTACATTTTATATTTATATATATAAAAAAAAATTAAAAAAATCAATGATATTAGATGAGGTACCTAAATTTGGCCCTTCTTTTCAGACTATTACAATGGACAATTCCCGCATTTTTTTATTCAATTCTAAATGTTTCAAAAATGCCATAAACATAAAAATTTCTGCTCAATGTGCTTTTCTTTTTTAATTTGCGATCAAAATTACCTTGTTAGAAGTTGGCGAGAAAACGACTCGTTTCGTTGGCATTGAATTTTGACGTAAAGAGATCTCAAACATCATGGCTTGAAATGCAGCAGCGGAAACCAAATTTGCAAGTTTCTCGCAAATCATGCCAACCTGTACGGAATGTGACAATGGTCTACCAACGCCAACTTTTTTTAACGATAACTATTTATCAGAAACCTCACGATAACCATAGAAACGCAGGAATCACGAATATATATGTCACGAATTTTGGTGACTGTTTTGATCGGACTGGTTTTGGGGCATTTTCTTTTCTTAATATTTAAATTAATTTTTGTAAAGGACTTTTGTTTAAATATTTGGAATCGGAAGGAAATTCTTAAATGTGTACTAATTTCACTCGTTTTTAAAAAATGCGGGAATTGTCCATTGTGCTACGAACATTTTTCTAAGTTTCTTGGCTGTATCCCTAACCGTACCCACTTCTTCCTTTAGGATGGCACCGAATACTGGAATCTCGGAAGAAAGCATCCAGGAAAAGCCAACCGAGAAACAAGAGTACAAGACCCAAATCGTGTGGTTCAACGTCTTGCTCTTCATCTACCTCCACGGGAGCTTTTTGTATGGCTGCTACTTGGGTATCACGTCTGCTTACTTAAAGACGTGCCTGTTTGGTAAATTATTTGTCTATATCTCGAAATCTTTCATAACACATTGTTGACCGGCAATTTTACTGAGAATTTATCTCGTGTCACATGCTAGTATTTCTTAATTGGCCAGGCTTGGGCGACCGACTTTTTTTTTTGGGGGGGGGAGGGGAAATTTCGGGTTGTTGGTATTAAATTGAAGACTGGGTTCTTTTTTAACACTTTCAATGACGCTTTGATCGCAAATAAACAAACTTTTAACTGATTTTAAGGTAGCAGTCGTTAACCCCTTTGGGTACGTTTGACGTCTGGGACTCGTCATCTGCTTACGTGGGCCAAGTTACGGTGCACGAGTTTGACTCGTCATCCGTCCATTCAAATCCGTCCCATGGGCATAAAAATCTTCAAATAATTCAGTACTCAAAGTGTTAAACTACTAAATCTAGGAAAAGAAGTTAAGATTAATTGCATTTTGGTTGATTTTATGTTGTGTGATTTTGGACTTAAGTCTGCAAGTTTATTGATAACCATTTTCTAAAGACGAAACTCCTTCCGGCAAACAAACGGTATACTGGTTAGCGTGCTAGCTTCTTGACCGCGAGGTTGCTGGTTCGGTGTTTGTAAATGTATGTTGGCTTGTCAAATGACGAATGTTTCGGCGCATTATAGCCCTCGTGTTGCTGACGGCGCCAGATAATCTGAAAAAAACCAACCAACCTTCCGGCAAACACTGTCATGATTGGTTGGGCGCCCTCTCAAAATTTTTGAATAGGGCCCCGAAAACATGACGTGCTTTGGACCCCGAGGGATGCAAGTCAGGCCTTGAACTGTGCCCTGAGTAAACAACTGTGCTGCGAAAGAAAGAGCATCACGAATTTACTCGTGGCTGGTCGGCAAGGTTTGGTAATGAAAACAAGACTTAACTTGTGACCGGTCAACATTGTGTTAACCCTTTGCGCTCGAGCTGCGCCTTTCAGGCACCACACGATTGGATGCCGCAACACGAGAAGACTACTAGGCTTGATGCGGAAATTCGATGCAAGGCCAATGGCTGTGTTTAGTTTCTATGAAGTGAATGCTTAACCTCAAATCGAACCAAAAATGCCGCGAAATGTCTCTAGTTGCTGGTCACTCCGCGCGAAAAAGGGCTAGAGTGCAAAGGGTTAATACATATTGTATCATTTAAGAAGTCCAAGTAAGGATCATTCCTTATACTCCCTATGTTACAATCTTCTAGCCCAGTGTATTTAGAAACTACTTTGCAAAAAACCTTGAAATTTGGAGAGTAGGTACGAAACTGATCACTTAATGAAATGACACAAATTCAAAACGCGAAAATAGCGTCTAATATCATTGATTAATTATTTGAATTCTTTACGTCAATTCATATGCAGTGACTCCACCTTGTTTTGTCTATTGCTATTTTAATTTCCATTTATAACAGATGGGCATTAAATTAAAACAATTTGTCATTTCATTAAGTGATCTTTTTCGTACCTACTCGAAAAAATTTCAAAGTTTTATTGAAAGTAGTTTCTAAATGCACTGGGCTAGAAGATAGTTACAAATCGAGTATAGAGAATGGTCCTTACTAGGACTTCCACTTAAAATACAATATTTACCAAAAACTGTTATTTAATTGTTACCATTTAAGATACAATATTTACTGTGGTAATACAATCTGGATTTCGGTAAATTTTGAAAATTTCGATGTCGGAAAATCAACGAATTTCGGTGTTTTAAAATTGTTGTCATAATCCGTTAATGCTTTTACTTTCTCATTTGCAAGAAAATCAAACCATAAAGTCAAGGAAATATTCGACTTTTTTTGAGGATTTCATCGTCAACCTATGAAAGAAATGTGATTTGGTAAATTACTACTCGACAGGATTGTTTCAGCGGGTTTTCAAAGTTGTGGAAATTTGATCTCCTGAAATACTTGTTACTTCTCGCCTTTTTACTTTCAATTACCCATATGTACAAATAAGGTAATAAAAGTAAAGCCTTCGGTCAAAAAAAAATATAAGTTTTTTTTGCATTTCTCCTCGTTTTGGAACATCCTGATTTAAAAAAAGTGATTTAGAAAAAATGCATGTACGTGGTCAGCATAACTGCCGAACAAACTGACCTACGATGTTCAAATTTGGTGTGCAGGTTTGTGGTGGCACAAGGACCTACCATTAAGGTTTTCGTCAAATTCGCGCATGCGCATAAGATTTGCCTTTGAAAAAATCATGATTTTCAGTAATTGCTAAAAAGCGTCTCTAACGATTTTGTTCATAATTGCTGTACTAGTACCTCTTAAGGTGCTTTAAACATCTCCACCTCCGAAATTCCCTTAAATGTTTTAATGGCTTAGAAAGTTGAAAAACAAATGCCTTTAACACATACTTCTCTTTCATTGAGCATATCTCATCAACAATCGTTTTTTTCTCTCCTTAGCTTCACTTACAAGAAAGGATAATATAAGAATTATCGTATATCGCCAAAATCATTTCGGTCGAGGGTTTTTTAAATGAAAGAACCCATACAAGAATTGTCGCAAAAAATATCACCAAACTGGTCATCTTTGTTAAATGAATGATAAAAATATAAAAACGGTAAATGACACAAATCTGCGTCAGTATTCTAGTGTAATTGAAAGTTGTGCGATGTTCCACACATCTAGTTTCCTTAAGAATTGCAGTACATTTTTGTTTCAGTTCATAATCAATGCATTATTAAACTAGGTAATTTTTAAAAGTTATCGGATACATTCTCGCAAATGTAAGTATGGAGAACATTCAAATACATTGTGAATTACGGAATATTATATTGGTATGAAATATAAAAAATGTGGTTTGATGTGTCCGTTTTATGTTAAAAAGTAAAATTTACCTTAACTCAATTCAAATTAACCTAACGTGAAATACTGAAACCATTAGGGGGCCCGGGACTCAAAATTCTAAAATCTTTATTTTTAGAATTATTTTTCTGAAACTTTTTATGCAGTAATGTATGATGCTTTGAAACTTTAAAAACTATTTAAATTTTTCAAATTTAAAAATATTTTTTAAAAAATTAAACTTCAAAATTTTGTTTTCTAAATTTAATATATCTAAAAACTTTTTTAAAAAATCACTTATTTTTTTTCCCTAAAACTACTTAGAATCTATACATATAATTCTCTTGCGTAACGTCCAAATTCGGCTGTATTTCTGTGAGCAGAATGGCAATGACTTCAAACAAATCTTCTAAATGTACTTTATGCATGAATTCCCAAATTCAGTAATCCAGCCAATCACAATATCTCTTTTGAAATTTGGTTAATACATCTGGCAACAGCAACAATTTAGATTCGCTATATTTTGTTTTTCTTATTACAGTCTACAGATAGAAATTATTGCCTATTTAAAACGTATTGATTTAATAGTTACGATGATGCCAGAATAAATAGATTCAAGATGTGTATATTTCTTTTCGATTGGAATTTCGGATAAACCAGACTTTTCGGAAAAGTTATCTGCTGGAACATGTTCCGGAGGTCGCCGGGTTGCATTCAGCACTAACTCGCCAACTTTCAAAAAGTCGCTAAGAGGCATTGTACAGTAAATCTGAACCTATATTCATATCTAATCAGTGCAAATTCAGCTATTACGCATTGAAAACTATCAAAATAACGAATAAAACCACCCGCTCAACTTCAAAATATCATATGAAATAAATAAAAAACTTTTGGTGAAATAGGGCTAATTTTCTCGCCAAATTTGATTTTCAAAAAATTCCTGTTGGTTGAATGCCGCATAATGGCCTTTCACTGTTTTATTTTATTTTCTAAGTATCTCAAAAAAGATGATACGAACATATGATTGCTTCGTTAAGAAATTTCGATAAACAACTTTAATTATTTTAGCGCTTCATACGATACCAGCCCGTAAATTTTAATTGTTCAATGAAATAAACGATCTTTTTTAAATATATGTACGATTCTGTTTATTTTTGTTTTCCAAGAACTTTCTACTACGTTGCCACACTGTCCCTGCTTAACGCGTCTTGACAGCAGTAGGATAATGACTTGGCAAGTATTCTGGCTCTTCATAAATAACAAAACGTTTTCAATTTCATGGCATTATGCAGTTGATATAGCTTTTTGCTAGGGCATATTTTAAATGCTTCACTTTGAGGCGAGCAAAGCGAGCCAAGGGGATTGCATAGCAATCCAGGGGGTTGGTGAGCGTCAGCGAGCAGGGGGTGGAGCCCCCTAGTCCATAAAAAAATTGTCTTCGGGATTTTTCAATAAAGTAATAAGAAGAAATAAAATAAAAAATATTTTGTGCAAAAACTGCATAAAATCCTTAGTATGCTAAGCTTCAAAAGCTTTTTTTAAAAAAAGTTAAATAAAAAAACATAATTCACGAAGACAAATTAAAGAAATATTTATGAAAAATAATTATGGGAAGTTTCATAGATTTTTAACAAGTAGTTTTTAAGTTATATCAATTTAAACTCAAAAAAGCGACAAAAAGCAATCACTGAGAAAAACAGTTTCGAAATTTCAAAATAGAATGTCTGACATACAGTTGTCATGTAACAAAAACTTAAATAATTCAAGTTCTTCTAAAGGTAGAAACAAAATGTTTATGCCATTTCGTTAAAACATATTTGTATTATTTTTTACATTGATAAAAAAAATGGAGAATTTTTTAAATTTTGAGTCCTAGGCCCCTTTAAAATTCGACTAAAAAGTAGACGGCAGTCTTTTCCAAGTTGTTTTAATACGCTGTATCTCTTAAATAATATAGCTTATTTCTTCAACCGACCTACATTGTCTTTTGGCTATTCAGCTTTCTGTTTATTCGGAAGGTCAAAGGGGAAATGCATTGGTCGGACAAATAGGAACCAGTGATTGTTTGACCTCCAGAGTCAATAGTGTGCTTGACACACTGACTCTAAATAATTTAACAGGGTAAGTTTAATCGGCTTTTCAGACTAAACCGCTGCAGGGTGTGCCAACACGCAAGAATTCTAAAAAAAACCGCCCTGCAACGCATTCCTGGGTAAGCTGCAAAGTTTTCAATTCCTGTTATAACACTGAAAAAACGCGGATAATCAGATGCATTTTTAATATTATTCAGGTATGATAAACCATGCACCTGTTTTTTTGAGTAAGGATTATAATACAGTTTAATTGTAGTTTCCCATCCCAGGAAGTGCTAGTAATTACTACTTAATTTATTTTGAAACTAATTTCAATATTTAGGTAATAAGGAGTTTTCTACTCGGGGCATTTTATGTTTGTCGCAGCTTAGTCGATGCGGTTCTTGTGCCATTAAAATTTTTAGTTAGAGAGAAGACTACAAATATAAGTACTACGTCGAACATTATTCTGAAATTTTTATAGAATGTGGAGGAAAGCGAGTAGATTACGAATTCACTGGTCTGCCGTGGCAAAAATTGCTGAAATTGGTCAAAAATCGACTTTTAAGGAGTTTAACTTAATACGATTGCCAAATATGCAGGGGTGGGAATTGTGCGCCAATTGCGCCAGCGCGCGCCAAAAGTTGTATCCTGCGCCAACCTGCTACAAAACCATATTTAAGTGCAATTCTGCGCCAATTTTGCTTTAAATCTTCATTTAAAGGCGCACGCTAAAGCGCCAAACCAAATCTATGTGGAGATGAAATTACGGCAACCTCAAGGGCCGTTTTGCACGAATTTCCATAACATTCGATTTTTCCCCCCAACATGCAATGTGTGGATTAGCCCTCTGAAATCAGCATTCACGCATGCGCATTCATGTTCAAACGCGTCTTGCACCGGGACAAACTGAAATCGCCGAGTGTTGATATCACGTGCGTCATTGCTAGATAAAATTTAGGGCTAAGCATTTAAAAAGAATATTTCCGCTCGGACACGCGTGTTGACGATGCCTTCTATTAAATTTAGGGTTGTTTTTTGTAATTTACTTGTTGGCTGTTGGTAATTAACTTATAAACGTCCATTTACATTTGAAATTAAGTATCAGAAATGTAATCAAAATCCCGGAATGTTTCCGATTTAAAAAAGAAAAAAAAAAGTTTATAAAACGGCATGAAGGGTAAAATCGGCGTTTTTACGTAAAATTTGACCCGATTTGGAAAATGAAAAAAATTCACAGAAATTTAGAAACATTCTTATTTTAATTTTATGTATTGCTATTTTTGATATTAGAATTGCTATTTTTATACAAAAGAGTCTTATAATAATAATAAAACAAAGAGTCAGTGTATCTGTAGAAAGCTACTTTAAATAGGTGTAGAACTTGACATACAATTTTTTACATAAGTAGTTTTGGCCTTTTTTTTTTATTAAACTTTTTAAAAACAAAATTTTAAAATTTGAATTTGTTTTTTATTTAATATTTTTACAAAGCGATTTCTAATAGATCTAGAGCTCTGAAATTTTCAACATAAGTAGTTTTGGCCTTCTAATTTTGCTTTTCATAAACATTTGTTAAAATAATTCAGAGAGGTGAGGGGGGGGGGGGTTGTGTTATTGTATTAACGGGCAAATTTTTTGGTTCTCGATGGGGAGGGGGTTCTGTTATTAAGGGTTTACGTTGCAATTAATACTTAGCGAGTCAAGCGAACTTGTGCTTGCACTGCAATGAACCTTCTAGAAAGTGAAGCGAGCCTGCCCTTGTGTAGCAATAAATTTTCCGCGAGCTTGTGCTTGCGTATCAATTAAACTTTTCAGAGAGCTAAGCGAGCTGTGTTTGTGTTACAATGAAACTTTAAGCAAGCAAAGAGCTTGATTTTGCATAGCAAACCCGTTCGCAAAGTGTCAAAAGCTAAAAAAAAAAAAAAATTTTACAATTTATATCTTTTAAATTTACTAATAAAAATAAAAATTGTACAAGTTCAAATTTTAATTATTGTAATTGTAGTTAAATCAGCTACAATTTATTATATTTCTGCTACTAATTTTCTAATTTTGCTGCTACATTTTCTCTTATTCTGCTCCAAAAGTTAAATTTTCCTGCTCCAATTTTTCGCGAATCTGCTCCAAATGTTAAATTTTGCTGCTCCAAAATTGCTCCAAACTGGGCTTTCGCACTTCCCACCCCTGAATATGTTGTAACTGGCGAAAAAAAACCAACAATTTTTAAAAGTGAGCCAAGTTGGCGTTTTCAGTGGCATAACATGTATTGACGACTTGTCTCACTTTTACAAGATGCAAGTAAGCCGTCTCCAGATATCTGAATCGTCTGCAACTTCCTTAATTGTAACTTAAAGAGCGATGGGTTCCCAAATAAAAATGCTCATTTGGCAAATTATGGCGTATTTTGCAATCTGATTTAGTTCAACTTATTCAAAGTATTTTTGAACAGATCATTTTTACCACAGATCAGTGGATTCGCAATCTACTTACTTTGGTCCACATTTTATAAAGCAATTCGAAATGACGTTCGATGGGGCACCAAAACTTGCAATCGCATCTCTGTATGTATTATTCAACCATTCTATTAGAAGCTTCTTTTCACCAGACCCTGCATTCGCTCTCCAAAGTGAGAAAACACGGTAGTGCTCGATCCAGATAGTCTTGTGTCGGGTTCTTGGTGAGAGTAATGTTTTTCTCCCTATCAAAGTGCAGGGCAGATCTCCTAAAAAGAATCTTCTCTTTACACGGATATTGATCAAAGGATATTAATCCATATAATAGCTATCGGTTAGCTTTTGCACCAGACAATAAAAATCTCCACTGTAACCTACCAACCTACTTTTGGAGGTTCAGGACCGGGACTGACTTTCCAGGGAATATTTGCACAGAACTAGAATTTCCATGATACTTACTGTTAGTAGTTGGCTACAATTAGCACAGAAAAACCGGCCTCCGAGATTGAACTTGCAAGATTTTCAGAGAATTTGAATTAGTTAATATAAAGGATATCCACAAAGTCTCTTTACTAATACAGGCATTTATTAAATAAAATTTGAACAGATACAAACTTGAAAATTATTTTATTTTAAGATTCAATTATTAAATTTTCTTACAGTAATTAATAAACCTCTAGATGCGCACTATTAATTGCTCGCCAACACATCAAGACTACACTCGATTTCTAGCCATGTCCTCTGCAATAATGTGTTATCAACTGTGCGATGGCGTCTAGGATCCTTTGCTTAAGGTCAGTGATAACCCCCAACTTTGTTCGGTATACACGATGTTTAACATACCCACAGAAAGAAATCCAGGGCTTGATATCGGTGAACGAATAGCCAGGAGAGTGGGCTATCTCGTCCAATCCATTCACCTGGAAATGTTTCAAGTAAATTACTAACATCGAGACCTCAATGAGGTGTAATAAAAAAAAATCGATAATTAATAAAAACTTTAATAGCGGCCAAGCATAACACACTTAATTTTCATATCTCGTCAAAAGTTTTTTTTATGAATTTTTTGAAGTTGTAAAGAGACTTTGTGGACATTCTGTAAATCTTTTGAAGAACTCTCGGAGTCGCCTATGTGATATTCTTAGAAGTAATGATACATATTTGGCAAACCTTCATGATACCTGTAGTGCTTTTGCTGCTTCATAGTAAAAGTAGTTCTACAACTTGGTTAATCAGCCTTTCTAAAAGGTTGTAGGGACTCCTTATGTCACAAGGCCGACTAAACGGTATAGTAGTAGCGTGCTAGCTTCTAGACCGCGAGGTTGCGGGTTCGAGTCCCGTATTAGGCATGGGTGTTTGTAAATGTATGTTGGCTTGTCTAATGACGAATATCTCGGCGCATTATAGCCCTCGTGTTGCTGACTGCGCCAGATAATCTGAAAACAATCAACCAACCTAATGTCACAAGTTACATATAGATAAATATCAAAGTAGTTCACATTTCTTTATCAAACTTATTTCGTGATCTAAAACTTGCTGCCTGTTTTCCATCTATGGAAGGTAAAAGGAAATTGGTAAACATTATGGTTCTTACTTTACTGTTCCATGACAATAGCATCCATAACAGTTTGATACGTTTTGAAATTATATTTAAAAATGTACATCTTCCACAGTTTATTGGGTGTTGCAAAAAAATTGAATATAATGTTATAAAAACTTACTTTGGATAAGGGCATATTTTTGCAGTAATAATTTCATAAACAAATTGTGATTATATATTGAAAGAATGTTTATATTAGAATCGCAGACTTTGGGTGCATAACTAATGGATTCCTATTTGGAGTTGTTTTTGTAAAGGCTTAAGGAAATATTTAATATTGTCCTGTAATACTGTTTTCTCCATTATCTGTAATTTTACGAGATCTATAAAATATGAACTCGGTCATTAATCACCATTATTAAGGATGGAAAGTGGTGGAATAATTGCTGAAGTATGTTAATTTATAAAAAATTTGTTTAAAAATGTCAAATTAAATAAAAAACGAAATGAACTAACGGAGCTTAAATATATTTGAATCTTACTATGTTACCAATCGCTTAAATGCTTTCGTTTGACACCTCACATAATTCTTTGCGTAGAATTGCAGGTACAGTATCCAGTACCATACCAACCTAATGAAATTCTATTAACGGCCGAAATTAGTGTAATGCTATTATACCCAATTTCAAAACTAATGTTAAAATCGTCTTACGCTAAGCTTGGAGTTGTATTGTATCAGTAAGTTATCGTAACATGCCAAATTCGAGATGAGAAAAACTGAATCTATTTTGATCATCTATGAACTTTTTATTTTATTTTGAACGCATTTTGCTTAATATAACTAGCTCGCTTTTCAAAGTCAATCACCTCCTTTCCTCGGTTGGAAACTGCATGAGTTAAATGCAACTCCAAATTTGATCAACTGACGCTTAGTTCCTTGACTTTATTGATATTTACTGCATGCTGTTCTATAACTGATCTATTTTCACGAGATTTTTTGAATTGTTCGTTGACCCTGTGAACTCATCACTCGGTATGTAATCCTTTGACAAAAAGCAACTGCTCAATAGAACTGAATCTGAACTAAAAATAACTCTTGCAGTAAGTTGTAACGTCTTGCGATGAGTGGCACATTTCAGCCATTGGCATTCGAATTAATTTCTAGCAAATATGATTAATGGGCAAACATTTCAATGCCAAGAAGAAAAGCGGGGCATATAGCAACGGGGAACCATGTGGCGTTTTTGAAGGGCAAGGACGTGTACGAAAATGCTGGCGAATTTTTCTTCCACACGGAAACGTGTCAAATGAAAACCCTTTTGAGGATTTAATTGCTCAATTGAAATGGATTGTAAAATCAATATTGTTGAAGATGAGATAGAAATTGATTGCGCGTTAGGAAAGAACATCGCGCTTTATTTTCCCAACACCTTGAAAGTTTGTCAAAACTCGTACTCGTTTAAGCGTGAATTTATTATCGATAACGTGCCTACAATCGTCTGTATTTTATTAATTTTAATTGCCCGTTTTAACGTAGAGTAATTAAAGTATTGTTTTCAGCTCAATTTTTCTTTTCTTTCATTTCTCCATGTTTTGAAACTTCAAAAAATGTGTATGAGATCAGCATATTCCGAACGAATTGACCTACAATGTTCGGATTTCATGAGCGGTGGTAGACATTAAGGTTTACTTCGAAATTTGAGTAGATGCTATAAAGATGTAAAAAGTTGAAAAACTAATGTCTTCAACACAGTTCTTTTCCCTTAGCATCGCTCATCAATGACCGTTTTTCTTCTGTCCTCCGTTTCACTTAAGTTAGCGTGCTGGCTTCTAAACCGCGAGGTTGCGGGTTCGAGTCCCGTGTAGGCATGGGTGTTTGTAAATGTATGTTGGTTTGTTAAATGACGAAATGTTTCGGCGCATTATAGCCCTCGTGTTGCTGACGGCGCCAGATAATCTGAATACAACCAACCAACCAATCCGTTTCACTTAAAACTAAAGATTGAAATCAACGTTTTGACATTTTTGTTTTTTAAAGGCCCATGTAAGAACCATCTCCAAACTGGTCATTTGTTTTAAACCAATGATGAAAATATAAAAACGATAAATAACACTAATCCACATCACTGTTGTAGTGTAATGAAAAACTGTGCGATGTTCCATACCTGTAGTTTATAAATCGCGTTGACCTTTCAGATTGCTAATGAATCTAAAGAAAATCTACAAACTACCCTAATTTTATAACAAGTTGTATTCAGACAGTCTCCTATTTGAATATTCTTATATTTCTTTACACCTCAATGGCGCATGAAGCCACAAGCCGTTTCACCAGCTCGGACATCCTAAAAGATTTCGTTCTTTGACAGTCATTTGCCGCCACGCCAGTTTGAATGGCTCCTCTTTCACCATCGAGTGCCCATGTCGAAGTAGAGTGGGACATGATTTCGTCATCCTCGTTTCGATAATTTTGCACATTCTATAGCAACATTAAAATTGTAGGACATGTAAAAATGTATCGTATAACTTTACGAAAGTTGTAAAAGTCATCTATCCGCTTCAGCTTCATTAAAAATTAGTTAAGTGGACAATTCTTTAAATAGAAATTTTCTTAGCATGGGCATGCAAGTTTTCGAAACTTTCAAGTTCAATTATTTGCTGTTCCTTTTTTATCCATTCATAAATATCGGAGATGTTTTCTACTGTCTGGCAACTTAAAAATTTCAGACGTATGGTTGTTCATATGACAGTTGCCTTGAAACTTAACTATTCTGTGTCTTGTTTAATGAACCATGACCTTACGATTGCAATATATATGAACTTTTGTTCCTAGACCTGTTTATAAAACCCTTTGCACTCGTGGCTCGGTTCGCGGTTACAGATCTACTTCAAAGAAAAGTCTTTGGCCTTGCATCGAATTTCCGCATCAAATCTAGTGGTCTTCTCGAGTTGCCGCATCCAATCATGTGGTGAGTGATAGTCGCCTCTCGAGTGCAAAGGGTTAACACGTTGACTGCCATTTCAGTTGCATTCAACTCACACCACTGGTTCAATCTCTTCTCAAATCAACGCGTTGACGACTGCTGTGATTGGGTGGTTTGTGTATTTTGGCGCAAGGTCAACACGAGGTTCATACTTAATCCAAATAATTATTTTAATTTCTTTATGTTGACAATACCCTTGTTTTGCAGCGTACTTTTATGGAAACCTCGGAGGCCTGGGTATCACTGCTGGCTGTCATCGACTGTGGTCCCATCGATCCTACAAAGCTAAGTGGCCACTAAGGGCCTTCCTCTCCATTTTGAGCAGCATTGCGGCGCAGGTGAGAAGGATTCAAGTTGCATTCGAATGTGAAGTTATAGCTATACCGTATCTAAACTAAAAGGGCTATATAGAAGGAGTCTAAGGCCTCTTTCACACGAGGCAACTAGTTGATTAAACTAGTTTATCAGGCGGTTGATGAAGTGTGTAGCCATATAAGAAATTACAGGCACAAGTGCCGCTAACGTTTTCGTTCTAACTAGTTGATTCAACATAACACATTATAGATATTCGTCCTTTCACACCAGCCGCTTAGTTGAATAAACTCAGTTCACTATGGAAAGCTTTGCAATTGCAAGTTTCAATGTGGAAAGTTTAACGAAGAAATCTGTGTTAGTAGTCTAGCGAAATGTTGCTATCTATGTACATTAAGTAAATATCAATATAAATACAGATGTTTACTCCATAAAGTAGTCGGTACCATTCAAATGTAAAAGTTCATTTGTTATTTCGTTAATGGTGTTAATAATGGCGAACTCCCAAAATTAAAACAAAAGTTTTACTTTTTTTAAATTAAAAAAAATATATATTTACAAGTCGAATTGTCGTTAAAAGACGAACATAAATATTTTTATTTGTTCATTTCTTCGAAATATATTTATCATTGGTTATTTAGTTGATGTTGCTATGTTGACATAAGTCACTCTCTTTATATTACCCATCAACATTGATTAGTACAGGTTATGACTGTTACATTTAAAAACATGTGAAGCACCAAATTACGAAAATATATCCATTATTTACGAAATTTATCTAGATTTTTCAAGTGTCTGCATCTCACCATGCCTAAAGGAGTAGTTTTCATACATTAAAAATTAAAACATTAAACATCTCCAATCCTATTGTATCCAGTCCTCGGGTTCTAATATCGTACTGACCTCCCGTTAGGAAGAGAAGTTGATTCCACCAGTTGTCTCGTTTGAAAGTGCTAAGCGTGTTCACACGGCAATCAACTAGTTGAGAGTTTACCAAGCATCCTAGTTGAATCAACTAAATCGCCTCTTGTGAAAGAGGCCTTCTGCTCTTAAATGTTAACTGTTCTTCATTTTATTAAAGTTTTACTGCAAACAATTTGATTTATTCATTCATTTGGTACTTAAAAGCTTTAGTACATCAAGACGGCCGTGATCTGTTTTTAAATTTGATTGAAAGTTGCTTTTTTTTTAAAATAAATAACATTAAAAAAAAAAGTCATGGTTGGAAAGGAAATTGGATATTCAAAATACCTTAAAATTCTAAAATTATTTATTGGAAAAAAAATGGTTCCAAACCCCCTGTAATTGGCGCCTCATTAACTTGCATTTGAATGAACCTTCATAACGATATTCTAGTTTAAATATCTTATAGCAAGGAAAGGCGTAAACTCCGTGAATTGAAGAGTTACTCTTTTTCAGAATGACATCTATGAGTGGTGCAGGGACCACAGGGTTCACCACAAATTCACGGAGACTGATGCCGACCCTCACAACATCAAGAGGGGATTTTTCTTCGCCCACATGGGATGGCTGATGTGCAAGAAGCACCCCGATGTCGCCACCAAAGGAAAAACTGTGTACTTGGATGACTTGTGGACGGACCCCATTGTCAGATTTCAAAGGAAGTAAGTATTGGAGAGGCGAAGTTAGGGTGACATACAAGATCTCTACAACTTCTGGATAGCGCATGCTTGGTAATCGACTTGAAGTTGAAAGCTTAATCACCAGAGATCTATACTATACTATACTAAACTTCAACTTAACTTGACATCACTAGACGGTAGATCGTCACATTGCTCATAGGTATTTAATCCATTTTGGCGGCGTGAAAGCATAATGTTCGCCAAACCACAATCCTGTAGAGAACAAAAGGCTATAAGGTTTGGCGAGAATTATGTCTTCACTCCGCTAAAATGGATTAACTGCCTACGAGCACGGTGAAGATCCATCGTCAAGTGATGTCAAGTTAAGTTGGAGTTTAGTATAGCAACTTCCCTTAAAACTAATTGAAATTTGTTTGTTGCTATGGGCAACTTATTTCAAAGCATTGTGAGGGGAAATATTCAAGTGAAGGGCCACGGCAAAGACCAATCAGAGTTCGTTTTTTTCGAAATCGGGGTTTTCCCGCCATCTGCAAGGTGCAGGGACCAATAGTTTAACCAATAGTTAACCAATAGTTTAATAGGTCTAATAGTTTAACCAACCAGAATCATCTGGCAAATAAATATCAGAGTGGCCACAGAACCGGGAAAACCTGGAAATCAGGGAAATGTCGGAGCTTTCCGATTCTGGAAAAAATCGGAACTCGGGGAAATTTTGTATCGTTTAAAGTACGTTCATCCATACTTTGGCGCTATTTACCCGGAGATTTGTGGTGGTAAGCCATTAGGAGTTTAATGTTACGGAATATTTTAAACTTTTCATTACCAGCAAAACTATTTTTAAAAAAATTGCATATTATCTTTAGCATACATGTTCTATATTATCAGGGTGTCTAGACATCTGGAAAACCTAAGAATATTGGGGAAATTTGAAAAAAAAAGTTGCCCTAAAATCAGGGAATTTTCTAGAAATCTGTCAGGGAATTATCAGGGAACTTTTTTTCCTGAATTTTGTGACCACCCTGATCATGGTATTTGAGATTTTGAGCAATCATTTAAATCAGCGTCAGCCACTAGGCGGCCCGCGGGCCGGATCCGGCCCCCGACAGCTTTTTCTCCGGCCCGCCGGCAGTACAGAAGAGCAAAGATTAAATTTTGAGGAAATAATTTTAATTTGTCTACTATAGTATGTGTTTACTACCAAAAAACGCGTTTTCCATTAAGTGAGTGGCCCGCGATAGTAAGTTTGAAAAATCCTTTTTTTTCCCCTTCTGATTTCTGCTTTTCTGAATGTGATGGGCAGGAGTTGGGTGTTTTAATGCATATTGGCCTCTTTTGTTTTGACTTTTGACGTGAAAAGAAGTATCGCGATCTCTATGACTCCAGTGCAATAATGGCGTCGAAGACTAGTTATAAACGTAAAGTAGATAGTGAAAAGCGGACCGGCCGTCATCGTCTCACAATTAACAACGATTAAAATGGAAGATTTAGGAGGTATGGTTTAAATATCTTTATTGATTATGATTTTATGTCAAGTCACATTGTAATATTGTCACAAAAGATATGACTTTGATTTACGATGTAAAGAATTATTGTTATTATTAATTTAATTTTTTTTTAATTATTTAAAACAAGAATCAAATATCAATTGTTATTTTATTAATATAAAAAAGTTAAAATTATTATTTCAGTTTTCAAAATTGTTTTATATTGTTGAATCTTTAGTAATTATCACATTTCTAACATTGAACATATGTAGCAAAGCAATATATTTATTGGCGTGTTCGATATAAATCTGCGGCCCGCGGAAAGTTCCAACATCAGTCATGCGGCCCGTCTCTAAAAGTTAATGGCGAACGCTGATTTAAATCAACCAAGATGCAAGCAATGAGACATGAAACTTGAAATCGGCTTTTCTGGAGAATTAAGAAAAACGGACTATGGTCGTTCTTTGCCGTAGCCCTTCAAAGGACATCATCTGCTTGCGGAGCAGAAACCGCTTTTAAGCAATCCAGAAGTTGTAGAAGAGATCAGTGGGACATACGTTATATGTATGTCAGGCTCGTTGTTGGATTATGAGAGATCTTGTCAATGCAAGCATTTTGAAATGTAGAGGGGGTCACAGTCTTTGGAAATCTTTATTTGTTTAAAATGGATTGGCAATAACCATACGGGTTAGTGGTGGCCATGGGATCTATCAATAAGGTTTTCGTCAAAATAGCGCATGTGAATAAGGTAGTTGCCACAAAAAAAGTCCGAAGTTTTTATTTTCAAAATAAAACTTTCCCACTCGTTAAATGAGGGAGAAAGTTTTTATTTTCAAAATAAAATTGTTTATTCCGCCTGGACCTTATTAAGCAGAAGCTGAAGATTTTCAAATTCAGAACTCTTGTTAAATCATCTTAAGGGGACATTCTACCATATAAACTTTTTTATTGTATTTTTAAATAAAAAAAATGGGTATCCTTTGTTTGAATTTATATGAAAGAACTCTTATTCCCCCAAAAAAAACTAATTCTCTTTTATTATTTTTTAAAAAAAAATTTAAGTTTTTTATACATTTTTTAAAATGCAAAGATTTTTTTAAAAATATTTTCTAAATTCCTAAAACTATACTATATCAGAATTGGCATTAAAATATGGAATATAAATGTTTATTTAATAAATAATTCTATGAATATGTAAATATTTTGAAAGATTTCAGGATTGACCCGCTCCTGGTTTTATCTGTTTTTAAAGCTACGATACACAGTCATGGTTGTAACAGTCGAAAATTCGTTTCCTGGTGAAAGTGTTTTTTGGTTTTTCACATTCAAAATACAAATGCGGGCAGTTTATCCATGAGACCTCTGAATGCATTCTTCCTTTGCACAGTAATCAATTTCTTCACTTAACAATCCTCGCAGTTCAACAGAAAGTGTCGATACAACCAACCCATCAAATTGAAGCTTGGTATTGAGTTTTTTCAAAACAAATTATCTCAGGATGGAAAATCCTCCCTTTTTACGCGGATTTCCGTTTATCTTTTTTTTTTCCGGAGAATTTTCGCTTTTTAAAACATTTTATTTTTAGTGGACTTTACTTACCGACTAAACTTTATCAGACTAACCTAAAACATTCCTCAGCAAAGAATATCTAGCTGCACAACTGTTCTGCACATACATTAATACACAAATATATTCTTATTCAGCTATTTTTGTAGTTCAAAATAACTAACAAAATAATTAACTGCTTACACTCTTGAATATCTACCCGTTAATATGAATAACTTAAGGTATACGTATAGGTTTAAAAAAAAAAAAAAAAATTTAATTTAAAAATTAGACCTTTGCACCTTGAAAAATACATTATTTGTTAAACTGTTTCCAATAAAAAAAAAATTCAATTTTAATTAAAATTTAATCAACTAATTAGGATAATTTCCAACGGTAATGACAAATTCTAATTAACCCACAGATACAATTTTGGTGTTCAATAATGCGAAATATCTTGCTCTTTGTTTTGACCCTATCAACAGAATTTTACAGTGTGTATATTTTGTGATATCTCGCTTTAAGTGAATCTATTAGAAAAATCTAAGTTTTTTTTATTCAGAAACTTATCTTTAAAATTCAATTAAAAAAATATTTATTTACAAATCACTTATTATTTAGGGTCAAAACATTCAACAATGTATTGTTATGAATTTTTCCACTGAGGCAATGATGGCACAGTTTTCACGGTTTAAAAATATTTATTCTCTCTTCAGAAAACTCACAAAATTTATTCACAGGCAACAGTTTAATTACTCTCAAGCTTCAACACAAGCTTCAACAAAAATAACTTCGAATTCAGCGATTATACAAGCTCACTCCAATAGGTAAACAAAGCGATCAGCTTTCAACGAAGTCCCGAAGTCAATCTGAAAACTTTCCTGTTCTCCAGTCTTTTATATACAAGCGCGTGAGACATTCTCGAAATTTCCAGCCAATTCATAGAAAAGAAATATCTCGAAACTTCTCGATTACTTTAGGTGTTGCCACCTTTTTCTAACTTGTATAATCGCTATTAATTACTAAATAAAATTGGATAAAAATAAATTACAATAGAATTTTGAAATAATACGTCACTATTTACAATATATACAGACAATTTGTGCAACATTTCCCCCTTCTTAAAGACTGCACGTCCCGGGCAGTGAAGTCCTTAAGCCATTCAATGACTTCTACCAATATATGGGGCTAGCCTATTGTAGAGTACAACTCTAGGTTTACAGGAAGGTGTCCGTTGAATTCTCACCACGACGTCGTTGATCTTCTTAAGGACCCCATACGGCCCTTCCCAGTTCGTCGGGAGCTTAGGGGAGAGTCCTTTCCGACGTTTAGGATTCCATAACCACACCTTGTCCCCTTCCTGGAATGAACGGTCCATGGCCTTGGCATAGTACCGGATCTTCATGCGCTCCGTCATCATGTTGTTTCTCTCTCTGGCGAACCGATGTACGGCTTCCAAACGTGCCTGCAGATCATCTAGATACTGGACAGGCGAGGAAGGGGTGTCCGGTGGTTGTCCAAAGAGGAGGTTGCTGGGGAGCCTAAGGTCTCTTCCAAACATCGTTAGAGATGGAGAAAATCCGGTGGTCTCGTGAGTTGCACTCCCGTATGCCAACAGAAGTTGTGAAAGTTTCTGATCCCCGTCTTGCTGATTATATGATTTTGCGATTGCGTCCGAATCATCCGCGGGTGCAGCTGATAGATCCCGGGACCTCCGTTCGATGCTTGTAACAGGAGCACGGATGTCGATTCCCTCTTCACTAACTTTGTCCATTTCCACATGAACCACTTCCTGGGAGGGTTTCATCAACGTCGCTTTCTTCGGTTCTCTTTCCGAGGCTGGAGAGGTACTTTTCATAGATGTGGACTCTTCAGCATTCTCTATGACATTATCTTCATGAGCTACAATCCGATATACGCACAGCTCTTTCATGTCTAGATCGTGCAAAGGAACTTCGCCTCTCCATGTTTGCAGCTTGCTTTTCTCAAAATTCAGCGTAATTCCATTTTTCTTCAAAAAGTCTAGTCCGAGAATGCATGGGTCTACAATTTCGGCAACATAAACGGTGTGCTTGTAGGTGTTAAATCCAAGGGCAATGTCCACTTGCAATTTCCCATGAACAGAGATATTACCACCAGACACAGTTTGTAGAGAAACAGAGGGCGCTGTGTAGAGGAGTCGGCTGTTCAGGCGACGAGCCACGTCCGTCCTTACGATCGTTACGTTCGCTCCCGAATCGACGATTAGACGACATGGAGTTCCGTTGATCTCCCCCTTCACGAATAAACCCTGGTTTCCTCCTTGTCGGGATGAAACGTGGAAACGACTGGTTGGGGCTTCACCTGTTCTACATTGCAGCTTCTGCCCTGCGAGATGACATCTTCTTAGATTCAGTTGTGGAGAATCCGTGGTAGTGTTATCCCTTCTCTTTTTCAAATCAAGGCAGTTTCGTCGTAGATGCCCTTCACGTTTGCAGTGCCAGCAAACGACTCTGGTCCTTCGATCCCTGGCTCCGGGATAGCTTCTCATCATTCTATCAATTTTGCTTTCCAGTTCTCGAAGCTTACTGGTGACGAAGTCAGAAGAATCCTCTGCTAATGCCCCACGCACATATCGTCGGTCTTTTCCAGAAGCTAGCTGCGCGGCTTCCTCTCTCATGGCGTACACGAGGGCCGACTTCAGATCTTTGCTGTCGGACATTCTGGTAGCTTGCTGTATGTCGGGATCTTTGATGGCATCCACGAAATACTTTAGAGACAAATTATCTCGTACGTCCGAGGGACAGTCTGGGAATGCGAGGAGCGACAGTCTTTCTATATCTGACGCCAATTCTTGAAGAGTTTCATTGGCCTTCTGCTGTCTCACTTTCAGTTGCAGTCTGTTGTAATCCTTAAGATGCTTCTCACCAAACCTTAACTCCAACGCACTCGCCAGCGCCACGAATTCTCCCCGCTTCTCTTCAGGTAGTGTCTGTAAAATGTCAGCAGCTTCACCTCGAAGAGATGCTGCGAGATGGAAAGCTTTCGAAGTATCGTCCCAACCATTCGCAGAAGCAATAATTTCAAATTGCGTTTGATAAACGCGCCAAGACGACTTCCCATCAAAAAGAGCCACTTTGATGTTAGAGCGCGGCGCCATAAAAGGGATGGAAGCGTTATCCCAATTAGGTGAAGCTATGGTCACAGCTTCGCGAGTTTCCATTTTTCGCAGCCTTTCTTCAACAACGTCAATGAATTTGTCTTGCTCTTCCTTTAAGGGGGAAACTTTTCTTTGCATGGTGGAAACTTTTTCTTGCACAGTGGAAACTTTTCCGTTAAACTCCTCAAACTTTTCATCAACTTCCTTTCTTACTGCATTGAATACTTCTTCTTTCACGGATAGCAGAACATTTGAGGTAGTTTCTATTATGGTTGATTCCACCATTGAGGCTAGCTCCATCTTCATTTCTTCTTTGATCTCATTCACTGCTGCAGATGTTTCACACTTGGCGGCTAAAGCTTTAATGTCACCGTAATCGCGGCAGCGAATTCAGCATTGGTAGCTTCTTGACGGGCTTGACCGGCGGCAATTGCAGCGGCGGTGGACTCTTGGCCGGCTTTCATTTCGGCTGCGGTGGTTTCTTGTTGGGCCTTCATTTCTTTTATTTCGGCTGAGGCGGTTTCTTGGCAGGCTTTCATTCCAGCAAGCATTTCCATCAACTGCTTCATTTGGTCTTCCATCATTCCTCTAGTAGTCGGCATTCAAGATGACTTGACCCCACTTCTGACACCACTGTTATGAATTTTTCCACTGAGGCAATGATGGCACAGTTTTCACGGTTTAAAAATATTTATTCTCTCTTCAGAAAACTCACAAAATTTATTCACAGGCAACAGTTTAATTACTCTCAAGCTTCAACACAAGCTTCAACAAAAATAACTTCGAATTCAGCGATTATACAAGCTCACTCCAATAGGTAAACAAAGCGATCAGCTTTCAACGAAGTCCCGAAGTCAATCTGAAAACTTTCCCGTTCTCCAGTCTTTTATATACAAGCGCGTGAGACATTCTCGAAATTTCCAGCCAATTCATAGAAAAGAAATATCTCGAAACTTCTCGATTACTTTAGGTGTTGCCACCTTTTTCTAACTTGTATAATCGCTATTAATTACTAAATAAAATTGGATAAAAATAAATTACAATAGAATTTTGAAATAATACGTCACTATTTACAATATATACAGACAATTTGTGCAACAGTATGCAGATTATATAGCAAAAAACAAATTTCAAAAAATATTATTTTAACTGGAGTTATTACTGTTTGTAGTTTTTTCTATTTTGCATTTCATTCAATCTGAGAATAACTTTTAAAAAAGTATTTTTTATATAAGAAACTGTTATTATTATACTAATTATTATATATTTCCTTTTTAGTATGCTCCTCCATCATAGGGTTTCCTTCTTTTGTGTTGCTTTTATTCTGCTTTTGTTTTTTACGGCCTTAAAAATTTCCCCCGATTTTTGCGAGTTTGGCGATTTGAAGCCTATACGTATACCTTAAAGACATTGCATTAAAGTTATTTTTTTACTCATTTATTTTGAATTCTGTATCCCAGAGAAAGAGAATACTACTTTAATTTCTTCTAATTTTACTGGAGAGAGAAGTCAAACTATAATTTCCCTTTGGAGATTTTCCGTTTTAAAATGTAACATTGTAGTCCTTTACATGCGGGGGTATAAAAATATATATGCAATACATGTTTATACCATTATAATTAAAGTACTTATCTTTCCAGGTATTATGTTGCCATGGTTATCTTCTTCAGCTTCTATCTCCCAACAATGATTCCAGTGTGGTTCTGGAACGAGACGCACTGGAACGCATTCTTCATTGCGGGCATGTCGAGGTACTGCTTCAGCCTCAACTTGACCTGGCTGGTCAACAGCGCTGCCCACATGTTCGGCGACCAGCCCTACGACAAGTACATAGAGGCGAAAGAAAATGCCATTGTTGCCTTCTTCGCACACGGTGAAGGTTGGCACAATTACCACCACGTCTTCCCTTGGGACTATTCTACAAGTGAGCTGGGCTACACCCTCAACCTCAGCAAGATCTTCATCGATCTCATGGCGATGATCGGCCAAGCCTATGACCTGAAGACTGCTCATCCAGAGATGATCAAAAGCAGGAAGATCAAAACCGGAGACGGAACTAGAATGAAGTACGTCGAAGGACAAGAGCAAGAATTCTGTGTTCCGTCGTGATATCGTTCCATGTTAGCCATTTTTTCATTGTGAGTTCCTAGATCTTGTGTGTTGAAGTTGTCATATGGACTTTTTTTTACGAGGGAAATGGGATGTTTTACTTCATCGAAGCAGGCCTGAAAAACCGAATTCTGAACTTTTAAGTGTCCTTATGGAACTGTATTTTTAGACTTCATTTCATTAGCCCCTGAGTTCTGTGTTTGTGCCTAAAATGGAAGCAACATGCGAGGGCTTTTGTATATTCTGTATTTAATTTGATTTAAAGTCCAGACTTATTTTTATGCATTCGCGAGTGAGCGTGATTTAGTGTAATAACATACTGCTGGCGTTTATTGTCATTGGTTTCGAAAGAAATAAAATTTGTTTGAATATTTATCTTTATTACTTTTGAATACTATAAAAGAGTTTGAAATTATTCTCTGTGGAATGGTTCTTTTTGAAGTACGTGTTGGGATAATTTTAAGTACTTGCAAGGAAGTTTTTAGCTTTTAAATTTTCTAATTTTTAAGAAAATTCGAAATGAAGCTTCGTATCTTTCCAAGACTTATGAAGTCCATTGAATGAAATATTGACATGTTTGCGAATTGGTCGTTTCTGTGTTTGAAAGCTCCCATGGTAAAGCGAATGTAGTGCCCTGATGTTACTGTGTGACTTGAGCAGTGATTAACTTATATAGTAATCTAAGCTACTGGTTGGCTACGTATGAAAGCTATACACAACCATCGATATAAATAAACAACTGGATAGACTGCTTAACGCTGGGAAAATGAAGCCGTTGGTGTGGTAAATATACGGATTGCCGAGGATCGAAAATAAAATTTTGGGTTGTACACAGCAGAAATGCCAATAGCAGACCTTAATTAGTAATGTGCAAAAAATATATACTCTAGCATTTTAAAAGGTTTTTCGCATTTCCATCCAACTATAACGGTGAACTGTGAATGGTTAATCTTCCCATCAGCTTCGCAATCCCCGGCGCGTTTTTCTCTTTGCATTGACAATGGAGCAGTCTATCCAGTTGTTTATCTATATCGATGTACACAACAGGGTGCTTCTAAAGTATCCGACAAATGTGAGGGCAGGTATTGGGCACTGAAATGAGCACATTTTGCAAGGAAGTTTTTAATGATGCATCGTAGTGTTATGTTGCATGTTAATGAAATGTGTAATGATGTGTGGTAGTGGTTATAGGGCATGTTTAGGTCGTAACTAAAAGGTGTCCACTGGGTAACTCAATCCCTTCATTCACCCCGCCCCCATTACTGTCAAAGGACATCGTCAATCATCTTTCAATTAATCATAAACCTTGCCACCCGCTCTTAGTTCTGCCCCATACTGTGAAAGGACCGACTTATCTTTTTGCTAATTGCGCGATTTCCGTACACTCACAGCAAATTGAAATGTCTTAAAATAAGACACAAAATTGTCTTAAACAAGTGGCACTGTTTTAAGACGAAAAATGGTCTTAAACTTTAAGACACTTGAAGTGTCTTAAAATGGGGCATTTTAAGACGTTTAGACTGTCTGAATTGGGGATATTTTCAAACAGTTGATGTGTCTGAAAGGGTTGTTTATGTAACCTTTCAGATGTTGGGAAGCTAAAAACACATGTATTTAAATTAAAATGCAATAAATTAGCTTGTGTTAAATTACAAATTTTTATTAAAAGAAAAGTCAAAATTACTGTTTTATTACCATGTTGCACATAACTTTTTGTTGACTATGTTTCACTTTCCTGGTAAATTTCAGCATGGGATTGCAAAACAGCAACACATCAACTGTTAATAATAGGCACACAACTATTAATATATTCAAGTAAGGGATTTGGGACTAAATGTAAATATATGTATTGGGATAATGGACTTTGTAGTGTGGCTGAATCTCAAATAGAAAAGGTTTAACTTCCAAGATTGTATCACAGTTTTAAGTTGTTTTTTACAAGTCAACTTTAACATCAAATAACAAGCGTGATGTAAACACTTATAGTAGTTGCATTGGCAAGTCTAGGATATATTATGTGGCAACATAAACTTATTTTACTGATGAAACAAGCAGTAATAATCTAATTATTCCCCATCTGGGAATTTAACTTGTTTATAACATTCCCCTATAATAACACTACATAATTAATGCAGTATACAGACATTTGTAAGAAATATAAAGCAAAAAAACTTTATTTTAGTTTTAAGATTTTTCTACGAGCGTAAAGTCAACTCGCTGCAGAATTATTTTTTAAACCGAGTTTTAAATAAGTGATTATTAATAAATTATTAGCCTATTATTATGAACTTTTTTTTTAATACAGTCAACTTGCAATAACTCGAAGTCTCATAAGTTGAATATTCATTTATCTCGATGTTTTCATTAGGTACCAAGTATATGCCTTGAATAAAAAATAACTTCGGATAACTCGAAGAATTTGGCCAGTCCCTTGAAGTTCGGGTTATTGCGAGTTGACTGTGTAATTTAAAAAAGGTTTGAACAACCTGTACAAAATATGTCTTCATTTTGACCAATATTCAATGTTACACAAGTTATTTTGTTACGTTGATTTTCCTGATTTTAATGCTGTCATCGAACACCCAGTCCCATTTATATGCAGGTTATATCATAAATATCCCCAAATGTAATTATGGAACACACAAGATTCATTGATGAAATAAAATTCAAGGACACAATAAATTTTATCCAGATTATATCAAATCATGGCAAATATATTTTCAAAATCATCAGTACTTGTAATATGCAACAAAACGAATAAAAATGTATCTGAATGTTAAAAACAGTATCATTTAGAAATAGATCAATTAAAATTTATTATAATTAAAACACTGAAATAAGATAAATATTACATAAACCAACTATTTCACTGGAAATGAAGCCCTTGTGCATATCAAAAAGATCATTTACGAGTTCAAGCAATTTCGTACATATTGTGAACAATAGCTTAACACTGGTCAAAACATTTAACCACTTCAAGCATATAATTATTTCAAGTTTGAATACTGTTGTCTAATATCCCTCAGTGTTCAATTTATGTTTTTTGTAGAATAGTACTCTAGTATCATGCAGTTAAGGTGCACAGTTGCAACATTGCTCGGTTTAGATATGCTGCTAAGTGCTATTGAGTCTGAAGTAATAGTATTAGAGGGCAAATTGAACATAGGGTATACCATTCATCCATCAGAGTAGTATTTATTATACAATAAGCGACAGCAAGTGATGCCAACACTTCTGATCTCACTTTTGTTGCATTAGATTAATGAGGAATAAATTTCCTGTAAACCCCAATTGAATATTAAAACACATACACACATTCGGGTATGTGAGAAAACTCTAGCAACAATATTTGATATTTTTCTGTTAGACGGGTACCAAAATCCGCTAAGTCGGAAGGTTGACATAGTTATCGCCAAACTGAAATGTTTGCACGAAAATAATATTTTAAACTCGTGGACTTTTATTTTTATTCTTTAGTTTGGGGGGGTTGCCTAAGCAAACCTTATCACAGATTAGAAGTTATTAGTTTGAATGAGTTATCGCTGCAATTTGGTGATTTTTATCTGGTACCCGTCAAAACAAAAAAAATAAAATCAACGATCAAGAAGAGGTTAATATTGGCATAATACTCAGGATCTACTGAATCAATTTGGATAAAGTTTATGTTTATTGGTCGAATTTTTGCTGAGGATACAAAATACACTTTAAACGCAGAAAAAACTGCAATTACATACAAAATTGAATTACGTCATATTGCCGTCTATGCTTTATTTATGTCAATACTAGCTGCGTACTCGTCGTGGCATAATAGATCTTCGAATTTGACAGTTCAGGTTACAATATAGGGTGGCAAGCATAAAAGAGGCGCTACATTATTTTCAAAACAAAAGTTTGGAATCAATCATTTGAAATTTTATTTAATAATCTGAAACGCAGTTGCTTTTTGAATGTGGGGTCTCTTTTACGCTGGGCACACTAAATAGTTACTACAAAATAAACACCATAAAAATAAAAGACACTACTTGTGATTGTTATAAAAAATGATTTCAATATGAACCAACAAATAATACTTTTAAACATTTTGGATATTTTCGGTAAAACCGAAACTCTTGCCAAAAAGAAGCTTTAGCCACACTGTTATTAATAATTACCGCTAAAGCTGCATTTTGGCGACAGTTTTGGCTTTACCAAAATTGGAAAAAGGAATAATTTGTGTAATTACCTGGAATTTTAAATAAATAATTTGTGAAAATACAAAAGTGTATAAAGTTTTGTTGGCACCCTTTAATGGCAATGGTTTCCTTTTTCTTATTTCTGAGCATTAAATTGCTTAGGGCTTCAATCATCCTTTCTTTGAGCCAATAGAGTTTTTTTACGAAACCGAGCTGGCAGCCAGCAAAATGCAGAGCTGATTTCGGGAAACACAATATTCTATAAAATTTTTTATTCTAGTTAATATGATACTTTTCTGTTAAAGTAGGCCGTTGGTATTCCCTAGTACAGTATGGATTGTCTGCCAAGATTGTTTACATAAAACTGCGGCAACAACAAACGGTAGTGGACTGGGAGACCTAGCTGGTAATGGTGTCTTCATTGAAAAACCTGGGCAAAATCTTTCCATCTGTCTCCGTAACCCTGATTTCACTTCAGTCTTTAAAAGTGAATTAATCGCAATTGAACAGGGCATTGAAGCTAAATCAACGAGCGTGACTTTGGAGATCTCTGGATCCTTTGGGACAGTAGCAGCTCCCTTAAACATCTACACAATTGGACTAAAGTTGGAGACAAAACAAGCATCTCCATCCTTCTTAAACTTCAACTTATTTCAAAGCGCCACGACGTTCATTTTCAGTGGATTCCATCCCACGTTGACATCTTTGGAAATGAGCAAGCGGACCGCTTAGCTAAGGAGGGTTGCAGTCACTCAACATCTTCCTCTTCAGCTCTTTCATACTCGGAGCATCAGTCCAAAATCAAATGTCATCTCTCCAAAAAGTGGAAGACCCCTCCCTCTCATCACTGGTATGCAGCCAAGAAACCGGGCTCTTCACTTGTATCTATTGGTGATAGAGCATCTCGAACGGCAATTTCCAGATTGGCAAGTGGACACACGAAGAGTCTTTTGTACTCTGAGGGTAGAAAATCTTACCCTGTCTGCTCCAAATGTAAAGCTCAGCAGGCCTCTGCCGAACATATCTTGGGCTGCTTGGGTCTTTCCAAAGAGGACTTATACGCTACACCACTTCTTGTCATTGACTTTTTGAGGGTCAACAATTTGTTGGATCTGGTCTGACTTCGTCAGACAGGTGGAGGATAAGAAACAACAACAACAAACTGCGGTAAATTATGGCAACCACAGGTAGTTAACTTATTATTAAAAAATGGCGTCTACTGACATTTACTCGCGAAAATTACCTAGATGCAAAATCCGTACCATATTTGGAAGTACCAACAACTCCCTTTAATGGAAAAGCACCGATAATATTACATAAACTAACTTTTTCAATGGAAATATAGCCGTTGTGCACATCAAAAAGATAGGTTTAGTTGATTTGTATGCTCAATGACTTATTTTTATACACAGTGATGGTTAATTAGGCCGGGACCAACAGCTTAAAGTGGATTCGAAACCAAAACAAACATCCATGCCTAACCAGAGATTCGAACCCAGCACCTTTAGCATACGAGGCCAGAGCGCTAATCCTACAGCCATCAGATGGGCCATCAAAAAGATCATTTAGAAGAGCTTTATTCTTTACTGCAGTAACTTGTTTCTGGTTGGTTGGTTGTATTCAGATTATCTGGCGCCGTCAGCAACACGAGGGCTATAATGCGCCGAAACATTTCGTCATTTAACAAACCAACATACATTTACAAACACCCATGCCTACACGGGACTCGAACCCGCAACCTCGCGGTCTAGAAGCCAGCACGCTAACCACTATACCGTTTGGTCGGCAACTTGTTTCTGGAAGTATATTCTTAAATAGAAGTGTAAGACCTGTAATTTTGCATGTCATTGACTGCACTTCCATTTCCAGTTTCATCAAGGTTTCTTTGAAAACTGTATCATATTGCACCATATTCCATCGACAGTTTTTTCACTCTAGTCTGATACGATACAAAAAAGTCTTTAGGCAAATAAGCTCAGTTCAAAACAAATTTCTTATCGTAGAAGGGTTTCTGAAAAACTTCCAACTATTGTGTGGATTGAGCCGTGTTTATATTATTACAGTACCAAATTAGAGCAATCTGCGGTATTGCAGCTGCTACAATCATTAAGCACCTTATAGGAGAATTTTTACAGACTTGCAAGTATGGACGCAGTTTCTTTTAGTGTATTTTGCCAGAAAGAATCGTTCTCCAAGCAAGTTCTTTTGGCACAGATGTAGCATTTCTTTGGTGAGCGTTTTTTTTTTTTTTTTTCGGAATTCAACGGATATTATTTCAGTTATTGTGTTTGTAATTTAGAGGAGTTTTCTGAATCTGCAACGTTACAAGTGAAAAACATTACGAGTTTCAAAAGTAAACACGTTACGGCGGAAGGATACAAGTAAAGTTTTATTTTTTATATATATAATATTCCAGTGACAGTTTTTGCTTGGTTTTGTCATTTTTTATACTGATAAATAAAAAAAATAAAAAAATACCATTTTTATAACTCAGTTTTTGATTTCATACTTAGGTTTTGCAAACTTTCTTAATGGCGTGAAAACAGGTCGTGAAAAATAGTTCTCCTTTTAATAGTTACATTTAAAAAACTATGCACGTTTACTTGAGACAACTTTGGATTTCTGTGAAAAACAACACTTTTTTGGGGATCCTTCGAAATTTAAAGGTATTCCTTTTACTTGGTAAATGAACTTGAATTATATAATTGCTACGGCATGATCTGTCTGAATAGAGAAGCGTCTGAATTCTGAAAATGTCTTAATTTAGTCCGAAGTGTCTTATTTTCAGTCACTTGTTGTGACTGAAAGCAATTTAAGACCCGTGTGATGTCTGAAATTCGAAGAAGTAAACCACCTTTGTGCAAAATAAGTCACCTAATGTGTCTGAAATGAATTTTTCAGACATTTTGTGTCTAAATTTAAGACACCAGCATTTACAGTGCTAATACTTTAGAAACCTATTGAATACAGTACGTTTCTATGCTGATATTCTTCTATACTTGTGCCTATCTGTAAGGTGTCGTATAAATAGAATTCGATTCAAGCTCTTTTCCGAACTCCAATTTAAGTTGTATAGGGCTATTCATTTTGGTAGTGATCCGGTGACAATTTTTATTGGACGAAAGTGAATCGACGGGAAAATACTCAAATGCCATGACTAGATATTCAGTTATAGCTCATTAAAAAGTTTTTGTAACGTACAAAGAATTAAACTTCTTAAAATCAGAAATCTGGGCGAAAGTAACGCTTTATCGCGAGGGAGTGCGGAAAAACAAGTTTATCGCACGCCTCGTGCTTACATTTTTATATAGCCTTGGTATAGACATGACATTTTTATACAGGGTTCCCACGGTCATTGAAAGTCATTAAAAGTGCTTAATATTTTTGAACTTGTTTTCAAGGCCTTGAAAATGCTTAGAGGTCCTTGAAAGTACTTAATTTTTACAGATGTTGTCCAACTGCAAAATTTATAAAAATCCAACTCAGACTTGCTATTCCCGCGTGACCGCCACTTATCTGCACCGTATAGGAATTTTCCGACATATTTGTATTATGCATCCACCAACTTGTAACTTTTTTGGTAGAATATACTTTATTAAAAATTTAAATACAGACATTATGCCTGAAAACAAATTTTCATAGGTCCTTAAAAACATTAATTAGGTCCTTAAAAGTCCTTGAAAAGTCATTGATTTTCATTATGTGATTTGAGTGGGAACCCTGTTTATAACAACCTGTAAAAAATTACTTTTTTTTAATCATTTTGAATCAAAAATCATGGCGAAAGTAGGACTTTTTCGCGAGGAATGCGAAAAAGTAAATTTTTCGCACTGAATAAGTACTTTCTCGCACGCTTCGTGTTAAAATATTAGTCCTGGCATTGAAATGATATACGTTCTTGAGAAATTCATTGACTTGGGTTGGTTGTATTCAGATTATCTGGCGCCGTCAGCAACACGAGGGCTATAATGCGCCGAAACATTTCGTCATTTAACAAACCAACATACATTTACAAACACCCATGTCTACACGGGACTCGAACCCGCAACCTCGCGGTCTAGAAGCCAGCACGCTAACCACTATACCGTTCATTGACTTGGGAGTTTCCAACATTAACAAATATACGTATTAAAATATTTTTTACATGTGATTATAAAAAATATTGTATGCAATACTTTGGAAAATACTTTTTCAAACTCGGTAAATTATTCGACTCCTGCTATCGCAAACGCCAAATAAGCGTTTTACCTCGTTTGAAAAGTATTAAGCTTGGCGTCCACTATCGCTAAGCAGAGCAGTTCAGAGCGGAGTGGAATAGAGCCAATTACAAGGCTGCCAATGTCTACTATAGCACGAGGCTCGAGATACAATGGACGTTGACAGCCTTGTAATTGGCTCTAATCCACTCCGCTCTGAACTGCTCTGCTTAGCGATAGTGGACGCCAAGCTCAACTTTTTCCACTAGTTGCCTAAATAACTATTTCAAAAGAGATTCATTGTCTGGAGTTACCAATATGAATGAACATGTATATTTAAAAAATATTTTTTTCCACGTGGTTATAAAAATAAAATATACGCAACACGTGCGAAATAACCTTATCAAACTCGGTAAATTACTTGACTTGTGTTAACGCCTTCGTCAAATAAGCATTTTGCATCGTTTTGGAAAAGTATTGCTTTCGCAATTAGTTACATAAAGTCTCCCAATGAAAAGAAATCACACAATGAAGTTTATAAATATTCACTAATGAATCTTAAGAAATCGAAGCTTTTATGGGTCATCCTTTTTAAATAAAATCTTGGATGACTGACAAGTCTGTAGCTCAATCCCTTTCAAATGACCCCTCGATCATAATTACGGGAATTTTAGTTTGAAGACACGATGTTGTTATTCTGTTTGAAGAAATATATCTGAATTTACGTTTCTCTTACGATAAACTATGTGGTTCCTGCTCCCTAACTAGCACCAACTCCTGAAGATTAGGTAAAAACAATTTCTTGAATTCAATATGCAAATAATATATCCCATAAAAAATACTATTTTTAGTGTAAATCCTTCATATCCATTACCAATTTTATATTCGTTAACACAACTCCTATTTTGTAATCAGCCGACCAAACAGTATAGTAATTAGCGTTCTGACTTCTAAACCGCGAGGTTGCGGATTCGAGTCCCGTGTAAGACATGGGTGTTTGTAAATGTATGTTGGCTTGTCAAGTGACGAATGTTTCGGCGCATTATAGCCCTCGTGTTGCTAACGGCGCCAGATAACCTGAAAACAACCAACCGATTCTGTAATCAGCGTGTGCTAGGTGTTTGCATCTAATTTTAAATATCAAAAACATTTCTATCGGCAAAATGTTGGCCAAACTATGTTTCAAAATTTATTTATTAAAAATGTGCGTCCTATTCACATCCAAATATCTTTTATTTATTCTGATTAAAAGAATTTTATAATTTTTTATTAAATTTTTTTTGCAACAGTAAAGAGTTTCAGCAATATTCGGTTCAATGCTATTTTAACGTGATTGAATGACGGCAAGTTGGTTTGTTAGTATTCCACAAAAGTGACCTTTCAGTGACAGTTACAGTCCCAATATTTGATAGAATGCATTTTCATCGACATCGAGCCTATCTGCCAAGTTTCAGCCCGATTGGATGACGGCAAGGGGGTAATTAGGCCTTCGCAGATTCTGCCTCCATCGACAAATCCACTAAATCAAAGTTAATGTAAAGGATTTTTAAAAATACGTGAATGTCTGATCCTCTTTAACAGGAACGTTATACAAATACAAATTTGTATACCAACAATAGCCTTAAGGCCCTGCAGGGTTGTTTAAATAAAGAAAAAAAAAAGTGTGTGTGTAATCATAGGAAATACAAAATTTACTGAATACAAAATAATTATCAAAATTGCAGATTACATAACAGATAATGAATGTATAATTTTACAAAGTTACATAATTACACCACGTACAATTAAGCATACAAAAAGTTTACAGAATCATACGGGAATAACGCAATACAATATGCAACCTAGCCTTTCGCGAAGAATCATGCTGAAAAATTATAATATATAATGCAAGTTGACAAGGTTTATAAAATCCAACAGTATACAAAAAATACTTTTTATCACTAAATTACCCAAATTAAATACATACAAATTTTACAGCACAAAATATAAGTTACTTACCTAATCAGTGCAATCTAATCATTGCCCATCTTCCAATGCATATCTGTTTCTTAAAACTTTTTACAATCACTGAATATACAACATCTGCAGGCGAATTATTCTAATCTTTGATTATCCTATTCTAAAACTAATGTTTCGCCCTTCGTGTCAAATTGAGATTTGGACAATTTGACAGGTGTATCCTATCACTTTTTCAGAGGCAATTCGAGCAAAAGTTTATTTCAAGCTAAGAAACTAGGGGTGTGGAACATCGCACAACTTTCAATAACACTATAATACTGTCGTGGGTTTGTGTCATTTACCGTTTTTATATTTTCATCACTCATTTAGCAAAAATAGCCTGTTTAGTGATATTTTTTGTCATAATTATTGTATAGGTATTAAAAAAAAAAAAAAAAAAAAAAAAAAAAAACCCTACTAAAATGATGATTTTGGCGATTTACTTATATACTTTTCGAATATTCGTTTTTCAACTTTGTCAGCCTTTAAAGCATTTTTACGGGAATTTCGGAGGTGGGGATGTTTAGAGCACCTTAAGAGGCATTACCACAGCAATTTTGATCAAAATCATTAGAGCCGTTTATTTGCAATAATTGAAAAACATGATTTTTTCAATGGCAGCTACCTTATGAGCAAACGTGATTTTGACGAAAACCTTAATGGCAGGTCCCATGGCCGCCACTAACCCTCATACCAAATTTGAATATCGTAGGATAATTTTTACGGGAGTTATGCTGACCACGTACACATATACACACAGGCAGACATTTTTTCTAGATCACTTTTTTGAAATCAGGATGTTCAAAACGTGGGGAAATGCAAAAAAAATCGATTTTTGTACCGAATACTATAATTTCATTACCATATGTATACACATGGGTAATTGAAAGTAAACTAGGGATGTGGAACATCGCACAACTTTCAATTACACTTTATTACTGATGTGGATTTGTTCATTTACGGTGTTTAAGTTTCCATCATTCGTTTAGAAAAAATTGACAGTTTTGCAATATTTTTTGTGATATTTCTTGTATTATCCTTTATTATAAGTGAAAATGAGAAGAGCAGAGAAAACGATCGGTCATAAGCTATGTTCAAGCAAAGAGAACTCAGTGTTAAAAGCATACGTTTTTCCATTTTTTACACCATTGAAGCATTTTTACGGGAATTTCGGAGGTGGGGATGTTTAGAACACCTTAAGAGGCAATAGCACAGCAATTTTTATCAAAATCGTTGGAACCGTTTTTTAGCAATCATTGAAAAACATAATTTTTTTCAATGGCAGCTACCTTATGTGCAGGCGCGATTTTGACTTTTTACCTTAACGGTAGATCTCTGGGCCCTCACCAACCTGCTTACCAAATTTGAACATCGTAGGTGTTCGTGAGTTATGCTGACCACGTACACAGAGACACACACTTAGACACACAGACAGACATTTTTTCTAGATCACTTTTTTTGAGATCAGGATATTCCAAAACTCGGAGAAATGCAAAAAAAAAAAAAAAAAAAAAAAAAAAATTTGACTGAATCCTATACTTTCATTACCCTATGTATACACATGATTAATTGAAAGTTAAAAACCTAAGTTTACATAAAATAAGGTCTCTGTCTATATTTCGGAAACTTTTCTCTAATGATTTGTTCAATTGCACATGAACGAGAAATAGGTTATTAACGTGGATGGTACTGGTGAATATGTAAACCCAGAATTTGTACTAGTATAATGCATATGAAACATTCTCCATAGAACCAATTAACGAAATATAACGACATTTCTTGACCTTTGAATATTAACATCTTGCTTAAGATCTCGCGCTTATTTCATGCATACTTAACACAATCATTAAATATCATACATGTCAGGAAATGAGTGCGAAAAAAATCTTGCAAGTTGACTCAGTAAAGTTTCTGCGCAAAACAGAGAGGTTTCTTCGTCTTAAAACAATCTAAATGTCAACATAACGTTTCCGCTTTCAAGTTCAAGGTGTCCACCTTTCGTAAACATTTCGTCATATTTTTTAGTACATTTAGGGAAAGAGTTAACACTTATTTTATTACGGGAAGTAGATTTTATGGGATTTTTTTTATTTTTATGAGAACTGAAAATTTTCCCGCTTAAAACAAATATATTTTTTATTATTTAAAATAGACCTAGTAGAATTTCGGCTAATTTTACTTTTACTTGCCATTATGTTAACATGGGGTGATGAAATTATTGTATTTGGTAAAAAAAATATAATTCGATTGGTTTGCTTTTGTACTTGTTTTGGAGCGTGCTGAGTTTAAAAAGTGGTCTACAAACAATGTCATGTGTGCTTGTGTGTCGTGTCGATCTGAGGACAGAATATATGTCAAAAAAAATATTTAAAATAAAATAATTGTCTATTTGTTATTCCATCTGTCAGTGTAATGTTAACATTTTTAGCTATACTCAGGATTTGACGATTATTTTTTGTCGACGAAATTGTCGCTGTGTATGTCTATTTGAAATTTTTTTTTCGTATAAAATATCGCCAAAAATCTCCGAAAACACTAAATATGCACTTTTACATGTTCTATCGTATATTCTAGGAGAGAAAGGGAATAGAGTTTTCAGTCGCCAAGTTTTGCGTATTTATCCAAGGAGTTTACCCTTATTTTATTATGCCGACCAAACGGTATAGTGGTTAGCTTGCTAGCTTCTAGACCACCAGGTTGTGGGTTCGAGTCTAGTGTAAGGCATGGGTGTTTGTAAATGTATGTTGGCTTGTCAAATGATGAATGTTTCGGTGCATTATAGCCCTCGTATTGCTGACGGCGCCAGATAATCTGAAAACAACCCCGGGTTACACAGCAATGTTTATATATATATATATATATATATATATATATATATATATATATATATATATATATATATATTAACATCGATTTTGTTTGTATGTATGTTTGTCGGTGGCGGGAAAATCTGCGAAGGTCTAATTAACCCCCTTGCCGTCATCCAATCGGGCTAAAACTTGGCTAATAGATTCTATGTCGATGACAATGCATTCTATCAAATTTTGGAGCTGCCACTGTCACTAAAATGTCGCCTTACGAAATACTAATAAACCAGCTTGACGTCATCCAATAGCGCTGAAATAGCATTTAACCAATCATTGAAGAAACTCTTTCCAGTCGCTAATGTTTTAATAAATAAATAATAAAATTGATTTAATCAGGATAAATATAAATAAAATATATTTGGATGTGAGTGCATAAATACACATTCATTTTTAGTGAATAAGTTTTGAAAATAATTTACCGCATATTTTGCTGATACAGATGATGTTTGCATCTAATTTTAAATATTAAAAACAAGCACACGCTGGCAACAGAAACGGTTCTAAGTTAATGAATATAAAGTATTTATTTAAAAAACTTTGTTTTTATGGGTTATATTATTTTTAATTATTTTAAACAATTCCTACAATGTTGATTGGTCAAATTTATTCAATGAAAGAAATACTAAGAAATTGCTACACAATTTTTCTGTAGGTAACTGGAAGGAATGTACATATTTCTTTCGTAAATTTCTATTTCATTAAACTTGTTTGTTAAACGCGATAATGCAGGCTTATTAAAGTTGGCAGCACTTGTGCGAATCGAGAAATTTTGACAGTTTTCCAGTGAGTGTTGATCGCCAAAATCGTTTGCTCTGGATTGTTAGGGAAAGTTCGCCTGCGGGGATATAAAAATTCTCAAGGCGTGATAATTGTAGTCAGTTGATTTTGAGTGTGGTTTTTTTAAGGAAGCTCAGGGCTTGCTTTTGTGATGCCTGAATTATCGTTGTGTCTGAATTCGTACGCTCTGAATCTTCCCGTAAAGTTTGATAGTGAAATCGCTGCTTAGAGAAGTTTCGTAAGTCTCTGAGACTAAGAATAACTCATCAGGTTTTTTTTTTTTTTGTGAAAAAACTGTGTCATTTTCGCTAAGAAAATTTCTTAACAATATTAATAGAAATGATGTTTGAGCAATAAATCAAAATCGCTTTAGCAAGTTATATATACTTTTTGAATTAGCGAAAATAAGTTGAATAGAGAAAATAAGTTGAATAGAGAAAATAAGTTGAATAGAGAAAATAAGTTGAATAGAGAAAATAAGTTGAATAGAGAAAATAAGTTGAATAGAGAAAATAAGTTGAATAGAGAAAATAAGTTGAATAGAGAAAATAAGTTGAATAGAGAAAATAAGTTGAATAGAGAAAATAAGTTGAATAGAGAAAATAAGTTGAATAGAGAAAATAAGTTAAAGTTACATAAGCAAAACTTAAAATTGTCTGCCAACCGAGTGTCCAGGGAATGGGTGAAATTGTACAGTTGTTTTCCCTGCAATAATTTTTAAGTTATATTTCTGATACAAATATATAATTTTTTAAAAATTATTTATTATTTATTTTGTTTTAAATGGGTTTTAAACTATCATCCTAACACAAATATTCAAAAAATATTTTATTTTAAATTTTATTTATAAATTTGCTGTGTATTGCTGGAAAAACTGGGGATCAAAGGACGTACATATACGTACATGACCCTCAAAGGGTTAAATTTGACTTCAAATACGTCGGCAACCTCGTAAAGTTGGTAGATTTTAGGAAAATAATTATCACATTAATTGACAAATTTGCAAGTTATTTTGTAAAAAAAACCACCCTAAAAGTAAATTAATGTCAATGCATTTCGAATATTTTAGATCAGAGTGTTGAGTATTTTAGTTAATTCACGTCATCTTTCACACTCTTTTTCTAGGTAACACAGCTGTATTGACCAATGTCATAAACAGAGGTTTGGGGAAGATTATCCAGTCCGTACCGAACCTCGAGCATCCTTCCAAAATACAAGACTTTTTTTTATATATATATCTAAGCATGTCAAAGCCATCATAAAACATATTTTTTAACGCTCCGTTTTTTCTTACAACCCTATATTTCAATTTTTAAAACTTGCATCAACATTTCAAAACTTCCAGTATATTTTACTCAGCAATGGGCGAGATTGACCAAGATACGTAACAACGGCAAGTCCACATCGGAATAGACCAGTGTCGAGTCAGTATTGGCCAGCAGATTAGTGCTACTGGGGTTGTTGCTTTCAATTACCCATATGTATACATAGGGTAATGAAAGTATAGCATTCGGTGAAAAAAAAATCTCTACGTTTTGGAACATCCTGATTTAAAAGAAAAGTATCTAGAAAAAATCTCTGTCTGTGTGTATGTGTATCTGTGGTCAGCATTACTCCCTAACAAATTGACCTACGATGTTCAAATTTGGTGTGTGGGTTAGCGGTGGCCATGGGACCTACCATTAAGGTTTTTGTCAAAATCGCGCATGCGCATAAGGTAGCTGCCATTAAAAACATGTTTTTTCAATAGTTTCTTACTAAAAAACGGTTCTAGTGATTTTGATCAAAATCGCTGTGGTAACACCTTTTATGGTGGTCTAAACATCCCCAACTCCGAAATTTCTGTAAAAATGCTTCAATGGCGTAACAAGTTGAAAACGAATGCCTTCATCACATAGGTCTCTTTTCTTGATCATAGCTCATCAACGATCGTTTTTTCTTCTCTCCCCAGTTTCTCTTGTAATAAAGGATAATATAAGGATTAACGAAAAGAATATCGCAAAACTCACCATTTTGGCGGAGTTTTTTTTTTTTTTTTTAATACCCATACAAGAATTATCACAAGAAATATCGCCAATCTGGTCATTTTTTTCTAAACGAATGATAAACATATAAAAGCGGTAAATGACACAAATCCACGTCAGTATTATAGTGTAATTGAAAGTTGTGCGATGTACCACATCCCTAGTTTTTGAAGAGCACTCTGGTACGGTGGAAGTTCCTTGCTTTCAGATGGACGTGATTGGTTTAAAATGACACTAAAAGGGAACAAAATGCAGAATTAGGATGTTCTACACTCATGTTTAAAATTAGGATACCACTAAAAGTTTTTTTTTAGAAAAAGGCAGGTAAGGAGGATGGGTCTTATTTAATTAGCAATTTCAATCTTACACTTTTTCAACTTTTGCTGAAGGACAAATTCGATGATCGTCTAAGAACAACTGTACCAAAAATATAAATATATTACATCATGCAACTGACGGGCAGTGACGGCCCTTTGGTCAAAAATTCTAGAGCAGCCAACCGGTATAGTGGTTAGCGTGCTAGCTTCTAGACCGCGAGGTTGCGGGTTCTAGTCCCGTGTTTGGCATGGGTGTTTATAAATGTATGTTGGCTTGTCTAATGACGAATGTTTCGGCGCATTATAGCCCTCTTGTTGCTGACGGCGCCAGATAATCTGAAAACAACCAACCCCGCTTCCCAAAATCATTCATGAATGAAAATTCTTTAATCTTAATTACTCACACTTAAAGTTTCCTTTCAATATTTATAAAGCAATATGAGAATGAAAATAGAAAAAAAAAATTACTTATCTTGACTTGCTTATAACGGTGCTCTATATTTCAAAATTGTTCAATTATAAGTCTTATTATTAATTTAAAAAGTAACCAGAAAACGCATGTGTAAACTTATCATAGAAACTATTTCCGTTTGGTGGAGACAATTCTAAGAAATTCTCGTTTCTCTCCCACCCACATATCCTCACACGCGAGCCAATCAGTACATCGAAATTACAAGCACACCCGAGGCTCCAAAAATCGTAAAGGGCTGCATGTCGCCACCAACAACACCGTATACATTTAGCGTGAAGGGAGTTTTCATACTAACATTTGTTACAATGGCAACGGTGCAGCTTATTTGGAACTTTCACTATGTGGCAGTACCTCGCTCGACGATCGGCAGATTTAGAGGATTTGATGCTTTTTCCACCTCAATTGTACATCGTGCAACAGGTTTGCTATTTATCGGAGACATTTTTACTTACCGTAGAAATTCCATCTTCATTTGCGATTCTAATCTACATTTAAGAAAATTAGTAAAGTAAATAGTCAAAGTTGACTGGAATTTAGTAAATTTAAATTTTAAATTAATAATTTAGATGCAACCCGGCTGTACTTGATGTATGTACTCCACGAACGGCAACTGCTGATGAGATGTCTATTAAAATCGCATCATCACATTTATTTGTATATTTTCAATTAATTTGACAATCGTCCATTATTAAAACCATTGAGTTTTCCAAAGATGAGGAAACGAGGAAACCAAAGAAACTCTGGATCTCAATGCTGATAATTAGTTCTTTAGGAGAAAGTTCTAATAAGGATAATTTCCGGTACTCTATATGTTACAATTTTTAGTCAAATCCATTTAGAAACTACTTAATACAAAACCCTGAAATTTGATGGTACGAAAATGATCCCTTAATGAAATGACATCAATTAAAAACTCGAAAATCGTGTCTAATATTTTTTATTTTATCAATGAAAAGACTCGACACTGGCATTGCAAGTATAGCATCTGCTTAGGTATTGAAGTAAAGATTTCAATTATAAAATAAATTATAATTCATAAAAAATAATAAGTAGAGGGAACTAGGGATACTTGACCCCCAGGGATATTTGACCCGCAGGGATACTTGACCCAATGCCCTTTTTCTCAGAATTGGGAAGGTTTCATATGTTGGAAGTGGTATCACTCCTTGCGCTTCAGTTAGCTAACTACATGGTGAAAATGACAACTGAATCTTAGCATGCGTTTTTAAACTATAAGATATTAAATTTTCATGCTTCAAAAGTAATATCTTTGTATTGTAAACGCTGATGTGAAAAGGGTTTTTGTTTAAAAATAAGTTGTTTTTTTTGCATACTTTTAGTTACAATTATATATATAACAGTGTTTATCCACTAATTTGCAAATGATTTCATTTTAGGGATATGTAGTAAATGCACAATTAGGGATACTTGACCCAAGGCATATAGGGATACTTGACTCAAGGCATATAGGGATACTTGACTCAAGGCATATAGGGATACTTGACCCAAGGCATATAGGGATACTTGACTCAAGGCATATAGGGATACTTGACCCAAGGCATATAGGGATACTTGACCCAAGGCATATAGGGATACTTGACTCAAGGCATATAGGGATACTTGACCCAAGGCATATAGGGATACTTGACCCAAGGTATATAGGGATACTTGACCCAAGGCATATAGGGATACTTGAACGAGATACTATTCGAATGCATTTGGCAGGTTTTATTGATTGTTTCATTCTTTTTACACCACTATGTTAAGTATGTAAGATGTTTAATTGATAAAAAAGTATTGTTACTGATGGATATTTTTGAAAGTTGTATGTCATTGCCTACCATTGATGTTACATGAGTTCATGAGTTAATGGTAATACAATTCCCTCCACATTGTTTTCACAGACTACAACCATTGGGAGTAACAGTTTCTCACCTTTTAAAAGATTTTATAATGTTGAATGCACAAATCCCCTGATGATTCACAAACCTGACTAAATCATTGGCGGCTCGCGCACTCATCTAAATTTAGTTGTTCAAAACTAAAACTGCACATTTTACAATTTTCTAAATTGAAGATCCAATCTCTACGGCAACTGAAAAAAAATCCAATAAACAGCAAACTTCTTGCCTCAATACTCAGTTCACGAGGGAAAACAAATGTTTCCAATCAAGGCGATCTTCCACCGAATGGCAGCCGTGTGTTCCTGAAATGCGTTTCGACTGCGACGTTGCCATGGTAACCAATGGAATCCAATAGAGCCTTCCCTAAACGTGATGCATAGCGTGGCAGCCAGATCAGCGATTTTCCGACTTCGGCTGCCCTTGAGAATTTCTGATCTAAAATAATCTCTAGATGGAATGTTTACAAGATAATGGTACCATCTGAAGGCTAGAGAGTTATTGTATTAGTCTGAAGTACTATTTTGTTCTGAAAATGAATTTGAACATTTTAAACTCATTATCTAAAAAATTGCGTTTTTGGCACGTGAAACTTCATTTTAACAGTGATAACTGAAGATTGATATAATCTTTTTGAAAAATGATTTGAAAAATCAAATCTCCATGAAATATTAGATGCTTTGAACCTCAGTCAAATTATTTGGGGAAAAAAATGAATTTTGCTAGATTTAAAAGTTTTTAGAAAAATTGCGACTTTTTCTACTTTCAATGTTAAAAAAACTCTATTACAAAACTATGTATTCTAGAAACTGGATGGAGCTTTATAACATTAAGAATGATATTACGAACAATTTCCAGCCATAATTTATTTTCTCGGCTAAAAAAAATCTCGAGTAATCACTGTTTAAAAGTATGCTAATTATAACGAGTTAAATGTTAATTAATTTTTGAATAAATTAAAAAAAAAAAAAATCTTTTAAACATCATTACTAATTATGATGCAAGTGCAAAAAAATAACTCCAACAAACTTTTAAGTGCAAAAAAAATCCGATTTTTAAAATAAGGGGGGGGGGGAGGGGTCGTTGGTAAGTCGCATGTTTCCGGCTGCAATAACATTTTCGACCCCTGGCCGTCACTGGACTAAATTTTGACTATTCTTTATCCACATGAATTTACAATGAAAAATGATACAAATACAAATTTTGGGTTTTTCAGTCCCAATTATTTATTTTCATTTTAAAACTCTGAAATTTACAAAATATACTTATTTGGTATTCATAATGACAGGGTTGAAAGCAATTTTTTTTATAAATATTTTAATTGAAATTCAGAATGATTCCAAATGGCATCATTGGGCATTAGGTGTAGGACAAGTCTAAACGATTTCGCTTCGACATTTCTAAATATATCAAATAAAATTTTAAATCTTCTATTTAGTCGTAAATATATCTTAACCTAGTGAATACTGTTCGCAAAAAATTGCAATAAAGTGGTAATAACTGAATGAATCTAAAATAAACAATATAGCCGGGAAAAGGTGTTGAGTTGTACCCAACTCCCACTGATGCCAAATGGAATCGTCACTTTTCAATCAATACAAATGTTAAAATTTAAAAATATATATTAGTTACAAATGGTTAATATACAATTTTAAGTATTACAGAAAATAATATGAACATATTTGAAACAATCATTTAATTTAAATTACTTAAAAAATGAAATTAATTTTGGCGTCTTTATCGGAATTGAGTAAACATAAACAAGCCTCACTTCATTCATCAACAGAACCCGTGCAGCCAAATATTGGTGAAAAAGAAAAATATAGTTGAGCAGAAAATAGTTTGATGATTGTAAAAACGTTGCTTTGGATTCAGTGGGAGTATTAGGTGAGGAGAAAAAAAAATCGTAAATGTTGTGATTCCAATTGGCATCACTGAGACTGAAAGTGTTAAATAAATAGCTATTTTTCTTATTCTTGAACGTATATAAGAACAGAAATAGCTTTAAAACAGCTAATATTTTTAGCTTTCTACAATAAAAATTAAAAGTGACACGATATTAACATTATGTAGCTAATAAAAGGTATTAACCTCATTGAACAAGTATAGAAAAGTATTAACCCTTTGCACTTCAGTGGCGCCTCTCAGGCGCCACACGATTGGATGCCAAACCACGAGAGGACCATTAGGTGTGATGCGGAAATTCGATGCAAGGCCAATGACTGTGTTTAGTTTCTATGAAGCAAATCCATAAACACCAGCCGAACCTAAAATGTCTCGAGTTGCTGATTCCTCCCCGCGAAAAAGGCCTGGAGTGCAAAGGGTTAACATTGGACTCTAACTCCTTGCCTGTGGAATATATTTGAAAACGCATTTGCTTTGACCGAACTATAAATAGACATTTGAGAGATGAGTAAAGTTTTCGTGCAAGTGGTTAATGGGAGTTATGTTATTATTATGTAAAGGTGTTGCATTTATAATTTTAAATTGTATACTCCCAAATATATGACTTAGGTTAAGTATCTCTAAAGGGATGGGTTAAGTATTTTTATACATTGGGATACTTGACCCAAGTTGAAGGTTTTTTATGTTTAATATTTTACCACCTTTACAATTAAAACTTCAGAAAGATATTCATAAATATCGTGTAATACTTAATTAAGTATAAATAGACATAATTTACACACCCATAAGTAATGTAAAATAAGAACAAAACACCCAAAGCTAAAAATTGGGTCAAGCAGGGCCGGCATTTGGGGGGAATGCAAGCCGGGCCCCTGACCTAGGCGGCAACCTTAGGAGGCATCAAATGGGCTGTAAAATTAACTAGTTTATGAAGAAAATGATTATAAAAAGATTCATTTGAATACTTATGAAAAATTAATAGGTGGAATTTTAATAAAATTTGCTTTGAATATGTTTTACGGACTTTTAAGTATAGGTACCCACTCACTTTAAAAGTCGTCAAGCATGGAAACGACATAAGAAGGTTGAGGTATGTAGTTTTTAAATAAAAACACGTTTTGAGAGATGAGTAAAGTTTTCGTGCACCAAAGACCAAATTAAACCAAACCAAGAATACAGAGCAATATAGATAAAATATCAAAATATTTCAAGAAAACCGATTTCAATCATAATACTCCCTATTAAAAATGGCTTAAAAAGTGCTGTAAAAGAATTTTTTACCGTGTGTTTTAATTTGTCGGAACATGTATGAGATCGCGAAAAACCAGTCATGTCAATCTGTTACACGATTTTTAACGTTTGAATAGTATTTTATATATACTTAATTTTAAATTTGCCATGAGCCATTTAAAAATTATTTTTTTCAGCATGTTATTGTTTAAATTTTGACTTTTTGCTCGGGCACGTCGATTTTGTTTTGAAAGAAGTCACTTTTCTTTTTAGTATTTTTTTTTATTTTTAATAATTAGGTTTTTATTTCTAGTGGTTCTATAATTTGTTTTACTATCTTTTTAATATATGCACTTTATAATTACACTCACTTCCAAAAGTTATGCACGGAGCGGTAAAATGCGAAAAAATGAATGATTCACTCGAAATGCTGCAAGTAAGTAACTCTATGTTTATTTACGAAACAAATCAAAGAATTACAAACAGAGAAAAAAAATAAATAAATATTGAATTTTCTTAAATTATTACATGACGTCATATTTGCGTCTTTAACGAAATGATGTTTAAATTCAAAACAAACAACAAAAATCGACATTAATAGGGCATGTGAGAGCCTCTCACCTGCATACAAAGTGTATAGAGTGAGATAATTTTTGTTACGAGGTGACCAACCACCGCAGAGTCCAGTAATCGCCATTAATCCTGTAGGACAGTTTCTGAATCTCTGTGAGTGGCTGGTGGAGGGAAACATCTACGTACAGCACGGCCGAGGACATCCTAAAGATTTTCAATTGATTAAGGAACGTCGAGTAAGCCGGCCAATCCATACGCCCAATCCCTTCCAGAAAGTCGTCAATGATGGCAGCTCTATGGGGACGCGCATTATCGTCCATTAAAACGAAAAAGACAAACTGCCTCAGCTTACAGTTTCCCAATGGGGTCTAAGACGTCGTCTGAACCTAGCCTGAAGATGTGCAGATCTGTACGGTATCCCAATGAAATCCCTGCCCAGACCATAATACCTCCTCCTCAGAATGCGTGATGCTCGGTGAAGTTCTAAAGCCAATTGCGTGCGCTTTCTTCCCTCCAGATCATTGGGTTGTATGGCAAATCTGGACTCATCTGTGAACATAACATTGCCCCAATCAGACACAGTCCAATTCACATGCTGGTGGCACCACTTCGTGGCCCTTTGGATTGGACAGATAAAGGAACACAAATTCGTGGTACCCGAGGGGACCATTCATGTGCAGCCTTCGACGAACAGTAGCGCAGATATCGTCTTACCAATGGCCGCTGTAACCATAGATGTCACACTTGTGGAAGGCGATCTTCAATTCCGCTTGGCGCCGACCAAACGGTATAGTGGTTAGCGTGCTAGCTTCTAGACCGCGAGGTTGCGGGTTCGAGTCCCGTGTTGGCATGGGTGTTTGTAAATGTATGTTGGCTTGTCTAATGACGAATGTTTCGGCGCATTATAGCCCTCGTGTTGCTGACGGCGCCAGATAATCTGAAAACAACCAATCAATTCCGCTTGGCAACAACAGCAATATATCGATCTTCCGCGGAGTTCCTAACCCTTGGACGAACGGCTACAGGATTTCGAACAAATGTTTGGCTGGTTTGAAATTGTTTCCATAATCGTGAAATGAAGGAATGATGAACGCCGAAGAAAAGAGCTACATTTGTGATAGACTTTCCTGCTTCAATGCGTCCGACAGCCCACCAGAGTTCAGAATCTTCCATTCGTCTTCTGGAAGCCATAGAAACTCGTCTAGCTTGAAAACAAATCATACGAATGTTCCAAACACCTTTCATCAGCACTTACATGCAACTCCTGCAACCCTTCACAATGCCAGCTTCTTATACGATTGCCTGTTTAACATATTTCTCAACGCGAAACAGTGACTGGCTGTTACCTAGCATATTAGCTCGCTTCCTTCTACCTTTGCAGCAAATTTCAGCTACTTTAATTCAGATTGGCTTACGGAAATAAACATTTCCCTCTCCGTGCTTAAATTTTGGAAGTAAGTGTATGTACTAGATTTGTGTCTCTTCCTTTTTTTTTTTTTTGTGCAACCTTGATTTCAATTTAGTGCCAAAATCATACATCAAGACATTTGTAGTTTTAGCAAATTAAAACTTCAACATTTTAAATACTAATTTTTTTCCCCCCCTCACGTTTTATTTTACTGCTAAGCGCGGGAAGCGTTTAGGTTATCTCTTTTAATTTTTGTTATAAAGGGGGCAACATTTTACCATTTTTCCCGGGGCGGCGAAACTGCTAGCGCCAGCCCTGGGTCAAGTATCCCTAGTTCCCCCTAATAATTTCATTAAGTGATAATTTTCGTATCGACTCATCAAATTTCAAGGTTTTATGCAAAGTAGTTTCTAATTGAACTCGGTTAGAAGATTCTAACATAGCGAGTACTGGGAATGATCCTTATGGTACCAGAACACTCTCGCTGAAACAAGACGAGCCGCTGCGAGTGTCGCGGCTCGTCTTGTTTCAGCGAGAGTGTACCTTTAATGGGAGCTCCGCTTTACCCATTAGAGCCGACTTTAAAACGGAAAAGCAAGCATTTTACCTATAGACTGACAATTTTTGGACCCCATCGAACATCATTCTGAATTTTTTATAGAAATTGGAGAAAAGTGAGTAGATTACGAATCCACTGGTCTGCCGTGGCAAAAATGGCCGAAACTGGTCAAAAATCGACTTTTAATAAGTTGAACTAAATCCAAATGTCAAATGCGCCATAACTTGCCAAATAATGAGCCTTTTTTTTTAATTTGGTAGCCCTCACTCTTTAATTTTCAATTAAGATGGTTGCAGACGATTCGAATGTGTGGCTATGGCGTACTTGCATCTTTCACAAATGAGACAAATTGGCAATAAACATCACGTCGCTGATGACGTAACTGATGTAGCCAATTTGGGTTACTTTTAAAAGATAACAAGTTTTCCGAGCCAGAGATCAGAAATCGTTTGCGCTTTTTCTCATTAAAAATTAAAATGCAGTGGGTTGCCAGACGAAAAAGTTTATTCTCTTTTTGGCAAGTTATGAAAAAATTTGGCAATCGGATTTAATTCAACTCATTCCAAATCGATTTTTTATCAGTTTCGGCTATTTTTGCCACGGCAGACCAGTGGATTCGTAATCTACTCACTTTTCTCCAATTTCTATAAAAAATTCAGAACGATGTTCGATGGGGTCCAAAAATTGCAGTCGCCTCTCGGACTACTAGTTTATTTAGATTATTTAAAGTATATTTTGAATTTTTCAGATTTTTTATAAAATTATTTTTGTGATTTTGGTAAAACACTAAGTGGGACCACAATCGCAGTTTATTAGCAAAAAATAAATAAATAAATAAATAAATAAATAAATAAAAATATAAAAAAAAAAAAATTCGGACCGTCGCGTCGTTAACTCGTTGATATATTTAATTAGGTCCTATGTAGAGTTTTGAATACTCAGCATTTATTATTAACGTTCCTGTTTGGCTTAGGTATATTTTGATGAGCTTCTGTATTATGTGCAAAAAGTAAATGCACACGAAAAAAAAATTGGGTTAACAAGGAATAACCTGCATCATTAAATCTGAATAATGCATGTCGAGAACGTCTGAGAAAGATTATAATTTGCGAATAATATATGTTGACGATTTGCGAGTATTTACATTACTGGTTAAATGCAAACGCATTTGTCCAAGGTCAGCTGTCATACAATTGCTAACTATTTAAGTATACATTCAATTATATATTATTAATGTGTTGGTTATTAAAATTTAACGGGCTCTTGAAAGTTTATTCTGTGTAATCTTTTTACATTAATTAGTTATTTATGCAACCTAGTTGGGAAAATGATACTTTTCAAACGAGTTAAAATGGTTAATTGACGGGAGCGTCATCACGAGTCAAATAATTTATCGAGTTTGAAAAAGTGATATCCCTCATGTTGCATACAATATTTTTTATAATTACGTACATATAATGCAAATATTAATAAATGCTGGCAACTCCAGTCAATGAATCTCTTCTAAAAATTTAATTTTTATACCAAAACTATTTAAAAATTGAGCACGAGGCGTGGGGTAAAGTATCTTTACAAACTAACTTTCCAGCACGCACTCTTAGCGATAAAGTGTTATTTTTGCCACGATTTACGAGTAATAAAAGTTTAATTTTTCGCAAAAATTTAAACTTCATTCAATCATTTTTAATCAGAAATCGTGGCGAAAGTTGCACTTAACCGTGAAGAGTGCGGGAAAGTAACTTTCTCGCATTGGTGTGAGAAAGTACTTTCCCTCATGCCTCGTATTCAAATTTTATACAGTTTCGGTATCGAAATGACATTTTAAAGATATTTATTGACTGGAGTTGCCTACTTTAGTTTAGACGTTTTTTAAACATATTTTTTTAATGTGGTTATAAAAATGTAGTGTGTGCAACATGTGAGAAACCACTTTTTCGGGCTAACGGCCACGTCAAATAAAAGCATTCTCAAGCGTTTGAAAAAGTATCACTTTCTCCACTATACTAAACTTCAACTTAACTAGACATCACTTAGACGGTCGATCGTCACTGTGCTCATAGGTATTTAATCCATTTTGGCGGCGTGAAAGCATAATGTTCGCCAAACCACAACCCTGTAGAGAACAAAAGGCTATAAGGTTTGGCGAGAATTATGTCTTCACTCCGCCAAAATGGATTAATTACCTATGAGCACGGTGAAGATCTATCGTCTAGTGATGTCAAGTTTAAGTTGGAGTTTAGTATAGTTGCATAAATAACTATTTTATAACAACGTGCCAAAAAATTAAAGTTTTTTGTAATCATTTTGAATAAAAAATAGTGGCGAAAGTAGCTCATTCTCGCGAGGAGTGAGGGAAAGTAACTTTTTCGAACTAGTACGAAAAAGTACATTCTTGCATGCCTCGTGCTCAAATATCATATAGTCTTTACACTGAAATGACATATTTTCAGAAGAAATTCATTGGCTCGAGTTGCCAACGTTAATAAATATATGTAATAAAAATATATTTTTTTCACGTGATTATAAAAAATAGTGTATGCAACACGTGGGAAAATACTTTTTCAAACTCGGTAAATTAATTGACTCGTGCTATCGCACTCGTCAAATAAGAGTTTCACATCGTTTCAAAGAGTATTTATTTCCACACTAGTTGCATAAATACATATTCTATACCAAAACCCCAAAACTAAACAGAATTTGAACCGGAATATATATATATATATATATATATATATATATATATATATATATATATATATATATATATATATATATATATATATATATATATATATATATATATTCCGGTTCAAATTCTGTTTAGTTTTGGGGTTTTGGTATAGAATATGTATTTATGCATTATGGGGTATTGGTATAGAATATATATATATGTATATATATATATATATATATATATATATATATATATATATATATATATATATATATATATATATATATATATATATATATATATATATATATATATATATATATATATATATATATAGTGCAGGAAAGTATCTTTTAACTACTTTTACAGCCAAAATGTGATATTCCAATAGAGTTACCGTAAAGCATTCTGACGTACTTATTTTAAAAAATTTCTTGTCGACTGGGAATACTGACATTAGAGTCTTAGACGGACATAAACTTTGTACAAGTTTTTTACTTCAATCACTCATATGTTTACATAGGATAAATAAAGTACTGTTTTCGGTAAAAGAAATGTTTTTTTTTTCTTTTTTTTTTTTTTTTTCTTTCTACGTTTCGGAACATCGTGACTTCGGAAAAGTGGTTAAGAAAAAGTTTCAGTCGGCGTGTATATATGTGTACGTGGTCAGCATAGTTTTCGAAAGAATTGACCTACAATGTTCAAATTTGGTGCATTGGTTAGTGGTGGAGATGGGACCTACCATTAAAGTTTTCGTCAAAATTACGCCTGCGCATAAAGTAGCTACCACTGAAAAAATCTTGTTTTTCATAAATTGCTGCAAAATCGCTGTGGAATGCCCCTTAAGGTGTGCTAAACATCTCCACCTTTGAAATTCCTTTCAAAATTTTATTAATGTGTAAAAAACACAGATATATATTTTTCTAGATCACTTTTTTGAGATCAAAATGTTCCAAAACGTGGGAAAATGCAAAAAAAAAAAAAAAAAAAAAAAAAAATGATTTTTTTTTTTGACCGAATCCTATACTTTCATTACCCTATGTATTATATATGGGTAATTGAAAGTAACAAAATATACTGCAGATTAAGTTTCAAAATTTATTTATTAAAAATGAACGTGAATTTATGCATTCACGTTCAGTTACCTTTTATTTATTCTGCTTAAAATAATTTTGGCAACAGGAAAGAATTTCACCAATGATCAGTTAAGCTTGGCGTCCACTATCACTATAGCTTGGCGTCCACTATAGTTGAGCAGTGCAGAGCAGAGGGAAGTGGATTAGAGCCAAATTACAAGTCTGTCAACGTCCATTGTAGCACGAGCCTCGTGCTACAGTAGACGTTGGCAGCCTTGTAATTGGCTCTAGTCCACTCCGCTCTGCACTGCTCAACTATAGTGGACGACAAGCTTAAGCAGAGCAGAGCAGATGAGAGTGGATTAGAGCCAATTACAAGGCTGCCAACGTCCATTGTAGCTCAAGGCTCGTGCTATAGTAGACATTGGCAGCCTTGTAATTGGCTTTAATTCACTCCGCTCTGATCTGCTCTGCTTAGCGACAGTGGACGCAAAGCTTTAAACGGGATTTAGTAGTGTTCCGAAACGATTATAGAAACGTGAGTGAAAGCGATGTTTTAGTGACAGTTATAGCCTCTAAAACTTTAATGAAATGTATTGTCACTGGCATCGAATTTATATGCCAAGTTTTAATTAGGTTAATTAGGTTTCCGCAATTTGGAAAGGATTTATATTAAAAACTTTGTTTTCATGAGTCATATTATTTTCAGGTGCATTCCAAAGTTAGAATGTTTTGCACTTTCCCTACCATGATTCTGAAAAGAAAAAAAAATTACGCCGTATTATTTTTTTTTTTAACTGTTTGCATGAAAATTCCATACCTAGTGACAGACTGTATTTTACCACCAATTCTCCGGAAACATTCCTTACCTGAAATATTCAATTACTTAAATCTTTTTGTGTGCTGCCATCTATTGGCAAGTTGTGCAGCTATTACAATTGTTGAATCCAGATATCTATTTGGTAACATATATACGGGTCCAGAGAGGAAGACTAGAATTGCCCCAATTAACAGCTTTAGAAATTTAAATAAAAGGAATAAAAGGGAAAAAATAAAATGTCAAATTTATGAGGGAAAAGGTGACGTAGTTATGTATAGTAAACTGCCAGAAAAAAAAAAGAACTAATATACGTTGTAAAGAACAACGTTCGTCAAAAAAATTAAAAAAATAGTCGGTCAGAAAAAAAGGTATGAAATCCAAAGATAAACGCTTAGCCCTTGCATTTCATTTCCTTTGATCAATCAGCACAATCGAAATTTTTATTTTCGGTCAGCGTTTTTTGTGACGATCCCTTTTTAAATCCTTTATATTAATCGCAGTTTTAAATCCTTTATATCTGCCCAGTTTAAACCCGATCAGATGACGGCAAGAGGGTTAGTTAGTATTCCGCGCAGATTGGCCGGCAGCATCAAACAAACAATCAAACAAACATACAAACAAACAAACAAACAAACAAACAAACAAACAAACAAACAAACAAACAAACAAACAAACAAACAAACAAACAAACAAACAAACAAAATCGAAGTTAATAATATACAGGATTTTAAAAATTGAAGTTAATATAAAGAATTTGAAAAGGGATCGTCACAAAAAACGCTGCCCAAAAATAATAAATACTATTGTGCTAATGGATCAGAAATAATGAAATGCTACGGCTGAGAGTTTATCATTGGATTTCATACCTTTATCGGACTATTTTTTTTTTTTTTTACGAACGTTTTTTTACGTTCTTTTTTTGCATGTTTACCATACATAACTACGTCACTTTTTTCCTCATAAATTTTGACGTTTTATTTTTTCCTTTTATTACATTTTCTGAAGCTGTTAATTGGGGCAGTTCTCGTCTTCTTCTCTGGATCCGTATTTATTACCAAATTGATATGTGGACTCAATAACAGTAATACCTACACAACTTCCCTGTAGAATGCAGCACGCAAATATATAGTAATTGAATTTTTCAGTTTATATTGAGAATGTTTCCGGATAATTGTTGGTAAAATACAGCCTATCACTAGGTATGGAATTTTCATGCAAAAAGTTAAAGAAATAATACGGCGTGGTTTTTTTCTTTCTTTTCTTTTCAGATTCATGGTAGAGAAAATGCAAAACATTCTAAGTTTGAAATGCATCTGAAAATAATATGACCCATAAAACAAAGTTTTTTTTTTATATAAATCCTTTACATACATTGCCAATTTTTATATTCATTGCCATAGATCCGTTTCTGTTGTCAGCGTGTGCTTGGTGTTTGCATCTAATTTTAATTCAGCGAAACATGCGGCAAACTGTGTTTCAAAATTTATTTATTAAAAATGAACGTGAAATTATGGACTCACATCCAAATATCTTTTATTTATTCTGATTAAAACAATTTTATAATTTATTTATTAAAAAAATTTGAGCAACAGGAAATAGTTTCTTCAATGGTTGGTTAAATGCTATTTTAGCTCGATTTGATGACGACAAGTTGGTTAATTAGTGCTTGATAAAACCAACCATTTAGTGACAGTGACAGCCCCCAAAATTTGATAGAATGCAATTTCATCGACATCAAATCTAACTGCCAAGTTTCAGCCTGATTGGATGAGGGCAAAGAGAGTTAATTAAGCCTCAATAGATTCTCCCTTCATCGATATACACCCACCCACGCGCGTGCGGTTTAAAAATACTCCTTCCTATACGGCTATAACTTTGAAAATAAATACGAATTGTTCCCTTGGTCCCACGAGAAAGAGTAATCCGAGTCTCATATAGAGCTATGACGAGTTTGCACAAACCCAACAAGTTTGGGAAATTCATGAACGAACATTCTAAGTATGGGATATCACAATGTCCCGATTGCAATACATAACCAGGATGAAAATGTTTACAAATATCTACAAGTCATACGAAATTAAATTAAGCTGTTTAAATCGTTTATATTAATTGTGTTTTTTTTTTTTTTTTTTTTTTTGTGTGTGTGACTGCCGGGCAAAACTGCGAAAGCCTGATTTACTCACATGCCGTCATTGATCGGGTTGAAATTTGGCAGATAGATTTAGACGCTGATGACAGTGCATTCTTTTTAGCTTTGGGGACTGTTATTGTCACTAAAAGGTCTCTTTTACACGCATTTCTATAATCCTTTTGGAGTACTAATATTTCCCATTTAATCGATCCTTGTTGAAAATCTCTCCTGTTGCCAAATTTATTTTAATGATAATAAATCCCTCTACATGCAAGGCAAAGTACTTACTCACTCATCACTAAGTTTCCCTCTTCCCATATGGTCCCGACTCTCAAAATTGGTACAAATGTCAACAATGGCAAATATAGAAAAAGTAACTATTTTGATTTCGATTAACCCACTTTAAGGGGTTGAAAAGGGGTAAAGCGTTCCAAACGAGGGATATTAGAATGCCTTCCTTTCAAGATGGTCACAACTCTCAAAATTGGTTTCAAATATCAACAATAGCAAGCGTAGAAAAAGTAAGCTATACCGATCTCGATTAACCCACTTTAAGGGATCAAAAAGGGGTTAAACGTTTCAAATGAGGGATATTCGAATGCCCCACTACCCATACGGTCATAACTCTAAAAATTGGTACAGGTATCAACAATGGTAAACATAAAAAAAATAAGCTATTCCGATCTTGATTAACCCAATAGTCCGAGAGGCGACTGCAATTTTCGGACCTCATCGAACATCATTCTGAATTTTTTATAGAGATTGGAGAAAAGTGAGTTGATTAGGAATCCACTGGTCTGCCGTGGCAAAAATGGCCGAAACTGATCAAAAATCGACTTGGAATGAATTGAACTAAAATCCGATTGCAAAATATGTCATAACTTGCCAAAAAGAGAACAAACTTTTTCGTCTGGCAACCCTGCATTTTGATTTTCAATGAGAAAAAGTGCAAACGATTTCTGATCTCTGGCTTGGAAAATTTGTATCTTTTAAAAGTAAGCCAAATTGGCGACATCAGTTACTTCATCCGTGACGTAATGTTTATTGCCAACTTGGCTCCCTTTTAATAGATGCAAGTAGACCGTCGCCAGATATCTGAATCGTCTGCAAACTAATTGATAATTAAAGAGTGAGGGTTACCAAATAAAAAAAAATTGCTCATTATTTGGCAAGTTATGGTTCATTTGGCAATTGGATTTAGTTCAACTTATTAAAAGTCGATTTTGGACCAGTTTCGGCCATTTTTGCCACGACAGACCAGTGTATTCATAATGTACTCACTTTTCTCTGATTTCTATAAAAAAATCAGAATGATGTTCGATGGGGTCCAAAAATTGCATTCGCCTCTCGGTCTACAAGTTAAGGTGTCGTACAAGAGTTAAATGTTCCAAACGAGGGATATTGGAATGCCCAACTTCCCGTACGGCATGAATATATAAATGCATTATGGAGTGTGTTCATTCAACGTTGTGTTGCGAAGTAACGTTGTAAATGAAGTCATTTTAACTGATCATTGTTGAAATTCTTTACTGTTGCCAAAATCATTTTAATCACAAAAAAATAAAAGACATTTGGACGTAAATCCATAAATTTACGCTAAGTTTTATTAAATATGTTTTGAATTGTAGTTTGCTGCATAGTTTCCTGATGGAGATGTTTTTAGCATTTAAAATTATATGCATGCATACTAGGGTGGATCGAAATTTTTTTTCTTCAGAATTTCAAATCCGACCTATGAGCAAAATATTTTCTATGGTATATAGATACGTGGAAAAATAAATAAAAAAATTAAATTTTAAGTTCAGTACTGCCACAAGGAGGATGAAGTTTAGGTATATTTGAGCTTTTTTATAGTAAAAAGTCAAAGTCAATTAAATTTTTTTTTCTGAAGAATTTCAAAACCTACCTGTACGGAAAAGATGTACTGAGGTACATTAATTAAGGGAAAAATAAAATAAAAATAATAAATTTTATGTTAAGCTCTTTGCAAGGGGGATGAAGTTTTGGTATTTAAGCTTTTTAATGGTAAAATGCAACCAACATTGTTGTATCTATGTCATTGTCGACGCATGACCTAGTCGACCAAACGGTATAATGGTTAGTGTGCTAGCTTCTAGACCGCGAAGTTGCGGGTACGAGTCCCGTGTAAAGCATGAATGTTTGTAAATGTATGTTAGCTTGCCAAATGACGAATTTTTGGCGCATTATAGCCCTCGTGTTGCTGACGGCACCAGATAATCTGAAAACAACCAAGTCGACGCATGAACAAAACTTACGATGTGCTTTCTTTGATAGCTTTCAGTTAATTTTATAGCTTTGAAAGCGCGATATTTGTCGTAGTATGAACTTATTTTTCTCAAGATGTTGGAGTGGTCATTTATTGGTATTAAAGCTCGTTTCCAAGTCTCTTCTAACTTACTTGCAAATTATTGACACGCGGATAAAAGTGTATTTAAATACACTGTACTTTGCTTCTCTTTTTGAATGCCAATATACGCACCTTATTACGTAGGAAGCATAATCGTGGGCATATTACAGCCTGACCCAAATATAGGACAAATCATGCCTTTTCTTAACAACGCCACAGTACAGTATTAGTCCAAGTACACAACAAGTGTCACATAATAAAATTGTAATTTAATTTACTTTACAAGAACAGCGCCCACCGATTAGGCGTCGAATTCCGTAAGCCGCTGACAACTGCACTATAGGGTTGTAGGGCTGATTCAACGGTGATATGGGGGGGAGGGAGTTGGGTAAAAAAAAGGTTGAAATGTACATTGTACTACTAATTAGTCAGTAATCATAACTTTTTTAGGATTTATATTGTAAAAAACAATTATTTTTAGTGTAAAATCATTTAACTAAAATTAGGACTTTTTGCATTTTATTCGAAAATTCAACCCCTTTGTGGCAGTGCAAAATTTTAAAATTAATTTTTTTAATTATTTTTTCCCTAAGCTCTATATCATAGAACATCTTTTCCCCATAGGTAGGTTTTGATTAATAATATTTTTTTTCCCCTCCATAAAAAAACGATCCACCCTAATGCATACGCTGACAATGTAATCGGTGCTATGTTAATGAATAATAAAATTGGCAATGCATATAAAGGATTCATATTAAAAACTTTGTGTTTATGGTTGACTTTTATTTACCAACCCCATGAAAAGGGTTGCTTAGAAAACCGCAAAATAAATGCCATGTTTCCTTATAAACTACAAACTGAAAGTGCGTAAAAGTAACTTTCTATATAAAAGTGGAATATTTAAATTTTACACTTCTTATATGGTTAAGGAACTTTATCAATACGCCACGTATGGATAATGAATCATACATGAATCATGTAAACTTAACGGAGTTGAAATAGAATGACACGGTTTTGACTACACATAAAATCCAAGGACCAGCGAACTTACAATCAATGAATATATCTCTTTCAAAACGTGTTAGTTTGTTTTCAATGACAATATCTCTTTCGAACTGTGATACTTTGTTTCCTGATGAAATCCTTTGTTTGAACAGCTAATGTCGGGCTCTGTATCTCCTAAAACCTCCCCCCCCCACCCCTTTCCCCAAATATAAAGCGTGTCGATGCCATTGCGAAATACTAAATTTTGATAAGTCACGATGAAAACTATACTACGGAGATTTCGACTATTTAAACAGTAGTATTTATTTCCTGTTATCGCAAAATTTTCGTCAGAAATGATTTGGTGCATATATGTGCACCAAACATTTTATGGTTTTGCTTTCTTTTTTTTATTAACCCTTACTCATTTTAACCCATTAACGACGGTTGGCAAGAAAAATTGCCAAACGAAGTTAGTTTTTTCTTTGCTAATATAAATTAAGATAATTAGATAATAATATATATAAATTGCGATTGTGGTTCCAAATAGTGTTTTTTAAAATCATAAAACTAATTTTCTCAAATATCAGAAAAGTTCAAAATATACTTTAAATGATCTGAATAAACAAGGCAAAAGTTAAAAACAATGACTGTTTATGTATTTCAAAGTCGTCTTTAATGTGTTAATAAAGAAAACAAACTACTGTTTTGGTAGGTGGCTATACTAAATTCCAACTTAACTTGACATCACTAGACGATATATCTTCACCGTGCTCATAGGCAATTAATCCATTTTAGCGGAGTGAAGACTAAATTCTCGCCAAACCTTATAGCCTTTTGTTCTTTACAGGGTTGTGGTTTGGTGAACATTATGCTTTCACGCCGCCAAAATGGATTAAAAATACCTATGAGCACAATGACGATCTACCGTCTAGTGATGTCAAGTTAAGTTGAAGTTTAGTATAGTTTTTTCGATCAATGACCTATTACTTTCAATTACCCATATGTATACATAAGGTAATAAAAGCGTAGTATTTGGTGAAAAAAAATTTTGATTTTTTTTTCTTCTTTTCTCCACGTTTTGGAACATGCTGATTTCATAAAAGTGATCTAGAAAAAATGTCTGTCTGTGTGTCTGTGGACAGAATAATTCCCGAACAAATAGACCTACGATATTCAAATTTGGTGTGCGGGTTGGTGATGGCATAGGGTCCTACCAATAATGTTTTCATCAAAATCACGCATGCGCATAAGGTAGCTGCCATTCAAAAAAGCATGTTTTTCAATGATTGCTAAAAAACGACTCTAACGATTTTAATCAAAATCGCTGTGGGAATGCCTCTTAAGGTGTTCTAAACAGCCCCACCTCCAAAATTCCCGTAAAACTGCTTTAATGGCGTAAAAACTTGAAAAACGAATGCCTTCAACACAGAAAAAAAAAAAAAAAAAAAAAAAAATTCACCAAAATAGGATTTTTTGGAGATATAGAGTTCTCTTTGTTTGAACGTAGCTTATCAACGATCCTTTTTTCTCCTCTTCTCAGTTTCACTTATAAGAAAGGATAATATAAGAGTTATAGAAAAGTATATCTCCAAAATTCCTATTTTGATTAAGTTTTTTTTTTTTTTTTTTTTTGAAAAACCCATACTACAATTATCGCCAAAATTATCGCCAAACTGGTCATTTTTTCTAAACGAATGATGGAAATATAAAAACGGTTAAATGACACAAATCAACATCATTAATATAGTGTTATTGAAAGTTGTGCGAAGTCCCACATCCCTAGTTCAATATTGTTTCAATGTAGACAAATAACTTATCAGTACATGTGGCCGATTAACGACGGTACCTGTCCTTTGCATCATGTGCTAAGGACAGTACCTTCAGATCGCATGTGTAATTGTTTTTGAGGTTTCCACTTAATTTTTCTTCGAAATATCTACTATGACATTGCATATAGAAATCGTCTCGCAAGATGACGGAATCAAATGATCAAATGGGAACTAACTCACGACTATCTAAAATTTTTGATGTATCACCGTCACTTAGTAAGCATCTGGAAAAACGGTTAATGCAAATATAGCAGTTGCTCCGTTAGATAAAACCTATCTTTCGCTTAACAATGAAGTTGCATCAAAATTCATCCACATGTTTTAAGATTTAAAAATACTTTTACTTATACTAAACTTCAACTTAACTAGACATCACTTAGACGATAGATCGTCACAGTGCTCATAGGTATTTAATCCATTTTGGCGGCGTGAAAGCATAATTCTCGCCAAACCTTATAGCCTTTTGTTCTCTACAGGGTTGTGGTTTGGCGAACATTATGCTTTCACGCCGCCAAAATGGATTAAATACCTATGAGCACTGTGATGATCTACCGTCTAAGTGATGTCTAGTTAAGTTGAAGTTTAGTATAGTTTATAATCATCTTTGTCGATTAGATCAGACGATTCATCCGTAGAAAAATCACTTACTATGGATGATATTTTCAGATAATTGGCAACAAAAAGATGAACCGGCAGGTGATTGTATCGTGGAACAGTAGTTACTATATGCTTTCATTAGAATTACAACGATTGTTTTAAACAATCTGTATTAACATAACGCTAATGGAAAGTACCGTTACAAGATTATCTAAAATAATAAAACAAGCTGTCTGTCTGTCTGTAGATCTATAGAAAGCTACTTAAAATTGGAATAGAGCTCTGAAATTTCCAACATAATTAGTTTTGGCCTAAAAATTTTGCCTCTGACAAACAGAATGTTAAAATTTTAATTAGTTCGTTTTTAATTAATTTATTTTGCAAAATGACTTCAAATAGCTTCGAAATTTTCCACACAAATAGTTTTAGCCTTCTAATTGGACTTTTGAAAATCAAAATGTGAAAACTTTAATTATATCTTTTTTAATTAATTTTCTTAACTAATTAAAATTTTTATTTTACAAACCGACTTCTAATAGGGCTATAGCTACGAAAATTTCAACATAAGTTGTTTTGGCCTTTTAATTGGACTTTTGAAAAACAGAATTTTAAAGTTTTATTTAGTTCTTTTTTAATTATTTTTTTAACTAATTAATATATATTTTACAAAACGATTTTTAATAGGGCTACACATCTGAAATTTTCCACATAAGTAGTTTTGGCTTTCTAATTGGAGTTTTAAAAAACAGAATTTTGAAATTTTAATTTGTTTTTAATTAATTAATTAACAAGTATTTTACAAAACGATTTCTAATTGTGCTACAGTTCTGAAATATTCAACAAAAGTAGTTTTGGCCTTCTAATTAGACTCTATTGACAAAAATAATGTTAACATTTTAATTTGTTTTTTAATTGATTTTTTTAATTAATATTTTCACAAAAAGTGACTTCGAATAGGCCTAGAGCTCTGAAAATTTCAACATAAGAAGTTTTGGCCTTCTAATTTTTCTTAAGGGGTGTGATATTTCTGTATTGGCGGGAAATGTTTTTTTGGTTTCTCGACAGGGGAGAGGTTTCTAATATAAGGCTTGACGTAGCAATTAGATTTTAGTGAGTGAAGCTAGCTTATGCTTACTCAGCAATGAACCTTTCAGCGAGTGAAGCGAGCCTATGTTTGTATAGTAATTAACCTTTCAACGAGTGAAGTAAGACCTGTGATTATGTGTCACTGAACTTTTCAGCGATCGAAGCTAGCTCGATTTTGTGTATCGATGAGCATTCCTGCGCGAAGCGCCAAAAACTGTTACCTATACACCAATGACGGATTTCCACCACGTGAGGCCTCACAGCTAGCTAAAACATTGGACATGTTAAAATTTCGTAGCGAAGCACTGGTATTCAGCTAGTTAGAAATAATTATAGAAAATCTAGACATATTATGAATGTTATGACAATTAAGAAGAATGAAAATTTTAAATTTTCGCTTTTTTTTTTCTACAAAAATTTGGCTTTTTTGAGGCTATGAAAGAAACAATTTCACCATAATTAAATTTTACGGTGATATTTCTAACATATTCATGTGGCATTTAAAAGGCATTTGTGGCATAATTAAAAGAATTCATTTTAAAAGCCAAGTCTTTTTAGGTAGTTTGGTCCCCTAAAAAAGGCAAAAGGTATTAACTGATTGGTGTAATATTTTGAGAACGTAATATTATATAACGTTAAAATCTGAAGAATTCGCAGGCCATGCTAAGAGCTTGGTGTTTCTTTCTTCAAAACCTTTTTGATGCATTAGATGTGAAGTATGTTGCACCATCTTGCTGAAATATGAAGTTTTAACCCCTCTAAGGGGAACAATATGATAAAAGCTGTCTCTCCAATACTTGAAGATACGTCTTTGTGTTCATAATTGTAGGAAGAATCACAAAATCAAGTCTTTCTATCAGGATAAATATCACGCCAAAACATCAAATACCCACCCTTAAGGGGGTCCGGTACCGAAAATAAAAAAAAAAACTTTATTTATGTACATTTTTATGTCAAAAATTTATTTTATGTATGAGATACTATTTATATATCTCTGAGAAAATGTTTTTTTAAATATTGTGTTTAGTTATTTAAAAAAAATTTAAAAACCAAGAAAAATCCATAATAATTGATGTTTGCGTATTTTGATATAAGTCAAGAAAAAATAAATTTGTTTTCAAAGTGAAAGCTTTCTGTAATACATAATTATATAAAGAAAATTTTGTCTTCACAGAATTTTGATAGGAGGATTAAAAATTTTTTTAAAAATTCTCAAAGTTAAAATATTGAAATTTTTGCTTTTTTTTATGTTATCTTTTACGCTAAATGTTATATTTCAAAACAGAATTAAAAAAATAAAATTCCGTGAAGACAAAATATTTAAAACTATATAAATTAAATGCTCCAAAAATTTGAATAGCCAATTATTAATGGTTCTGGAGATATATCGATTTTAATATGCAACATCTGTGAAAAACACTAGTGGTCGAAAAACGCACTTTAAGCAGACGCTTCAAGGTGTTACGCCCATTAGTGAAGTTTAAATAACAAGTAATTTTGTGGCGTTCTAATCACCGGAGGAATAAGATAAAAACATCATTCTCTTCAGGAATGTATGAACTATTTTTTTAAATCAGAAAAAAAAATTAAAAAAAATTGGGATTTTTGAAAAAATTTCGGTACTGGACCCCCTTAAAACGTTTGCTCCTTCTGAAATTTTTCTTAAACTTAAATCATATATCTGTTTATAGAATTTCTTCGTACTTCCTTTTACTTTTTAGAACTATATTCGACCTCTACACGTTCCATTCATTGCAACTTTTGGTTATCGAATTTGAGTTATCTGTAATTCTAAAATAGCGTCTTATATTTTATTCCAGACCGACATTTTTTCGTGGTTCAGGGATCACAGAATGTGTCACAAATTCACGGAGACTGATGCCGACTCCCTCAACATCAAGAGAGGCTTCTTCTTTGCACATGTAGCGAGGCTGATGTGCAAGAAGCACCCAGAAGTCAAGGAAAAACAGTCTACCTAGGTGATCTTTTAGTAGATCCTGTCGTACGACTGCAGAAAAAGTAATAATTTCTATCAATATATGCACTTCAAAATATTCTCGGTTATTGTGATGGACATATATGCACTGCCAAACAGTTTTTACATCCTTGTGAAATCTACAGAAATGACTTAACGGTCCACAGTAGACATCTTGTATTTTAATGGATAAAATGTCCATTTTAATAACATAAAGTGTAGGGTTGTTAAAAGCTCGAATTACCGAAGCAAATGTTCAACGACAAATTATTTTATTTTACACACCTATATGCTCTATGTACCTTGTCGGCCAACAATATGTTAAAACAGTGTTCTCCAATTAAATATTTCCAAAGGGTATCCTCCCCCCCACCCTTGTCTAAATTTTAAAGGGTACTTTTAAAATCCAAAAGGTATTTTTTAAATTAATTTTTTTTTAAGCAAAAGCAAATTTAGTTCTTTGAGAAAACTAATAACTACAACAATAACAATGAGGCACGATTGCGATTTCGCGTATCATAACGGAAATATGCTTTTTAAATGCTTACTAAAAACACTTGATATTTATAAATTTTAAACTAACTTTTAACACTATGCCGTTCGGTGATATCACCTTTGGGTCCCGTGAAACTATCGGAAAAATGCCGGTGACACCTCGAAAACGATCTCGTTAATGATGGAGAAGTAAAACTTGACAATTTACGATATCCCTAAAATCTCGAAAAAACCCGCCGGTTATAGACATATAGGCGAAATGATCTGAACTTCTAAACCAGTCCTACCATAGTAAAAAAAAAAAAAAAAAAAAAAATCGATTAATCGTTCGGACGTCATAATATTAATCTAAGTTTTCAATGAATTCACGCAGTTTTGCCTCAGCAGATTTGTCCGCCATCGACAAACATACAAAATCGAAGCTAATAAATAGGGTTAAGAAATGAAAGAGTGTAAACTGATTGTATACTGATTGATTAATTTTGGAAATAGAGAGTGAAAATAACTTCTTAGGAAATTCGGTGCAGAGCTGACGCATTGAAGAGCGAATTCCCTACCTGATGGATGTGTGGTTAGAGCTCTGACCTCGTATGCCAATGGTGCCGGTTTTGAATCCTGGGTTAGGAGGCACGGATGTTTGTTGTGGTTCGGAATCGACGTTAAGCTGTAGGTCCAGGCCTGATTAACCGTCATTGTGCATAAAAATAAGTCGTTGAGCGTACAAACCAAACAAACAACTGAAGTGCTACTGGTACCATTAGTCTAATACTTAAATTTTTTTTTTTAATTTTTTGTTGTTGCTGGAAGTCTAACATTGAATTCATACTACTAGTGTTGCCTACTTATCGTGTGAAGTAACTCTTTCCTGTCTCCGGTTGCTATGTACTCCCACATACATTTGGTTACGCTGCAGTCTCATTCTGTAGAATATTTTCTCAAACATAAGCGATTTTGATACGTTCTTTAGAATATCATTAATCACTTGTATTTATTCAAAAATAAACACCAATTAACAGTTATTTTGAATTATCATCAATTAGCAGTTATTTTGAATTATTACTAATTAACAGTTATTTTTAGTATTACTAATTAACAGTTATTTTTAGTATTACTAATTAACAGTTATTTTGAATTATCACCAATTAACAGTTATTGTGCACTGAAAACTTATAGTGATTTAATAGTTTTTGAGAGAAAATGAATAGCTTGTTCGATTATCGTTTGCAGAAATCGAATGAGTTTCAAAACAGAGTATTTAAAAATATATGTTGCGAATTTATTGCAGGGCCATTCCCGGTAAAATCAACCAGAAAAAATGGATTTTAACACCCATCCTCTCTGATTTTTTTTTTTTTTTAAACTTTTTTTTTTTAAAATTTGATATTAACCCTTTTCTTTTGGTTATTGTTCAAGCCCAAATGCTAAAATGCTCACTATGTGGCGACACAGCCGTCTTCTATAACCATCTCATGTTTGTTCAGTTATTCTCCAGTCACTTTAAGTGAATGGAATGAAATATCTGCCTGCTCATTAATTTAGAAACTGAATATATAACTTCAAAGAGCAATGTGTCATCTTTTTTGCGTCCAAACACTTATTTTCAATCATTGAGAAAATTCTCGAATATGTTTTCAATTTTCTTACAGGTTAAAACTTTACAGCCCTTTAAAATTTATAAAAATTATCGTTTCCATAAATTATTGAAAACAGAGGTACGTTCCAGGGAAAAAATATTTTCTCAATAACTACTGGTTATATTTTTATGATTTTTTTTTGCAATCCAATAAAACTATACAAATATTAAATAAAAAAAAAAAAAAATATTGTTGCTCCAAGTAAATATTAAATTTCCCAAATATTATCAGATGATTCATACTCGATTGTCTTTTTTTTTTTTATAAAAATACCTGTTTTTGTAATGAAAAATGGTTTTCAAAAATCAATTTTTTATACATCGGAATTATGGTTGTAACATCTTTCTGAAAAATAAAATTGATGTATTTTGACCTAGTTGTAGTAAAAATTTTCACTTTTGCTAATTTTTTGGAAAAAAACTTGTTTTCTTAAATTTAAATTTGAAGCATGCGAATTATACTAAATCTAAATAAAGTTAAACTTGTAAAGGACTATAAATATGATATAGAATATATAGACATGAAGGATAAAATTAATTGAATTTCACATCCATATTTTTAAAATTTGAAAATTTGTCTTTAAAACAATTCTTTCATATGAATATAAATGTCCATTGTAAGTTTCTATACAAAAGTAAATTTGAATTATACAAAATTAATAAAACATTAAAATTATTGTGAGAAATTTTACTTATTGAAGAGTTAAAGGCTATGGTATTATCCACCATTTTGGTCGGAAATTTGTATTTTTGTCAATATTGTTATGAATTTCTGTATATTTGTATATATTTCTTAGCATTAATTATGTAAATAGGAAAATTTATGTACATCTCGCATAAGTCATGGTAACATTATGGTAATGGCAATCTCGCCAAATTGTCAAAGCCAAGTTGGTGACCATTTGGCGACATTTTCGGTCCCCATGTACATGTATAGGACTTTTCGACTACGATCTGGAAAGTCCTCCAAATTTCTATCTCTAGAAGATTCACGAAGGTTAAACTTTCCTTTATAAGCCGGCCAGGAGAGAGCGGGGGAGTTAGTTGAGTCACTGAGTTGAGTTGAGTCACTGACTGAGTGGAGTTAGATGTCTCTCAGTGAGCATTCAGAGTAGTTCCGAAAGTGAACTGTATTGCATTGTCTTTTGCGACGATTTTAGCAGTTGTGTTATCAAGTTTTTAACTGCTGTTTGGTGCTCTATTGTTGTGTAAAGAGCTGTATTGAGTCTACTACAACGTGAAGTTCTGGAGTTGTAAGAGTATCTGCGAAGAGTTATATCGGAAAAAATTTCTGCAAGTTTTGATCTGCTTTTGCTTCAAATCTTTCGAACCTATCCACGCAACAATATTATCTTAAAAATTTCGTTTCCTGAGATCTAAAATTTCCGCATGTTCCTGCAATCCTTGAAATCCAAACGAGATTTTGCAATTACTTATTGGGTACCATGAATTTGAAATAATTTGTTAAGCCTGATGATTATATATAAAACATGTAAGTTTTATGTTTACTTTTTTAAATAAAGGATGCGTTTGTGTGCTATAAACTGTGCTACTTGAAAGTTCCCGTTTAAAGGATAAATGTCTTTTAGAGGTCACCACTTCCAGTTATCTGTTATTTATTCTGATTAAAACAATTTAAAAAAAAGAAAAGAATTTCGACTATGATTGTTAAATGTTTAGTAACATTTATCATACAGTCTACTAGATGGCGCTATGCGCAATTGCTTTTATATTTTTTAATACGCTTTTATTAGCTTCAGACGTATGTATGTTAGTATGTAACGGAATCTTTGAACATGATTTTGACCCCCTTCAAAACGTGGGATTAACTCGAAATTTGGCATACTTATTAAGGACTGATGACAATTCAATATTTTAAACAGTTTGACCCGTTATCCTTACTAGGATAATCAGGATTAGCGATTTTTCGTTTTCCTGAGACCCGGAGTGTCTGCGTCAAGACCAATAAGGGAAACTACCAGGCGCGTTTGTAGCTTTATCACAAGGATTAGCTCGTGTTGCCCTTGCGCCGTTAAATTCCAACCAACCAACCTTCTCCGGTTTCGAACCCTGGTGTGCCGTTTGAAAGATTTGTCGTTTGAACGACAGTCATACAAAGCGTGTTTTTTTTAGTCGCATTATCCTTACCAGGATCTTCAGGATTAGTGATTTTTCATATTCAGAGACACGGTAGTGTTTTGTGGCAAGTAATACGGTGTGTACTAAGGCATACACATGAATTAAATTTGAGACAAGTGGCAGAAACAACTGGAGAGTTTTGTACACTAACTAAAAAAAAATTAGAGTTTACAGAAAAAAAAATTAATAGTTTAAAAACTAAAAAACACTCTTTAATAGAAAAGTGAACTAAAAAGTAGAAAATAATTAATAGTTTAAAAAACTAAAAAATACTCTTTAATAGAAAAGTGAACTAAAAAGTAGAAAATAATTAATAGTTTAAAAAACTAAAAAATACGCTTTAATAGAAAGGTGAACTAAAAAGTAGAAAATAATTTTAAATAAGTTTGAAATAAGAATAGAGTGATTAACAAGAAATATTTATTTTATCGTAAAAAAGCGTGGGGTGCTTGATGTCAATTGTTGAAAATATTTAATGACAGATATTGGTAAAAGTAGAGCCATTATGAAAATATCTTAAAAAGCACCCCACGCTTTTTTACGATAAAATAAATATTTCTTGTTAATCACTCTATTCTTATTTCAAACTTATTTAAAATTATTTTCTACTTTTTAGTTCACCTTTCTATTAAAGCGTATTTTTTAGTTTTTTAAACTATTAATTATTTTCTACTTTTTAGTTCACTTTTCTATTAAAGAGTATTTTTTAGTTTTTTAAACTATTAATTATTTTCTACTTTTTAGTTCACTTTTCTATTAAAGAGTATTTTTTAGTTTTTTAAACTATTAATTATTTTCTACTTTTTAGTTCACTTTTCTATTAAAGAGTATTTTTTAGTTTTTTAAACTATTAATTATTTTCTACTTTTTAGTTCACTTTTCTATTAAAGAGTATTTTTTAGTTTTTTAAACTATTAATTATTTTCTACTTTTTAGTTCACTTTTCTATTAAAGAGTATTTTTTAGTTTTTTAAACTATTAATTATTTTCTACTTTTTAGTTCACCTTTCTATTAAAGCGTATTTTTTAGTTTTTTAAACTATTAATTATTTTCTACTTTTTAGTTCACTTTTCTATTAAAGAGTATTTTTTAGTTTTTTAAACTATTAATTATTTTCTACTTTTTAGTTCACTTTTCTATTAAAGAGTATTTTTTAGTTTTTTAAACTATTAATTATTTTCTACTTTTTAGTTCACTTTTCTATTAAAGAGTATTTTTTAGTTTTTTAAACTATTAATTATTTTCTACTTTTTAGTTCACTTTTCTATTAAAGAGTATTTTTTAGTTTTTTAAACTATTAATTATTTTCTACTTTTTAGTTCACCTTTCTATTAAAGCGTATTTTTTAGTTTTTTAAACTATTAATTATTTTCTACTTTTTAGTTCACCTTTCTATTAAAGAGTATTTTTTAGTTTTTTAAACTATTAATTATTTTCTACTTTTTAGTTCACTTTTCTATTAAAGAGTATTTTTTAGTTTTTTAAACTATTAATTATTTTCTACTTTTTAGTTCACCTTTCTATTAAAGCGTATTTTTTAGTTTTTTAAACTATTAATTATTTTCTACTTTTTAGTTCACTTTTCTATTAAAGCGTATTTTTTAGTTTTTTAAACTATTAATTATTTTCTACTTTTTAGTTCACTTTTCTATTAAAGCGTATTTTTTAGTTTTTTAAACTATTAATTATTTTCTACTTTTTAGTTCACTTTTCTATTAAAGCGTATTTTTTAGTTTTTTAAACTATTAATTATTTTCTACTTTTTAGTTCACTTTTCTATTAAAGCGTATTTTTTAGTTTTTTAAACTATTAATTATTTTCTACTTTTTAGTTCACTTTTCTATTAAAGCGTATTTTTTAGTTTTTTAAACTATTAATTATTTTCTACTTTTTAGTTCACCTTTCTATTAAAGAGTATTTTTTAGTTTTTTAAACTATTAATTATTTTCTACTTTTTAGTTCACTTTTCTATTAAAGCGTATTTTTTAGTTTTTTAAACTATTAATTATTTTCTACTTTTTAGTTCACTTTTCTATTAAAGCGTATTTTTTAGTTTTTTAAACTATTAATTATTTTCTACTTTTTAGTTCACTTTTCTATTAAAGCGTATTTTTTAGTTTTTTAAACTATTAATTATTTTCTACTTTTTAGTTCACTTTTCTATTAAAGAGTATTTTTTAGTTTTTTAAACTATTAATTATTTTCTACTTTTTAGTTCACCTTTCTATTAAAGCGTATTTTTTAGTTTTTTAAACTATTAATTATTTTCTACTTTTTAGTTCACTTTTCTATTAAAGCGTATTTTTTAGTTTTTTAAACTATTAATTATTTTCTACTTTTTAGTTCACTTTTCTATTAAAGCGTATTTTTTAGTTTTTTAAACTATTAATTATTTTCTACTTTTTAGTTCACCTTTCTATTAAAGAGTATTTTTTAGTTTTTTAAACTATTAATTATTCTTTCTACTTCAATGTAACCATCACTGAGTAGCCATGTGAATTTTTTTGCTGCTAAGTACCTTTCAAGCTGAGATGACGGTTCAAATAAAATGTACCAGAAACCTGTAAGTAATTATTTTCTGTCTTGTCATGAGAAAAGTACAAAACAGAACGAATTAATTAAGTAAAAACAGTTCCCAACGAATGACGAAAATGTAAATTTTTTAATTTTTATCCCATAATATGGAGAATATCATTCTGAACAGCTGTGCAAAAAAAAATAAGTGTACTTTTGATAGATACAAAGTTTTATTGTATTTTCTAAACCATCTCACACTATTAAAGCTGAAAAAGAAATCTTTAACACTGTTATTATCAGTTCATTAATTTTCAGTTTGAGTGTTTTTTAAATCCCTAAAGCTTTTTGGATTGGGAAATTTTTATAGCGTATTTATATGCAACTGATAAACAAAAGTTAGTATATAATGAGGTGTGCTATGTTTTTTTTTTTTTTTTTTTTTTTTTAAATTAAAAGTTAAAAATTTGAAAAAAACGCACGTTTTTCTGCTGTTTTTAGTATAAAAACGTATTAATTCTTTTCCATAGCTTGCATCTTCAAATCCATACTGATTATTGTTAACATTTATAATACGAATATATTGTGAAAATTCCATGGAAAAATACTTTAAATTGTGAAAGGAGAAGCGTTTCGAAATATATATATATTTATTCAAAATATTTTTGTGGGTTAAATTATGCTTATTTACCATTAACACAATTTAAAACTACTATAGTTTAAATTTTAGTGGTACAATTGCTGAAAATAATTTTTTGGGTAAAGCGTCCACTTAAAATTCTTTCATTTACAGCGCTACTATACAATGCAACATTGAATTGAGAGAACCACTCTCCGTAACGAATTTATGTATTCATAACCAATTATATTTTATTTATTCTGATAGAAGCAAATTTTGCAACAGGAAAGAGTTTCAATATTGAATGGTCAACATTCATTCTCTTACCATGTTACTACCCAACGCAAGGTTGAATTGAGTGGACTACGCTCCATAATGAATTTATGCATTGACATCCAGTTAATTTTTATTTATTCCTATTAAAACAATTTAGGTAACCAGAAAGAGTTTCAACGAATGGTTGGTTAAAATTCTTTCACTTACAATTTTACAGAGTGAGGATGTGAGTGAGTGAATCAGTGATCAAGGTAACTCCTACAATAAATCTACAGATAATTCCACAGGCAACAATAACTCAGTTTGGTAAAAAAAAAAAATATGGCATGTAGTACGAATAATGAATTTATGCATTGACATCCAGTTAATTTTTTATTTATTCCTATTAAAACAATTTAGGTAACCAGAAAGAGTTTCAACGAATGGTTGGTTAAAATTCTTTCACTTACAATTTTACAGAGTGAGGATGTGAGTGAGTGAATCAGTGATCAAGGTAACTCCTACAATAAATCTACAGATAATTCCACAGGCAACAATAACTCAGTTTGGTAAAAAAAAAAAATATGGCATGTAGTACGAATAATGAATTTATGCATTGACATCCAGTTAATTTTTTATTTATTCCTATTAAAACAATTTAGGTAACCAGAAAGAGTTTCAACGAATGGTTGGTTAAAATTCTTTCACTTACAATTTTACAGAGTGAGGATGTGAGTGAGGGAATCAGTGATGAAGGTAACTCCTACAATAAATCTACAGATAATTCCACAGGCAACAATAACTCAGTTTGGTAAAAAAAAAAAATATGGCATGTAGTACGAATAATGAATTTATGCATTGACATCCAGTTAATTTTTTATTTATTCCTATTAAAACAATTTAGGTAACCAGAAAGAGTTTCAACGAATGGTTGGTTAAAATTCTTTCACTTACAATTTTACAGAGTGAGGATGTGAGTGAGTGAATCAGTGATCAAGGTAACTCCTACAATAAATCTACAGATAATTCCACAGGCAACAATAACTCAGTTTGGTAAAAAAAATAAAAAAATATGGCATGCAGTACGAATAATGAATTTATGCATTGACAACCAGTTAATTTTTATTTATTCCTATTAAAACAATTTAGGTAACCAGAAAGAGTTTCAACGAATGGTTGGTTAAAATTCTTTCACTTACAATTTTACAGAGTGAGGATGTGAGTGAGTGAATCAGTGATCAAGGTAACTCCTACAATAAATCTACAGATAATTCCACAGGCAACAATAACTCAGTTTGGTAAAAAAAAAATATGGCATGTAGTACGAATAATGAATTTATGCATTGACATCCAGTTAATTTTTTATTTATTCCTATTAAAACAATTTAGGTAACCAGAAAGAGTTTCAACGAATGGTTGGTTAAAATTCTTTCACTTACAATTTTACAGAGTGAGGATGTGAGTGAGTGAATCAGTGATCAAGGTAACTCCTACAATAAATCTACAGATAATTCCACAGGCAACAATAACTCAGTTTGGTAAAAAAAAAAAATATGGCATGTAGTACGAATAATGAATTTATTCATTGACATCCAGTTAATTTTTATTTATTCCTATTAAAACAATTTAGGTAACCAGAAAGAGTTTCAACGAATGGTTGGTTAAAATTCTTTCACTTACAATTTTACAGAGTGAGGATGTGAGTGAGTGAATCAGTGATCAAGGTAACTCCTACAATAAATCTACAGATAATTCCACAGGCAACAATAACTCAGTTTGGTAAAAAAAAAAAATATGGCATGTAGTACGAATAATGAATTTATGCATTGACATCCAGTTAATTTTTATTTATTCCTATTAAAACAATTTAGGTAACCAGAAAGAGTTTCAACGAATGGTTGGTTAAAATTCTTTCACTTACAATTTTACAGAGTGAGGATGTGAGTGAGTGAATCAGTGATCAAGGTAACTCCTACAATAAATCTACAGATAATTCCACAGGCAACAATAACTCAGTTTGGTAAAAAAAAAAAAAAATATGGCATGTAGTACGAATAATGAATTTATTCATTGACATCCAGTTAATTTTTATTTATTCCTATTAAAACAATTTAGGTAACCAGAAAGAGTTTCAACGAATGGTTGGTTAAAATTCTTTCACTTACAATTTTACAGAGTGAGGATGTGAGTGAGTGAATCAGTGATCAAGGTAACTCCTACAATAAATCTACAGATAATTCCACAGGCAACAATAACTCAGTTTGGTAAAAAAAAAATATGGCATGTAATACGAATAATGAATTTATGCATTGACATCCAGTTAATTTTTATTTATTCCTATTAAAACAATTTAGGTAACCAGAAAGAGTTTCAACGAATGGTTGGTTAAAATTCTTTCACTTACAATTTTACAGAGTGAGGATGTGAGTGAGTGAATCAGTGATCAAGGTAACTCCTACAATAAATCTACAGATAATTCCACAGGCAACAATAACTCAGTTTGGTAAAAAAAAAAAAAATATGGCATGTAGTACGAATAATGAATTTATTCATTGACATCCAGTTAATTTTTATTTATTCCTATTAAAACAATTTAGGTAACCAGAAAGAGTTTCAACGAATGGTTGGTTAAAATTCTTTCACTTACAATTTTACAGAGTGAGGATGTGAGTGAGTGAATCAGTGATCAAGGTAACTCCTACAATAAATCTACAGATAATTCCACAGGCAACAATAACTCAGTTTGGTAAAAAAAAAATATGGCATGTAATACGAATAATGAATTTATGCATTGACATCCAGTTAATTTTTATTTATTCCTATTAAAACAATTTAGGTAACCAGAAAGAGTTTCAACGAATGGTTGGTTAAAATTCTTTCACTTACAATTTTACAGAGTGAGGATGTGAGTGAGTGAATCAGTGATCAAGGTAACTCCTACAATAAATCTACAGATAATTCCACAGGCAACAATAACTCAGTTTGGTAAAAAAAAAAATATGGCATGCAGTACGAACTGGATTTTGAAAAAGTCGGGAAAGTTTCAGATATCAACTCAAGTTTGATTTAACTAAATGTTCATGGATTTTAATTATGTATGATTATGTTTATTATATTTAATTAAATTTATTATAAAATGTTTTGTATTTAAAAAATCTGTACAAGTACTTGCACTACTTCGATACAGAATCGTACCATACAGTATATTTTAGAAATGCTGCATATATTTTAAAATTATATGCAGTTTGAAATTATGATAGGTCGAGAACTTTAACCATCAGATTTTACTAATTCTAACCTCAAAATCAAAAATCTATGTTTACCTTTCTGCGGACTAAAAGTATTTAAGCACTTAAAGTGGCATTATTACAACTCAAAGATCTCTTCCAGGTGATTAGATAGATTTTAAGATTGAAGCAGTTTTAATTTCTCCCCTCTGCAATTATTTTATTGGCGTTCTTCTCTACGTAAAGAACAGGGTGTGCAATTCCATTTAATAAAATGGAACACATGGTAAGAGGTTTGCCATCACTTCTCAAATGTTTTGCTACGGAATAATCTACCTTTTGTCGAGCGCAAAGTATAAATGTATTTCTACTCTTAACATTTAATTTTTCTCACTTATATTGTTTCATCTACTGACGTAAGTGAAATTTATTCATTTAGCTAATTGAACAACTATTCATATAAATGTTTCATTAACAACTGCAAACTTATTTTCTAAATTGAATGATATCATTGTAACCTTAATAGAGTGAAGTGAATCTTAGTAGGGCTAAGGAAGATTTAAAAATAATAAAAATTAAAAATAATAAAAATAACCCAAAAAAAAAACAAAGTTTAAAAAAAATCCTTTATATGAATTGTGACTTTTTATATTCATTAACATAGCCCCGATAACAAAAACATTTCTATCAGCAAAATTTTCCGGCAAACTACGTTTCAAAATTCATTTCTTAAAAATGAACGTTAATTTGCGCTCTAACATTTATTTATTTTGATTAAGGGAACCGGGGAGGGAATTTTTATTTAAAGTTACCTACCAAAATGCATAACATTTTGTAGGTAACTTAATGACTTGATAATAATTGTAAATTTTAAATTTCAAAAATTTATTTAAATTATTTCTTATTAGAGAACATTTAAACTTTAAAATTTTAAATTTAAAAAAAAGTGCTCCGTGCTTTTAAATTTTTCCCTAAATTGTTCAATTGTTTTTGTACAGGCTATTTTAATATGTATTAAAATAATTGTGCATGGATTTTTGATTTGGCAAATTCTTTCATCAATCAAAAGTAAAAATTGTTAATACCTGGAGAAGTTTTTGATTTTTTCATGACATTAAAATTGAAGTAAAGTAATAAAGAACAATCAGATTTTAAAATTCATTCCCAATTATATTCAAAACTGTAACAGGAACTATTCCCCAAAATTTCAAATGAATATACAAATTTTTAAATCGCAAGGAAAAATTTTAATTCATTGAAATCATGAAAAATACTTAAAGAGAAAAATGCAAATAAAATATATAATTACCATAAACAAAGATAAATTTTGTTGATTTTAGCTTCACGGAAAAAGTCCAGCACCATAAAAAACACTTTCTGACTTTAGTACGAATTTAAAGACAAAAGTCAGGTCCCCTTAAAGTGATTTTATTATTTATTTATTTAAAAAACATTTGGCAACAAGAAAGAGTTTGAACAATGGTCGGTTAAATGCTAGCCAAAGCGCGATTGGATGAAGGCAATTTGGTTTATTAGTGTTACGTAAAAGTGACATTTTAGTGACAGTAACAGACCCAAAATTTGGTAGAATACATTGTCATTGACATGAAACATATCTGCCAAGTTTCAGCCCGATCGGATGACGACAAGGGGTTTAATTAGGTGTCCGCAGATCTGCCTCTCATTAACAAAGTCGAAGTTAAATACAAAGGATTAAAAAAAAAAAAAAATAATAATAATAATAAAAATAATAATAACAGAGGCTACATTTAAACACTGTTGAACTTTTATTTCTCCGGAAAAATTATGCATGAGTTTAAGGTATATGATTTATCTTAAAAAGACGAATTTTAATAAGATTTCACAATAATTTTTAGTGTGATTTTAAGAGACTCGTTTTTTATTTTTCCTAAACATAGCTTTACTTTGCTTTTAAGTTAGTTCTGAATTATGTTATACATGAATTATATTAAGACACTAACATTTTATCTATGAACCAGATGCAATAGTCATTAATTTATAAACACGTTTATACAAAAACTATTTCTAAAGACATTATTTTTTTTGAATATGGGTTTTAAACAACCGTATCTCAGTAGACTTCAAAGATATATCATAGCTTAAAAGTTATTTTATAGATAGTTATCATATATGTAACAGGTTCTAAGGAAATTGCATTCTGTACATTGAACTTTGTTTCCAGTGTTAATCGTAAAGTTTAAATTTAAATAAAAGTTAACATAAATTTAAATTTAAAAAAAAATATATAAAATTTAAATTTTTTCCCTCTTATTTATGCATTTTTGTATCCTGTCGAAACTAATGGTAAATCCTGGTAACTAATGGTAAAACCGAATGGTAAATCCGAAACTAATGGTAATACCGAATGGTAAATCCGAAACTAATGGTAATATATATATATATATATATATATATATATATATATATATATATATATATATATATATATATATATCATATGTCCTTCACAAGTGTCTGATGAATAAATAAATGTTAAAAACCCAACAAACCTTAAATAATTTTAATAAAGCAAAATTTGATCATAAAAAAAATGAATTCTAAGATATTTCTATATATATATATGAATTATATATATATATATATATATATATATATATATATATATATATATATATATATATATATATATATATATCATATGTTCTTCACAAGTGTCTGATGAATAAATAAATGTTAAAAACCCAACAAACCTTAAATAATTTTAATAAAGCAAAATTTGATCATAAAAAAAAATGAATTCTAAGATGATTCTATATATCTCTATATATATAAGGCAAAGCCCTCACTCACTCACTCACTCACTCACTGACTCACTCATCACTAATTCTCCCACTTCCCACATAGTCACAACTCTGAAAATCGGCACAAATATCAACAATGGTAAAAATAGAAAAAGTAAACTATTCCGATCTCGATTAACACACTTTAAGGGGTCGAAAAGGGGTCAAACGTTCCAAACGGGGGACATTCGAAAATCCTACTTCCCACATAGTCACAACTCTGAAAATCGGCACAAATATCAACAATGGTAAAAATAGAAAAAGTAAACTATTCCGATCTCGATTAACACACTTTAAGGGGTCGAAAAGGGGTCAAACGTTCCAAACGGGGGACATTCGAAAATCCTACTTCCCACATAGTCACAACTCTGAAAATCGGCACAAATATCAACAATGGTAAAAATAGAAAAAGTAAACTATTCCGATCTCGATTAACACACTTTAAGGGGTCGAAAAGGGGTCAAACGTTCCAAACGGGGGACATTCGAAAATCCTACTTCCCACATAGTCACAACGCTGAAAATCGGCACAAATATCAACAATGGTAAAAATAGAAAAAGTAAACTATTCCGATCTCGATTAACACACTTTAAGGGGTCGAAAAGGGGTCAAACGTTCCAAACGGGGGACATTCGAAAATCCTACTTCCCACATAGTCACAACTCTAAAAATCGGCACAAATATCAACAATGGTAAAAATAGAAAAAGTAAACTATTCCGATCTCGATTAACACACTTTAAGGGGTCGAAAAGGGGTCAAACGTTCCAAACGGGGGACATTCGAAAATCCTACTTCCCACATAGTCACAACTCTGAAAATCGGCACAAATATCAACAATGGTAAAAATAGAAAAAGTAAACTATTCCGATCTCGATTAACACACTTTAAGGGGTCGAAAAGGGGTCAAACGTTCCAAACGGGGGACATTCGAAAATCCTACTTCCCACATAGTCACAACGCTGAAAATCGGCACAAATATCAACAATGGTAAAAATAGAAAAAGTAAACTATTCCGATCTCGATTAACACACTTTAAGGGGTCGAAAAGGGGTCAAACGTTCCAAACGGGGGACATTCGAAAATCCTACTTCCCACATAGTCACAACTCTGAAAATCGGCACAAATATCAACAATGGTAAAAATAGAAAAAGTAAACTATTCCGATCTCGATTAACACACTTTAAGGGGTCGAAAAGGGGTCAAACGTTCCAAACGGGGGACATTCGAAAATCCTACTTCCCACATAGTCACAACGCTGAAAATCGGCACAAATATCAACAATGGTAAAAATAGAAAAAGTAAACTATTCCGATCTCGATTAACACACTTTAAGGGGTCGAAAAGGGGTCAAACGTTCCAAACGGGGGACATTCGAAAATCCTTCTTCCCACATAGTCACAACTCTGAAAATCGGCACAAATATCAACAATGGTAAAAATAGAAAAAGTAAACTATTCCGATCTCGATTAACACACTTTAAGGGGTCGAAAAGGGGTCAAACGTTCCAAACGGGGGACATTCGAAAATCCTACTTCCCACATAGTCACAACGCTGAAAATCGGCACAAATATCAACAATGGTAAAAATAGAAAAAGTAAACTATTCCGATCTCGATTAAGACACTTTAAGGGGTCGAAAAGGGGTCAAACGTTCCAAACGGGGGACATTCGAAAATCCTACTTCCCACATAGTCACAACTCTGAAAATCGGCACAAATATCAACAATGGTAAAAATAGAAAAAGTAAACTATTCCGATCTCGATTAACACACTTTAAGGGGTCGAAAAGGGGTTAAACGTTCCAAACGGGGGACATTCGAAAATCCTACTTCCCACATAGTCACAACTCTGAAAATCGGCACAAATATCAACAATGGTAAAAATAGAAAAAGTAAACTATTCCGATCTCGATTAACCCACTTTAAGGGGTCGAAAAGGGGTTAAACGTTCCAAACGGGGGACATTCGAAAATCCTACTTCCCACATAGTCACAACTCTGAAAATCGGCACAAATATCAACAATGGTAAAAATAGAAAAAGTAAACTATTCCGATCTCGATTAACACACTTTAAGTGGTCGAAAAGGGGTTAAATGTTCCAAACGAGGGATATCCGAATGTTCCTCTTCCAATGTAGTCATTTTTCTGATATTTTTTTGCAAATGTTAAAAAAATAAGTCATTCCAATATCGATTAACGAATTTTTAAGGGATGAAAAGACGACGCAACATTGAAACTATACGAGGATTAACTTAATGTCTAATTAACTTAATTCCAATACAGCTACTACTTTGAAATTTAGAACTAAGAGCAAACATAAACACAATAAACTATTCCAGTTTACTATTCACAATTATAAAGTTCGTTTAAAATGTCAACAAAGGAAAGTTCCTATTTTGATAAATCAATTTGTCGGGATCGAAAAGGGAGCAAACGTCTGAAGTGTAGAATACATGAATGTCTTTTGATCGCTAAAATGCTAATGGTAAAATTTCGTAGCGCAGCACGGGTATTCAGCTAGTATATATATATATATGAATTATATATATATATATATATATATATATATATATATATATATATATATATATATATATATATATATATATATATATATATATATATATATATATATATATATATATATATATATATATATATATATATATATATATGATATATATATATATATATATATATATATATATATATATATATATATATATATATATATATATATATATATATATATATATATATATATATATATATATATATATATATATATATATATATATATATATATATATATATATATATATATATATATATATATATATATATATATATATATATCATATGTCCTTCACAAGTGTCTGATGAATAAATAAATGTTAAAAACCCAACATACCTTAAATAATTTTAATAAAGCAAAATTTGATCATAAAAAAATATGAATTCTAGGAAGGTCGTTAAAGAAAAAAGCTTAAGCACACAAAATGCTTTATTTGATGAGATTACTTACAGTGATTGCGTCCACCTGATGGCTGTGGGGTTAGCGCTCGGGCTTCGAATGCTAAAGTTGCCGGGTTCGCATTCCAGATTAGGTAAGGATGTTCGTTGCGTTTCAGAATTCACGTTAAGCTGTAGGTCCAGGTCTGATTAGCCGTTACTGTGCATAAAAATAAGTCGTTGAGCGTACAAACCAACAAACCAACCAACTTACAGTGATTGTGGAGAAATGCTTTCTTTATAAACGGCCGACAAAACGGTATAGTGGTTAGCGTGCTAGCTTCTAGACCGCGAGGTTGCGGATTCGGGTCGAGTGTTAGGCATGGGTGTTTGTAAATGTATGTTGGTTTGTCTAATGACGAATGTTTCGGCGCATTATAGCCATCGTGTTGCTGACGGTGCCAGATAATCTGAAAACCACCAACTTTATAAGACGAATCTGAATATACTGATCAATTTCCATTTTCTGTGACATTATAATTCGGGGGTAAAAATGAACCATGTAAATGAAGGTTCAGTAAATCGAAACATTATAAAAAAACAAAGTTTTTAATATAAAATTATTTATTATGCATTGCCAAATTTTATATTAATTAGCATAACGCCGATTCTGTTGCCAGCGTGTGCGTGGTGTTTGCATTTAATTTTAAAAATTAAAAACATCGTTATCAACAAAATATGCTGCAAAATTCTATTCAAAATTTACTTACTAAAAATGAATATGAGTTTATGCATTCACGTCCAAATATCTTTTGGTTTATTCTAAAACAAACAATTTTAGCTACAGGAAAGAGTTTCAACAAAATGATCGGTTAAAATTATTTCACTTATAGCATTACTAAGCAATGTTATGTTGAATTCGCTCATAACTTGCAAGTGACTGAACAAATTTGAATCAGGTTACACCGTGCAAGGCCTTGTAAAAGGCACAGTTATTTGAGCAGAGGCAACGCCGTGCACTTCATCTAGTTTGAAATATATTTTTTTTTATACGTAAATAAATAATATTTGGAATTCATTGCTGGAGAGAAAAACTAACTTAATTTTTTTTTTTTTTTTTTTTTTTTTAAGTATTGCTTTCATATGAAGGGTTTTGAAGAAGAACATCTTTAAACCACTTTGAATCAATTTCGAAACAAACGCCAATGAAGCTTTATTATCTCTCTCTATATAAGGCAAAGCCCTCACTCACTCACTCACTGACTCACTCATCACTAATTCTCCCACTTCCCACATAGTGACAACTCTGAAAATCTGCACAAATATCAACAATGGTAAAAATAGAAAAAGTAAGCTATTCCGATCTCGATTAACTCACTTTAAGGGGTCGAAAAGGGGTTAAACGTTCCAAACGAGGGACATTCGAATATCCTACTTCCCACATAGTTACAACTCTTAAAATCGGCACAAATATCAACAATGGTAAACATAGAAAAAGTAAGCTATTCCGATCTCGATTAACCCTCTTTAAGGGCTCGAAAAGGGGTTAAACGTTCCAAACGAGGAATATTCGAATGTCCTACTTCTCATTTCCTCACAACTCTGAAAATTGGTACAAATATTAACAATAGTAAACATTGAAAAAGTAAGCTATTCCGATCTCGATTAACCCACTTTAAGGGCTCGAAAAGGGGTTAAACGTTCCAAACGAGGAATATTCGAATGTCCTACTTCTCATTTCCTCACAACTCTAAAAATTGGTGCGAATATCAATAAAGACAAACGAAGAAAAAGTAAGCTATTCCGATCTCGATTAACCCACTTTAAGGGGTGGAACAGGGGTTAAACGTTCCAAACGAGGGATATTTGAATGTACCACTTCCCACATGTCCACAACTCTGAAAATTGATGCAAGTATCAACAAAAACAAACGTATAAAAAGTAAGCTATTCCGATCTCTATTAACCCACTCTAAGAGGTCAAAAAGGGGTTAAACGTTCCAAACGAGCGATATATATTCGAATGTTCTACTTCTCATATTTTCACAATTCTGAAAACTGTTGTGAATATCAAGAAAGACAAACGCAGAAAGAGTAAACTATTCCGATCTCGGGTGGATCAAGGGGTGGAAAAGGGGTTAAACGTTCCAAACGAGGAATATTCGAATGTACCACTTCCCATATGGTCACAACTCTAAAAATTGGTAAAAATATCAACAAAGACAAACATAGAAAAGTTAAGCTATTCCGAGCTTGATTAACCCACTTAATGGGTGGAAAAGGGGTTAAACATTCCAAACTCGAATATTCCACTTCCCATATAGTCACAACTCTGAAAATTGGTAGGAATGTCAATAAAGATAAGCGTAGAAAAAGTAAGCCATTCCGATCTCGATTAACCCACTTAAGGTTTGCAAAAGGCGTTAAACGTTCCAAACTAGAGATATTCGAATGTCCCACTTCCCATTTGGTCGCAACTCGAAAAATTGGTACAAATGTCAAAAAAGATTAAACATAGAAAAAGTAAGCTATTCCGTTCTCGATTAACCAACTTTAAGGGGTCGAAAAGGGGCTAAATGTTCCAAACGAGGGATATCCGAATGTTCCTCTTCCAATGTAGTCATATTTCTGATATTTGGTGCAAATGTTAAAAGGGCAAATGCTAAAAAAATAAGTCATTCCAATATCGATTAACGAATTTTTAAGAGATGAAAAGTCGACGCAACATTGAAACTATACGAGGATTAACTTAATGTCTCAATTCCAATATAGCTACTACTTTGAAATTTAGAACTAAGAGCAAACATAAACACAATAAACTATTCCAATTTACTATTCACAATTGTACATTTTGTTAAAAATGTCAACAAAGGAAAGTTCCTATTTTGATAAATCAATTTGTCGGGATCGAAATGGTAGTAAACGTCTGAAGTGTAGAATACATGAATGTCTTTTGATCGCTAAAATGCTAATGGTAAAATTTCGTAGCGCAGCACGGGTATTCATCTAGTTATCTTATAAACGGACAGTAGGATAAAAGGACGAAAAGAAAAATTTGAAATAAATTTCCAAACTGAGTCAAGCCTGACAGCTGAGAGGTTAGCTCTGACTTTGTATGACAAATGTGACGGGTTCGAATCCTGGGGTTAAGTGTGGATGTCCGTTGTGGTTTAGAATTCAATTTAAGTTGTAGGTCTCGGCCTGTTTAGCATTTGTTGTGCACAAAAATTGGTATTTGAGCGTACAAACCTACCAACCAACATACTAAACCGTTCAGAAGTTGTTTCTAATATCTAATTTATCAAAGCACATCAACTCAAGGTGGAATTTTACATATTTACTGGATATAAATTGGAACGAAAATTATGTGTTTAGAACATTTAATTCTTTTTCAAACTTTTTAGAGTGGTTTATGAAAATGCGATTGTTTACTAATTTCAACATTCTCTAAAGTGTAAATTAGCCTAATCTGACACAAAGTACCTGCAGATGAAAAAACTTTTAGTAAAGATTCCGACTGGTTGGTTGGTTGTATTCAGATTATCTGTCGCCGTTAGCAACACGAGGGCTATAATGCGTCGAAACATTCGTCATTTGACAAGCCAACATACATTTACAAACACCCATGCCTGACACGGGACTCGAACCCACAACCTCGTGGTCTAGAAGCTATCACGCTAACCACTATACCGTTTGGTCGGCGATTTCGATTGGCTGAGAATTCTTTGCAGTCAATCGAATCGTCCAGAAAGTGTTGATAGATAACCTGTGTCTGTTATCCGTGTACTTAGTGTCAGATAACCTGTCACTAAGTACATGGATGAAATCACGTGCTTTCATCCGTGTACTTAGCGTTAAATTAAGATGGTTTCAACCAAACACTTAGAACAATAAAACCAATTTCCTAAAAACCTAAGTCGTAGAAATTGGTTTTGCATCATTTCAGCTTGTTTAGGGCTGGCTGACCAAACGGTATAGGTATAGTGGTTAGCATGCTAGCTTCTAGACCGCGAGGTTGCGGGTTCGAGTCCCGTGTTAGGCATGGGTGTTTGTAAATGTATGCTGGCTTGTCTAATGACGAATGTTTCTGCTCATTATAGCCCTCGTGTTGCTGACGGCGCCAGATAATCTGAAAACAACCAACCAACCAATCAGCTTGTTTGGGAGTGGTTGATCGAAATTAGTCTAGCTCGCATATCTTAATTGTGTCTCAAATATATGGTTTTAAAAATATGGGAAGTTAAAAAGTCAGATAATTCAAGTTTACAATATGCAGGGTGTCTATAAATTGTTGGACACATTTTGATGTTGAATAATTCAAAAAATAACAAAGATAAATTTAAATTGGTAACACTAATGGTTAGATAGACTCAAAAACTTTTATGGCCATTGTCATTGGACTTACACATGTGCGTTGTTCGTTTCACTGAGAATATCAAGACGTTAATCAATTTCGAGCTAGGTACTGGCAAGCATGTCGGCATCCACAGAGGCTATTATGGCTGTAATCCTGGCTCGACACTTTCCTCCAGTTCGCGATGTCCTTTACGAATCCCCAAAGGAAAAAGCCCAGTGGCTATATATCAGGTGAACCGGGTGGCCAAGGGAGAAAAACTTACAATTAATAATGCGCGCAGACGATATTTACAAAAAAAATGGTATTAAAATAGGAAAAGGAAATTTTCTATGGCAAAGTTCACTATAAATGAAAGTTTATGAGTTATTAATGCCATAAGTTAGTTTTTTCTTTGTTATTTTATGAATTATTCAACATCAAAATGTGTCCAACATTTTATTGACATCCTGTATATTTATTTGTTTTCTAATGTCTAAAAAAATTTTTTCAACATTTCTAAAGTACACTTATTCTACATTACGATCTTAGGAAAATGTTACCCATTTTAAGCGTACTGATAATATAAAAAATAGCCATAATGGAATGTCCTTTACCTTCTGTTTTCAAATCTTATCATTTGTTGATCAAAACTGTGACAGCTTAGTTTTGTTATGACATTGTTAACATTTATACTAATGGCATTGTGGAAGTAAATATTCCATATACTAAGGCTTTAGTGGAAGGTGTAGAATATTCACATTTTGAATTTTTTTTCTTCTTTTTTTGCGTATCACATCAGAAAAGAAAAAAACAAACATATAAGATGAAAAAATTATAATTTTGTATTAAAAAACTGATTGTGTGAATTTAAATTCCATCTTATATTTAATAGCGATATTTCAGATATATTTTCCAGTTGTTGAGCGACATAGAGCGCTACTTGGTATGGGTTGAGTTAGTAATATTGAATTTTTCTTTGCGCAAGAGTTACAGGAGTCTATAGCGTAACGAAATAGCATTACAATTGTTTAAGAATTACAATGATGGAAACCAGTTCTGGACGAGATTGGCCAATATCCATAGCAACCTCCAGTCTACAATAATACACATCGGGGATTGGCTAGTATAGAGCCAATATTGGTTAGCTTATTTGCTCTACTGTGGTTGTCCCTATAATTTCAACTAAGTGCACTACTTTTTACTATAACTACTTTATTTTATTGAAAGTTTGGGGAAACTACACAATTTAAAGGACTGTAATTATGATATTTTTGGCGGGCGAAAATTTCTAAATCTATTTCTAAAAATATCTTAAACTGACTTTATTTCTGCTACACTGATATTTTCATTCTACAATTTTTCAATTTTTTGAGGGGTTCCAGGGCCCAAATATTTTCAAAATTGTAATATATATATATATATATATATATATATATATATATATATATATATATATATATATATATATATATATATATATATATATATATATATATATATATATATATATATATATATATATATATATATATATATATATATATATATATATTTGCTTTCAAAAATAATCTGTTCAATTAAGATAATTTTGATACCTTTTTTAAAATGCTACCCTTTTCTTTTGACTTGCAGTTGTCAAATTAATATATGACAGCTGACGATGACTTTGTTTCTGCATGAACATTAAACAGCTTTTTCTCCCTGATGATATTTTTAAGCTTTTTTAGTAACATACACCAAATTTCCCATGCATATTGTACTAACTATTTAGAGTATATTTACCAAACAAAACTTTTAAATTTTGTTTTCTATTTCAGATATGATTTTTTTAATTATGTAAGAAAAAAAGAATCTGAATTCTTATAGTTAAATTTTTTTACTTTAACATCCGCTACAAATATCAAAATTGTGTTTGGTAAATTTTCTTGTTATATATTTGTGAACACATACAAAATAATTTTTAAGTTAAGATATGTTTTGTCAATTTATATCAAAATATTTAATGCGCTGTTTTATAGTCATTATAAAATTTTAATAAAAAACTTAATTAATTTTCTTTTAATAGATTTTATTGACTCCTACACTGATCAATAATTACATAAAAAAAATTGTATTGATCCAACAAATATTAAAGAAATTAAAATTTTTGGCCCTGGACCCACATACTTTTAAAGAACTTTTGTTTGAATATTTGGAATCAGAAAACATTTCTTCATAAATATAAACTTATTTCACTCATTTTCAAAAAATGCGAGAATCGTCCATTGATTATTGGAGTTGTTTGTCTGTGGATTTAGTGAATTCAATTGAGGTTGGTGGTTTTAAGGGAAAATTGGATATTTATTAGCTGTTTGTTAAGGGTCATTGATCATTTTTAGATGAACTAATCTTGCTGGGTATGTAGTTGGTCGACTTCTTTTTGTATTTGTATTTATATACAGGTAATATTAATTGGGAGTAAAAAAAAAAACTAAAACATTTTAAAGAAACTAATTGCCGAAGAAAATCCATATCTACGAGTAAGATCGAAAAGTGGAAACTGAATATATGTCAAACTGCATTAAAATAGTATTGAGTAACTGAGTATGACATCAGCATGATAGAGCAAAGATGTCCTAAAAACGCGAAAACAAAATTCTGTTTATGTCAAGAATAGGAGAAGGCAAGAAAAGCTGAAAATAAATTGATTGCCTACGTGTTTGTGTTGGTGTCTGTAGATTCTGATTTATGTCCAAAATTAGTCAATAAATTGCGACTGTGTATACAAGGTATGAAGTTTTCTGTATTGCTTTCTGTAATCTTATTCAAGTTAATCAGGACCATCTTTAAGTTTGGAAAGTCGCAGTAGCAATTAATTTGCATAATTTATAGAAAAATTGTCCTTATCATTCTATAAATTTTTCATTTGGTGTGATTTTATTATAAGCATTTGTATAAAAGTTTACTGATGTCCATAGTCAAGAAAAAGGTTTTGATTGCTCTGATTTATGGACATGGTATGTGTCACTGATGAAAACTGAATTTTTTTCAATTGGCTAACATGATGACTGTGTGGTTAGAGTTCTGGCCTCGCATGCCAAAAGGGCCGGGTTCGAATTCCAGGTTAGGCATGAATGCTCGTTGTGGTTTGGAATCCACTTTAAGCTGTAGGTCACGGCCTGATTAGCCGTCATTGTGCATAAAAATAGGCAGTTGAACGCACATATCAACCAACCAATTTTTCAATTTCGAAGCACATTGATGCCCTGTTGCTATCTTAAAAATTTAAGGAAAATAGGTTATTAATATTAACACATTTCTCATTACAATTTTGTAGAAGATACTATTGTGAAATAAAAGGGAACGCATTATTAAAATATAAAAGCAAAGTTTATTGTCCGCATAATAATTTAAGAATATTTTAAAAACCGCTACGTTTTTGTAAATATTTTTTTTTTTTTTTTTTTTTCATAAAAATGCTTTTGTTTAAAAAAAATTATGATTTATAAACTTAATTATAAATTTTAAATAAATTACTGGATATTGGGTTTCTAGAAGTCCAAAATTTCCGGACCTCACTTTTTTCTCGATCTACCTATTGAAAATATTGAACTTAATCGATACTACACAACACATTTTTCTCAAACTGTCTGTTTTGTTGTTTGATTGCTGTTTGCAAACTGTTTGATTTAGCTAAGTAATTTGCCTAAAATTAGTTCAGAAACGTTTTATGGAAAAAGTAAGAGCACTAATCAACTAATTCATCATTAGAAAATAATTTATTTCAATATCTTACATTATTTTTACAAATATACTTTTATGTTGTTTCACTAAAAGGTACCAAATTTTAATAATTCTGGATAATAATAAAACAAGAACCTATGCCAGTAATCCTCCTTATTAAAGATCACTAATTCCAATATCACACAATTCTCTATTCTATTCTATTTCTTCTTTTTTCTATCTGGCAGTCTCAGGGGGAAAAAATAAGTTAGACTTGCTTCAATCATTACTGTTTTTTTTTTGGTTTTAATGTCGTGACTTTTTACTTTGCAATCCAAATCTATCAACTAAGTGTTTTTATATTTTGTGGGTAATTCTAAAAGCAACAGAGGCGATCATTAAATACTGTGTGCTCGGATCATTATCTTGATAAAAAATATAGTTATTTGTAATACTTAAATATTTGGGTGACAAATTTAATTTATCTTTCAAATTATTCAAATAGAGTTCATGATTCAATATTTCATTATTATACACCAATTTACCATGTCCTAATGGTGACATGCACCCATACACAAGCAAGGCCTGACCATGACAAGTTGGGGCCCAAGGCCCTTTTAGGGGCCCCTTCATCAAATGCGAGATTTATTGGAAATGAGCTTGACTCGTTGTCAAATGAATTATCATTAAATATTGAAAAAGATAACCAAATTTATAAATCAAAACTGGTAAAACTTTGTAATGTAGCATTACATTTCACGATCACAATGTATTGCAATATCCGTGATAACAATATCTGCATCATTATTCACAACTTCAAAGCTGACATTTGCTGATCTCGCAATTAATTTGTCAAGACTTCCTTTCAATATTCTTCGAGGTATATTGTTTTTTTTTTTACTCTTTTAAATGATGGTTTGATGCATTTGAATAAATACACTCTGGGATACCAAAGACGGTTCAAGATCAATACAAAATTATTTTTATGCAAAAATTATTTTATACAGATTGTAAAAGATATTCACAAAAAGAAAGAGAAGTTATAGGTTTACAGCCAATTTCGGGGCCCTCTAAAATCATGGGCCCAAGGACCGGGCCTTGTGGGCCTAGGCGATGATCAGGGCCTGTACACAAGGACACTTCCAACACCAGGCTTTACTGGGATTAAGTTCATAATTTTTTCTCCTCCATACAATAATTCGGCATCGAAACCAAAATTGTTAATTTTGTATTTATCTTCAAATAAGACATGCTAATTCCAATACGTTTCTGACTTATTTATCATTGCCTTCATGAAAAAAAGGCTAAACTTTCTATATTTAGCATTTCCGAAATTTTTTAATCGGACAGAACAATTACGTAGTCCAACTGATCTGACTACTTTCCAACAGTTTCAAGTGAAATTGAAGTCAAAAATGTTCCCCTGTATTCTGAAGTATCTTTTATAACGCAAAAACGTGGATTTTCTCAATTTTTCTTATAATAAATCCCTATTCACGTTCAGATTACCGTGTTGGAAAATCTCTTTTTGGCTGGTTTTGGATTATATTTTATTGTTTAAAACGTTTTATTATATACTAATCAGTTAAATTGATTAAATTTAATATATTAGCCATACATAGAATACATTTATTTATTTATTATAAAGCACACTACAGAAAAAAATTCCATTTAAAGTGTACAAGGAATAGTACATTACAAACAAGCAAACAATAGTAACAAAACAAGATTACAAATTTAAAACCAGCAGACATTTAGCCTTGAACCCCCATAGAAAAAGATACATTAAAAATACCCAAATCAACAGAAATCAAAGTTGTCAATGTAGTTATATTTGAGTTGTTTTTGGTAAAAACAGTAACAAATAAATTTTGGCTACGAGTATTGGTCGGTACAGCAAATTTAATGGAATTATGGATCTCAATGCAATCAATAAAATTATTAAGGACTTTGTAAAAGAAAGAAACACAAGAAAGCTCATGTCTAGATTTTAAACTGGGGATGCTGAAGAAATTGCGGAGGAAAGAAGAGGAGAGATCATGAGAATTATAATGGTTACCCTTATAATAAAGATAACGCATAAATTTAGTCTGAACCCTTTCAAGAATTATAATTTTATTGTTATAGTAAGGGTCCCAAATAATTACTTATAATTAATTTTATTACTAATAATTTAATTACCAAATTATTACTAATAATTTAATTACCAAATTATTACTAATAATTTAATTACCAAATTATTACTAGTAATGAATTTACTACTATTACGATGAAATATGAGCAATTAGACTGCTGTTTGTTGATTCTTTACGGCTACGAGCTATTTCAAATAATAAATAAATTATAAAAAATAAATAAGGCAAATATTACAGGCAATCGATTTTTTTTAAATGTCGCCACAATTAAAAAATTAAAGCGTAAAAAATAATTTTATTAATGAAATTTTCAGAAAATTTTGCTGTGTACGAGCGCTTTTGTGGTATTTTTTTCTCTTGTTCTATGAATTTATATTTTTTATAAAAATGAAACTATTCAATTATTCTTTTAAAAATGTTAGATCTCATTCAGAATTAAATAAACAGTCTACAAAAAAATATTGAAGTTAATATTCGAATTCATTTCCAAACTACAGAACTCTTTCTACTTATTTTTAAAGCGTAAGCTGACTCTTAAGTGCCATTGTATATAAATGTAGCAATCCCTTATCATCTCTTATCAAGTTAGAGGAAAACAAACAAACCTAGGTTTAGCTGAGTAATAGTGAATGATTATAAAATTGCACGGAAACCAAACGGCAATAATTAGAGCTCAAACTAAACGAAAATTCGCTGAGTCAGTTCATTCTTGTTTTCCTCTATCTTTTGGATCTGTATACAGGTAGTGTTGATGTAATTTTAGAAGTTATATAAGTCAGATAGTGTTATGAAAATTAATTAACAAACTGCATTTGTTTTTATGAGATCTGTTAGCTTTTGGTGAAATTCTTGCATGTATTGATATAAAATTTGGCACGCATACATTTAAAATGTAAAACCACTGCTGGTAGGATTTTTACTGATAAAAAATCTCAATTTAACCCACTGACAGTCATGCACGTATATATGCGTCACTTGAATCTCAGTTTTTCCAGCGATAAGCAACAGTTTTAAATTTATAAGTAAAATTTAAAATAAAATATTTTTTAAATATTTAATTAGGATGATAACTGATAACCTAACTGAAATAAAATAAATGAAAAATAGTTTAACAAAAATTATATATTTGAATTATAAATATAGTTTAAAAATTATTGCAGGGAAAATAACGGTAGAATTCTGCTCGTTTCCTGGGCCGTCAGTGGGTTTTATATAACAATTTCAATTTCATTATTAAATCAATTCAGGTTCTGAAACACTTTTAAAACAATCTCTATTCTGGATTAAATAGTTAAGGGCCTTATTCTGTATAATGTTTATTTTCATTTAAGTTTCGATATCGTTTAATTTATAGCAACGTTACTTTCTAAATTTCAACACCTTTTTGAGTGAAAATTGATCATATTTTAGAATGGCCCCGCATTCTTCGGAGTTTGAGAAAGAGAATGTAAGGTCAATGGAAGAGCCGGAAACAAAGTACAAGTTGCAAATAAAATGGATGAATACATTAACCATAATTATCCTGCACTTGTGCTTTCCATATGCGTTTTACGTAATCTTCACAAGAGCACTTTGGGAGACTATTGTGTTTCGTAAGTATTGAACACCTTGTTTACTACCGTCAAAGGGGAATGGGGTGCTACATTTTTAAAAATATTGTGTTTAATATTTAATTTTATAATTCATGGATTTTACTGAACTCGTGATTCTTCATAGATTGACACATCATGTTCAATTTTTCAAGAAAGGAGAGTAGCCAGGTACAGTACGCAAAAAACAAAAAAAAAAACATCCGAACGATGGCTATATCTTGTATTCTAATGGATGAAATAACAAAAATCAAGTACCGTTGTAAATTGTGGAAGGTCTTTGTTAATTGTATATATATTTTTTTAATCATGAGGAGTCCATCTACATATTAAGGTATACATATACATTAGGTATTGCGAAATTTGGCTCAAGTCTGCGTTTTTGTTTTTTGTTTTTAAAAAAATTCCCGAATTCATTACCATTAAAATGATACCATTTTCTTTCTGAGACTCAAATTACTTTTTAAATTACAGTAGGTTTTGTGAACCTGTTTTGTATCACGTTCATTAGTGTAGTAAACTTTAAACGCGTTTTCTGAAGAATGACATTTTGGTGTTATATGACTTTACGCCAACAGTCATAACTTCATAATAAATTGTCCGATTTAGAAAATTCTAATTTTGTTTTGTATACAATAGTGTTGAATGTGTTTCTATGGAGAATCTAATATATATTATTATAAACACATTTTTTATGCATATTTTAGTCTTAATTTTTTGTTGAAAACTATGTATTTTTTTAAACTTTTTATTTAAAAACTTATAATTAAATAAATATTGAAGTCAAATTCAAAATTCTCCATAGGAACATGTGTCAATATAATATCTTTTATTTGCAATAAAAATAATAACTCTAAGTTAATTACAAGTTTATTTATGTATGTTCTAATAATGTCCTAATTAGTCACTTTAATTGTAATTAGCTGATTAAAAAATTGATGGAAAAAAAAAGTTTATATATAAAAATGCATCATTTTTAATTCTGATATGCTGCCAAAAGTTTGAAATTATAACCTAAAAATTAAAGAGAATCATCTCAATTGTATATGTATACCTTAATACTAAACCAAACTTTAAAAAGTTCAATGGCACAATGGCAACTCCATAATATTGTGCCTTATTTAGATTTAGAATAAGAAAAAAAGCTTTTTTTAAAGCAAACAAAATTTTTTTTTTGGTTATAAATTCTTATATAGTTAATATATTTAAGTAATTTTTATTTCAAAGGATAGTTTGTTCAAGGTCAAACATAAATAACATGCAACTTTTGTATCAAACAGGTTTTTAATAATTAATTATTAATGAATAACACAAGTCTTAAAATTTTTGAAATAGAAATATATTTTTTTTGTTGCTTTCATTAGAATTACCATGGTCGAAAACCCCTCCAGATTTTTTTTCTTCCCATTTTGACTTTTGGTTCTCGATATTTTAGCAAAAATGTAAAAAAAAACTCACTTTAAGGGACCTCGTTATAGATTACGTCTTGAAGTATGCTAAATGTATGATTCTTCCCCTCTATAAAGAAATTTGCCCTCAAGATCATCGAAAACATTTTCGCTCATAACTGACGTGTTTCTCAACATAATGAACTGAAATTTGGTAACCAAGGTAAACGAAGTACTCTATATTGAATAAAAACATAAGAAATAGGGGTTCGTATTAAAAATTTTAAAGATAGAGTTAAATGTACTTAGTATACAGCGCCCTAAGAATTTTTTTTTATAGCATATAGAAAATTGAAAATAAAACATTTTGGTGCAAACTGCAAGATTCTACGATAATTAGAACCGAAGATATAGCCATCATTCGGATTTTTTTTTTTTTTTTTGCGCGTACTGTACCACAGTGGCATTGGCCAATGTTGAAGGGAAGATTAACCTGTCTATCCCAAAACTCGAGCATCATTCCAAAATACACAATTAAAAAAAAAAAAAAAAAAAGCATATTTTTTATTTTACCGTCCAATCTTATAATACAGAATTTCAATTTTAAAAATCTGCATCTACATTTTAAAATTTCTATTATATTTTACACAGCACTGGGTGGCATTGGCCAAGATCAGTAGCAACGGCCATTCTACAACGGTCCAAATCGGGATTGGCCAGTATCGAGTCGATATTGGCGATCGGATTTGCGCTACTGGGGTACGTTGATATCATCCCATTAACTAGAGTAATTTAGTGGCACCCCTTCTTCCTCCTTTAAAAATCATGGAAGGTTTATTTTGGTATATTTATTTCTTTGGAATTCTATTTTATTAATTTTAAAATCAGGGTGTCTAGCGACCAATCAAACGGTATAGTGGTTAGCGTGCTAGCTTCTAGACCGCGAGGTTGCGGGTTCGAGTCCCGTGTAAGGCACGGATGTTTGTAAATGTATGTTGGCTGGTCAAATGACGAATGTTGCGGAGCATTAAAGCTCTCGTGTTGATGACGGCGCCAATCTGACGTTGGCGATCTGGCGCCAATCATTATAGCTCTCGTGTTGATGACGGCCATAATCTGAAAACAACCAACCAGGGTGTCGAGCGAAGGACTCCCTAATTTTAAAATTAAATAACTGAAAATCAGCGATCGACAGAATAATGAAATAAAAAATATATTGATTTTGAAAGCTGTAAAAATCTGATGCTTTTTGGTAGCACTACAGCCTGGTACAGGCCAAAGCTGTCTCCCAAGGGGACCTTACTGTATCGGAAATTCAGATCGGGATGAGACTTGGCAGGTTATTAGTATACCTTAAGGGTATCCACACAGTAAAGCAATAAAGCGCACTAGCCAGAAGATTCCGAGAAAACAGGCTCTAAAGTGTTACGCACAGCTTATATACTAGTAGAGATTTTTGTTCTGCAGCTCCCCGGTGGCTAAGTGGTCATCGTGCTGGGTTCCGGTACGGGCGATCCGGGTTCGATACCTCGTGTTGTATTTTTTTTTTTTTTTTTTTTAAATTTATAAAGTCAATTTATAAAGTGGGTTGGGTAGGGGTAGAACAATTGTTCGATAAGTACGGTTATTGTTTTGAAAATTTCTGACTTCCTGCTTATGTACAATAGGACAACATACCTACTCTTCCATATAGAAACTGGTTCTTCGTGTTTATTGCGAAAATCATTTATTTCTCAACAGCTTATAATATTTCAAAATTTATAATCACTTTTGTGTGAATAGTAAACAGAGTTTTAAGGTACCTTCATTAAAACACATTACGTATTTAAAAATAAAATATTATCTTTAATTTAAATTTCAGTTATCTGTAACAGTTACTTTATAAGTGGACAAAAAAAAAAAAAAATATCTCACGAGGTATCGAACCCAGCTCGCCCTTACGGGGAACCCAGCACGCTGACCACTTAGCCACCGGGAGTTGCAGAACATATATCTCTACTAGTATATAAGCTGCGCGTAACACTTTAGAGCCTGTTTTCTCGGAATCTTCTGGCTAGTGCGCTTTATTGCTTTACTGTGTGGATATACTTAAGGTATACTACCAATCTGCCGAGTCTCATCCCGATCTGAATTTCCGAGACTGTAAGGTCCCCTTGTCAGTCAGTTTCCTCCATCGGGTTCTGTTAGTCGTTGTTGCTCTCCATCGGTTGATTTTAACGTCTTTAGATCTTCCTCAAGGCATTCAATCCATCTTGAGCGAGGTCTTGCTCTTTTTCTTGTTGTTTATACTAGACAACTTTACTTGTTGTTGAATGAATTACATGCATCTTAACTGGGTTATTGCGATTATGAAATACTTTTCTCCAGTGTGGATTACTCCAGTATTGTGAAAAAGTAAGCGATTGATTTTAATTTCTAAATATTGACGAGGACGAGCTTATAAAGATGATATCATTTAATTTACATATTAATTTAGGTTTAAGATAAAAAAATAGCTGGAGCTCAAGTGGCTCTTAAGAATGGATTTTGTTACATCTTAGTGGACCGGAAAATAACAGAAGAATGAATATAGTTCATAGTTAAAACAGTTCTTGCAAGGAGGGGTTACCGCATTTGGCGAGGAATCTATGTTTCAGTTATTCTCACTCCAACATTTCTAACTCCTTCAACTTCAGAGAAGGTTAATTTTCTAGTTGGGTTTGTTTCATCTTATCTGTGTGCCTCAGCGATCTAATTCGATAAGATTTAATCACTCGAACAATATTTGGTTTTCTATACTTTAAGTACAGTTCGTTATTATAGCGTGTTCTCCTGACATTATTTTGCCGACCAAACGGTATAGTGGTTAGCGTGCTAGCTTCTAGACCGCGAGGTTGCGGGTTCGAGTCCCGTGTTAGGCATGGGTGTTTGTAAATGTATGTTGGCTTGTCTAATAACGAATGTTTCGGCGCATTATAACCCTCGTGTTGCTGACGGCGCCAGATAATCTGAATACAACCAACCAACCAACCTGACATTTTCTTTAACTGCTCCAAGAATTTTTCATTCAAGGATAAGTATTTGTCTTTTTGACACTTGTTTAATACCCAGCATTCGCTGCCATACAAAATGATAGTCTTTATTAAGGTTTTATGCCAGTTAAATTTTGTGTCCAAGTTGATAAGTTTTAATTTAAGTAAATATTTCAAACCAAAGTAGCACCTGTTATACTAAACTCCAACTTAACTTGACATCACTAGACGATAGATCTTCACCATGCTCATAGGCAAATAATCCATTTTAGCTGAGTGAAGACATAATTCTCGCCAAACCTTATAGCCTTTTGTTCTCTACAGAGTTGTGGTTTGGCAAACATTATGCTTTCACGCCGCCAAAATGGATTAAATACCTATGAGTACTGTGACGATCTACCGTTTAGTGATGTCAAGTTAAGTTGAAGTTTAGTATAGCCGTATGCAATCTATTTTTAATTTCAGGTTTTAAGTCATTATTGGCGGTAATGAGTATGCCAAGATATTTAAATTCCTTGACACGTTCTAAAGTATGGGTATTTATCTGTAAAGGGCGTGGATCATATCCTCTGCTAGTTACATCCATAAATTTAGTTTTATCGACATTAATTGTCAGCCCAATTTTTCTGGCTGCAAATTCAAGTGAAGTAAGAGCGTCTACAAGTGTCTGATACTAAATTTATAAAATTAGTTACAATTATTGTCAGCAGGTGGCGCTGTACACTGTAGTTCCTTTGACTAAAAAGTGTTTTGAAGCTAAGAGCGGTCAATCTTCCGACAATTCTATTGTTTTAACGTGAAAAGATGTTAGCGTGATAACAGCGACTGATTGCAAAGGACGAGCTTATAACATATTTCTGGAAATTTGTAACTACGATGCCATCTGTTGGCAACATTTGTAACTTATTTTGAAACTTCGGTTGGAGATTTTTACACCATCTTTCAAAATAACTTTAATTTTTGTTTCATTCTTATATCAATCTCTGTTTTGGGGTAATTTAATTATTTAATTTTAAAGTCAGGGAACCTTTCACTTGACATCTTGTAGTATTAATTTTTGGAATCCATCGAACATCATTCTGAATTTTTTATAGAAATTAGAGAAAAGTGAGTAGATTACGAATCCACTGGTCTGCCGTGGCAAAAATGGCCGAAACTGGTCAAAAATCAACTTTTAATAAGTTGAACTAAATCCAATTGCCAAATGCGCCATAACTTGCCAAATAATGAGCATTTTTTTAAATTTGGTAACCCTCACTCATTAATTTTTAATTAAGAAGGTTGCAGACGATTCGGTTGTGTAGCTATGGCTTACTTGCATCTTTCACAAATGAGCTAAATTGGAAATAAACATTACTTCACTGATAACGTAACTGATGTTGCCAATTTGGCTTACTTTTAAAAGATACCAAGTTTTTCGAGCCAGAGATCAGAAATCGTTTGCGCTTTTTCTCATTGAAAATCAAAATGCAGTGGGTTGCCAGACGAAAAAGTTTGTTCTCTTTTTGGCAAGTTATGACATATTTGGAATCGGATTTTTGTTCAACTCATTCCAAGTCGATTTTTGACCAGTTTCGGCCATTTTTGCCACGGCAGACCAGTGGATTCGTAATCTACTCACTTTTCTCCAATTTGTATAAAAAATTCGGAATGATGTTCGATGGGGTCCAAAAATTGCAGTCGCCTCTCGGACTAGTAGTTTCACAGCTTCACGCAGGCGTAGCCAGTTATTTTTTTAATACCAAAAACATTTTGTAAGGTTTCTTCCTGATGGGAACAGCAGCAGCACCGACCCCAGTAGCAAAAATTGCAAATATCGACTCGACACTGGCCAATCCCAATGTGCGCCGATGTAGACAGGTCGTTGCAACGGATCTTGGCCAATCTCACCCAGTGCTGAGTAAAATATACTGGGAGTTTTGAATTGTTGACGAAGAGTTTTAAAAATTCAAATATAGCGTATGAGAAAGGTCATTAGAGGGGTAAAAAATATGTTTTGTGATGGTTTTGGCACGTTTATTTAAAAAAAAAAATCAAAAATCATGAATTTTGTAACGATGCTTGACATTAGGCATTAAACTGGCTAATCTTCACAAAAACCTTGTTTCCGATGTTTGGTCAATACTGCTGTGCTATTTGGGAAATCACTTCATTCAGAGTATAATTTATTTATTATGCTATTACTTCTAGAAGAACCAACATCAGAAGGATGTATTGCTATGCAACTTCGTCAATGATATAGTAGTCGAAAATAAAAATCACATTTTGTTCACACACAAATTCAATACAAATTCTAGGCGATTTTTACGCGAACTTATAAAACAATAAATGTTAACTCATGAGAACAATGTTTTTAATGTAATTTATTTACATGCATTACCAATTTTCGTGTGCAATTGTAACTCATGTAGACCTTTTTGAGGGCCGATCGAGTTTTCATAGCGTTTTACCACTGAGGAGAAAACACCCTTTTAGTGTTATTTCCTAACTTTTTCTTGTCCTTAAAACTTGATAGAATGCATTGCTATCGACGAGTCTAACTTCCAAGTTTCAGTTGGATTTGTTGACGAAAAGTGGGTTAGTGAAAAAGGCTGAATGGAACATTAACTAACATAATCAATGTTAATATGAAGGAAATTATTTGCTTTATATTCACTTTGAATATAAAGGAAATAATTTCTTTTGTATGAACTTCGATTATTGATAAGGGAACTCAGTATCTTTAAAAAAAAAATCGATGTTGGGATTTTTATTTCTTGTTGTTTTATGTTTTATTTCTTGTTATTTTAAGTTTTATTGTGTTTCTATTGATGTATTACTTGTTTCAACCCAAATTAGAAGTATGTTATATTTTGTTTTACCATAACAAACTATCAGTTATTAACTATGCAATATTTACCTTTAACTTTGATTTCCTCTAAGCGTGATACTTCAAATTTCACCGGACCTTTTCTAACTAACTCGAAGAGATATACTATTTATTTTAATCAAATTGTAGTACATTACCTACTGATAAAATTGAAGTAAAAAAAATCCTGTTATTTTCATAATTATTTTTTTAAATACAAAATCTTTGTAAAAATAGAAGTTTTTCTCAATACTACTACTAATAATAATAATAACAATAATAATACAAAAAATAATAATAACAACAACAAAAATAATAATAATAATAACAATAAGAACAACAACAACAACAACAACAACAACAATAATAAAAATAATAATAATAATAATAATAATAATAATAATAATAATAATAATAATAATAATAATAATAATAATAATAATAATAATAACAAAAATAACAACAACAATAATAATAATAATAATAATAATAATAATAATAATAATAATAATATAATAATAATAATAATAATAGTAATAATAATAATAATAATAATAATAATAATAATAATAATAATAATAATAATAATAATAATAATAATAATAATAATAATAATAATAATAATAATAATAATAATAATAAAGAACGTAAGCTTGATTAAAATGTAACAAAAAAGATTTGGTGAATTATTTTTTTATTAAACTTTAGCCTCGGTATATTTTATAAGATTTATTTAACCTTATGTAAAAAATTTCGTCATCAAAAACTCATTTGTTTAGAATTTACCAATAAAAGGTACATATAAAATTGGCAATTTAACATTTCAAGTATACGGCTTATTGAGTCCTCTTTACAAAAACCGAAATATTATGTTGCAAGTTTTCGTCGCAACATAGTTGAAATAAAACAATTTAAATCTATGGCAGGTGGGAGTATTTGTTTATTTACCCGACAGTTGGTAGAGCTTTTGTCTCAAAATAAGTATCTAGCCCAAGGTCACCGATTTATTCACTAAGTTTCTCCATTTGACGATGTATAAATATATTTGTCTACCTATGTATAATATAGACAAGTTGCTTTACAAGTATCAAATCAATTATGTTTCTGTCACTACCATTACATACGGTTTTAAACTCATGGTACAAAAAAAATTCAAACTGTGAACGGCTAGATAAATTTCAAAAGTAACTACAGGTTTTGTAATAAATTTCCTATCTCTTCCTAATCCTATACTTATTCAGATTTTAACATGACATTTCATAAATGTTTTTTTTGCAGAAGTTAAAGGTTTATTAGGCAACTTGATAGTTTTATATGAAGTAAATGAAATTTTTAATTTTTTGAATGAATGAATATATATAAAATCTTTCAAGAGACATGCGGTAAAAAATAGATCGAGAAGATTTTGTAAGAGTTCGAGAAAAATGTACCTCGCTCCCACCTACTCAACACGAGTTTGAGTTTAAAACATATATGTGAAACTTAAGGTGTACGTATACCCTACAATTCACGAAAATCGATAAGAATATTCATTTTTTTTATTATTATATCATAATATTATCTGATACTTTAGCTTTTAAACAATACTAAACGTTTGAAAATATCCTAAAAATTTTTTAAGTTACAATCAATTATAGATAGGCACTTCCCCTGTTAGATACCACGTTTTTAAAACTTTAAACCTGTTTTTTGACGAACTGTATTTTGATTATGTCACGCTTTTTTCAAACAAGGATAATTCAACAACCAAATGTTACATTATAATTTTTTTTTATATCATAGTAATCTACATAATATGCTAAATGTTTTGAAACTCAATTATATAACATTGGCTGCGAAATTGATTTTTTAGGGATTTTTAAAATTTAGAATTCTTCGAAAATTTGGATTTTTTTCATGTTTTCACACAAAATAAATTGTAAAACAAAAACTCTTCTATATAAGAAACTTAATTGAGTTTCAAAACATTAAGAATAATATTTGGAATGGTTTCCAAGTAGAATTGCGTTTCTAATTAAATTAGAATTTGATACATCATTGTTTGAAAAAGGTATTAATTATCTAATTAAAGCTTAATATTAACAAATTAACAATTGCCAAAATTCGATTTTTTTTTTATGAAATTATTCAAATCATATACTTTCTAACTGATGTAAAAAATAATTGGATTTTTATACTCTGAATTTAAAAAAAAAAATTCTAGGGTATACATACACCTTAACAATCATAATCTGGTCTCGCAATTGGGGCAAGTACAATTTTTTGCTAGAATTCTCGTATTTATGTTCGACCTTTTTTAGTTATAACTCTGTACCGAACTATCCATACTTCTTATTTATTCTGAAAGCACTGTTCCCCATCTTTCTAGCTCCCACAATTACAACACCTTAAAAAAATATATTTATATTTTTACCTGACTAATCTAATTGCAAAAGAAAACCCTCAAAATCAACTTCAACAGATTTCTACCGGCTTTATTTGTCCGCGCACAGATTTGCCGATGACGTACATCTGTAATAGGCAAGTTTATTTGCATAAGCTCGTCTCTACAAGTTTTTCTTTCAGGCATCTCAGGGGATAAGGCAAATGGCGGTCTTCAACGGGGACGGTGTAACGACTTCGTGAAATCCTTTTCCGAGGAAAACATTTATTTATTGTTCACATAGAAGACATCACCACAGCACAAGATAAAACATAACCACGATTCCGCAACCAGACACTTTCGTTGGTATGATATAGAACAATTCACCAAAGAAAACCAAATAAGTTCTGGGCGATTCTCTGGCTGACGCACGGGACATTTTGGCTCTTTTTTTCTACTCGTTAACAGATAAGAATTTTAAAATTAAGATGATTCTAATAGTTATGTTTTTTTTAATATCATATTCTTCTTCTATCAAGGACTATGGGGACTAAGGCACCTCTGCTTAAGCATTTTGTACCAACTCCATATCCCGTACAGATCGGTAGAGAGCAGTACTGCACAGGATGTAAACGCACACTCGCGAGAGGGAGTGCGCAAGTCTACCTATAGCCACCGAAGAGTTCATTTCTACCTATTTCGGTAGCTACCCGGTAGATGGCAGCACTACCGATCGTACGTGGAACTTCTTAATTTAGAGGCAATACCAAGTCGAAGATTCCACCAGAAGACTTGGATTTGCCCTCCCCAGAGGTATTGATTTGTATGGGAACTTGGAGGACTTTGCGACCATGACTGATTTAGCGTGCTCCGGTCACCATTAACGAACACGGTGGTCTTTAGTCAGTCCCAGGCCCGATCTCGCAACCTCAGGGCTAGCAACCTTCTAGTTGCGAGAACGATACTCTCCAGACTGGGCTACGCGGCGGTTTAATATCATATTACTTGGTGACAAAGTTATATGGAAAAATAATTATTTCAACTAGTTCATATATGCATTTATATTGACTGACGCACCGGACACGGACGTGTCCCGTACGTCTGATGATATAAATGCATATATGAACTAGTTGAAATAATTATTTTTCCATATAACTTTGTCACCAAGTTGAGTTATACAAAACAAAAGCATAATTGCAAGATTCATAATAATTTTGAATTCTAATTTGTTTATGAGTAGAAAAAAGAGCCAAAATGTCTCGTGCTAACTGCAGAGAATAGCCCTTCTAAAGAAATTAGTATTAAGAAACAAATTATTTTCCAGATATCTTTGAGCTTCTTTAGAAACCCCGAAAGTCTCTCTCTGAAAGCGGATTTACACGCTACCAATCGCCGTTTCAGTTGAGATCGCCAGTATGTGACGTCATGTGATGTCATTTGTCTACTGGCACTAGTAGATCAAACATTTTCTATTTATCGGAGCAGACGACTCCCATCATCCAATCACGTGCGCTCTTCCGCACGGTGTTCCGTGCGTCAGACGATATAAATGCAAATTTGACCAATTTAAAATAATTATTTTTCCATATAACTTTGTCACCAAGTAGATCTAAAACAAAGCATAATAGAGCTACATTAAACAAAAGCATAACCATCGACAGGGGGCGCAGCAATCGCACCGCTGACGTCACAGAACTGGCGATCTAAACTTCAACTCCGACTGGTAGCGGGTAAATGAGGCTTGACTCACTCTTCAATCCAGGCAAGCTTAGTTTAAGTTCGTACCGCTCATTAGTGGCAGGTGAGGTAGATAAAAGCTCTTGACGACCCCAACGTTACAACGGTTCTGGACAGATAGTGGATATTTTGAAAACGTTGCACTTGATCTGTTTCAAAACATCCGAATAAAACAGCTGCATTTTCAGATTACATTTGGGGAACTCTTTCCGGGATTGGTATAACTGGTGGAGCTCATAGACTTTGGTGCCATCGCTCGTACAAGGCGAAACTTCCATTAAGAATCCTTCTCGCCATTTTTCACAGTATGGCAGCCCAGGTAATGCTTACGCTTCTTGATGATAAACTCATTTGTCCTACTCTTTCAATATGTTACATAGGGTAATGAAAGTATAGCATTCGGTAAAAAAAATCGATTTTTTTGCATCCCTCCATGTTTTGGAACACACTAATTTCAATAATGTGGTATAGAAAAAATGTGTGTACGTGATCAGCATAGCTCCCAAACGAAATGACCTTAAAGGCTCAAATTTTGTGTGCGGGTTAGTGGTGGAGTTGGGACCTACTATTAAGGTTTTTGTCAAAATCGCGCATGCGCATAAGGTTGAAATCATGAAAAAATGATGTTTTTCAGCAATTACTAAAAACGGCTCTAATGATTTTGATCAAAATCTCTGTGCTAATGTCTCTTAAGGTGTTCTAATCACCTCCACTTTCGAAATTCCCATAGAAATGTGATAAAAGTGTAAAAAGTTGAAAAACGAGAACCTTTAACCCATAGCTCTCTGCCTTTGAGTATCGCCCATCAACGATTGATATTTTTCTGTTCCACTTACAAGAAAGGACAATGTTATGTTGATCGAATAACAAGAATAAGTTGAATGAATATGAAGTTATGATCGAATAAGATGAAAGTTTACTTTCGTCGATTAAATCAGCCGATTCATATATAGAAAAATCACTTACATACACATTTTCAGATAACTGACATTAAAAATATGACTGCAGCTGCATGCGATTATATCATTGAGCATAATATTATATGGTTTCGGTAGAATTACAGTGATTGTGATAAACAATCTACATGAAATTAACAATAATGGAAAGTACATTTTTCAGTCTATTAGAAATGATTATTAAAAAATCTAGACATATTATAAAGAAATATGAAAATTAAAAAAAAAAAAAAAAAAAAAGCGAAAAATTAAAATTTTCGCAATTTTAAAAACCGTGATTTTTTCTATTTTAAAAAGTTTTGAGCCACTTGCGAGGAGGGTAAAAAGCATCAACTTATTGGTGTAATATCTTACGAATTTTTTATTTATTACCGAAAGCAACTTTCCCGCTCAATGAGGAACTTGCACAAATGAGGAAAATGAATATTTTTTGTATTTTTTAGTGTTATCCAACGAATATATTTGAGCAGTGCAATTATTTTTTTATCTTTATTCTTTCAATTAATCAAAAATCGAGTTTGAAACTAGCCGAAATCAAAGCAAAAGTCACGTGATAAAAAACGCATAAAAAACCGTGACGTGGTTACGCAGAGATTAAGTCTCAAAACGAAGGAGAAACCTCACTCATTTCTTGTCTAAAACAGGTTTTAGACTGGTTCATTATCTGCGCGTTGACTTATCACGCAAAAGGGGCTTTTTCCCGCCAAATCGCAAAGTGAAAAACTAAATATTTTTTTAACTATCTATCCGAGCTCAAATTTTTGAAAGAATGGTATTGTTTTTCATGATTTTTTCTCTACTTGTATTTAAAAATAAAACCAAAAAACGTGAAAGTTCCTCATTACGTTACGATTGTGTATATTTCGTTTTTTTTCCCCCTATTAATTCTAATATGCACTTCTAAAACGCCTTTATATCATTTTTATGCGAATTGTGAAGGTAGGGATAATCACAACACCTTACGAGGTATTACTACAGCGACTTTGATCAAAATCGTGAGAGCTATTTTTTGCAATTCTGAAAAAAACATGATTTGCAGTTTTGACGAGAACCCTTAATTGTAGGTCACATAATCACCACTAACCCATATATCAAATTTGAACATCGTAGGTCATTTTGTTCGAAGTTACACATGCACACAAACGCACAGTCAGACAGACAGACATTCTTTCTAAACCACTTTTTTGAAGTTAGGATGTTCCAAAACGTGGGGAAGTGCAAAAATATCGAATTTTTTTTTATCGCCAAAAATATCGCCTAACTGACCATTTTTATTTAAGTGAGTGAAAATAAGAATATGGTAATTAACGTCATGTTAAATTGTGCTACAATGACCAATATTATATATTGTACAGTCAATCAGGGTAACATTTGAACCACATTTTCGGTATTTTCTTCTTCCCCACTTATATTTTAATAGTATTTTCAGACCTAATGGCATAAAATGGAAGAATAAACCCTAAATTATCTTTTAACTTACCCAAATTAGTAAATGCTGATGATTAAATCACCAAATAATAGGTGAATAACTCGGTGCAAAGTTACCCCTGCACACAGGGTAATATTGAACCAGTATCAGAAATTTCATATAAAATACCTTGTTTTGTTCAATCTAGGCATCAGAACAACTTTGCATTAGTAAAATTAAGAGCTAAATAGTTGAAACATCATCAGCTGCAGTTCTAAACTTCAAACAGTTTAGATATTTTAAATAATATCATGAAGAATATATTATATAGGAACTATGGATGAAGAACAACATGAGTATATTACAAAACAAAAAGTACTTATTATTCTGTTAAGATATACAAATAGAGTGATAAAAACAATCTTCAGTTCACTCACTGAAAAATAAACCTAGTTTATCAATTAAAAATTGAAAAGAGAAATGGAAAATAATAAAACTTATAGCCGCCCTCATACTATTAGATAAGTACATTGCAAGTCACAATGTGGTATGCCTACAAATATTATACTCATATCATAATGCTTGAAAAAGTATTTCAAGGTAAAAACAAAAGCAATCATTGTATAATGTATATGCTTAACACATATATTTATATGCATATGCAATTACACAAATCTACAACACTTGCAGGGAGTGTTCTGTGTGTGAAGTTTCTGACACTACTTGAAAAGTCTCTGGTTCTACAGTAGTATTCTCCACATCTATTATAGCAGTATAAGCCCCTGGCAGGTGCCCATAATCCAAAATTTGTTCAGCTTTAATCTTCTCTGAAATTGATGTAGCATGTACACTGCCACTTGCACCATTTAGTTCAGAACTTTCCCGTTTGTTTTGCTGTTTCCCAAGGGTTCGTAGAGTAGATGATTCTGGACGACTCCCTCGTGTTCTTGCTCCACCTCTTCCCTTACCATTCACTTTTTTTGCCTCTAACATCGCTTTGTTTTCATAAAATTATTCCCCTTCTTCAACTGAAACGCCTTTTCCAGGAATTACAGGTAGGCAGAATTTCTTAGATCTGTGAATGGTTGGTTGTTTTCAGATTATCTGGCGCCGTCAGTAACACGAGGGCTATAATGCGCCGAAACATTCGTCAATAGACAAGCCAACATACATTTACAAACACCCATGCCTTACACGGGACTCGAACCCGCAACCTCGCGGTCTAGAAGCTAGCACGCTAACCACTATACCGTTTGACCGGCCTTAGCTCTGTGAATGACTGCCATATCATTATTTCTTATGTTTTCTAAATAATTTTTTAATTCATTCCCAATATTTTCATTTACTTCATTGGATTTTGCATATAAAGGAAGATTCAGTAATGCAGCATCTTTGTTAAGAGGATAAATACCTGCATTGAAAACCCTTTATCAAGTTAATAGATGCTGCTTTTTCTCCAATTCGAAAAGGAGCTTTCAACAACTGGTAGAAGATTGCATTTGGAAGAGCCATTGCTTTTTTTCCACTTTTAGTCTCTCGCCAGCTAGCAAAAACCTGACGCCAGTGGGTTTTCATACTAGAGAAATATGCAACATCCAGTGGTTGTAACAAGTGCGTCGAATTAAGTGGAAGAAATATAAAATGAATGTCATTTTTCCGAGCAATTTGTAGTGCCTTCAATGACATGTGAGCTGACATGTTATCCCCAATAAGTATCTTTTCCACCGACTTTTGTCTGACCACAGAGAGAAAATGATTTTCAAACCAGTCGTCAAAAACTTGGTTGTCAATCCATCCTAATTTTGAGGTGTTGAGACGTGTTCCTTCAGGTGCACTATATACCCAGTCGGACCATTTCTGTTTTCCTTTCATGATGACGTAAGGCGGGATAAAATTTCCATCTGCACTACCACAAAATAAGGTAGTATAGCAACTCTTTGTTGAATTTCTTATGCGTTTCATCGATATGGATAAACAACTGGATAGACTTCTCCATTGTCAATGCAAAGAGAAAAACGCGCCGGGGATTGCGAAGCTGGTGGGAAGATTAGCCAATCACAGTCCACTTTTATAGGTGGATGGAAATGCGAAAAACCTTGTAAAATGCTAGAGTATATATTTTTTTGCACATTATTACTAATTAAGGTCTACTATTGACATTTCTGCTGACCCAAAATTTTATTTTCAATCCTCGGCAATCCGTATTTTTTATCCCACCAACTGCATCTGGCAACGGCTTCATTTTCCCAGCGTTAAGCAGTCTATCCAGTTGTTTATTTATATCGATGATGCGTTCAGGGTGGCGAGAATCCCTTTTAAATAGAAGTTTTCGTTTCTGTGGTGTATCATGAAAGACAGTCTCATCAAAATTAAATATGTTACAAACTGGAACTCCATTAACTTCTTCTTTTAAATTATCGAAGAACTGGTTCAAAGTGTCTTCATTTACTTGTGCTCTTTTACGACTGATATTTGTCCCGAATGTCTCAAAAATCCTCCGCGCGAAAAAGGCCTCGAGTGCAAAGGGGTATATTTATTTGCAAGGTTCTGGCTGTTTATTACTGCCACTTTGTCTAGTGCTTTACACGGCCAGATACATCTCGTGAAACACGATACAACCAAATACGTGCCTAATTTAAAACAAGATGGATGGCAACGAGATCGAAAGATTCCAGTACAAGTCGCTCCCACCAACACAACCGCACCAACAAGAGGACATTATGACCACGACAGTTTTTATGTGCACTAGTTCCCATCATAGTACACACCGGTCTTCAGTGGCCGTAAAGGAAAGAAGTCACGAACGTGTGGTGGTCTCGTGTACAAATGACAGACACAGCACCTAGGCCTCAGTGATTACTTTTGTCTAGTGGTTAACACGCCTGTCTACTGATCTTGGAGTCCCTGGTTCGACTCCTCGTTAGCGCACTTTGCCTACAAATCTCAAAACTCGATTATCAGTAGGGATACACCCTGCGTAAATTATTGGACCAGTACCCCGCTAGAGGACATCGCAATATTATCTCGGATACTCGAATACATCAGTGGCGGCATCTTCTGCACGATTTACACACTACCGGCTCAGCATCTCTCTGGCAACTCACTGCCAGACAGCAAAGCAACCTCTGGCGATTCACGGCCACACACAACGCTCTCAACTCACACGCAAGCAACTCAATCGTTCGCCCTTTCATGACTTACTGGGAAGGGGCTATGTGGTTGTCTCGTGTGCAAATGACAGATACAGCCCCTAGGCCCCAGTGATCACTTTTGCCTAGTGGTTAGAACACCTGTCTTCTGATCTAGGTGTCCCAGAATCGACTCCCCGTAAGCGCACATCCCAACAAACTAATACAATCATAGTGGGAAAATACAATACATAATGCTCATGAGTACTAAAGGTTGCTAATGAGCTCATTGCTCTGGCCACCGGAACAACGGGGCCCTCTTTTGCTTATTAAACTTGGATTATCTGTAATTCTAAAATAGCATCCTGTATTTTATTCCAGACTGATATTTACGCGTGGTCTAGAGACCACAGAGTGCACCACAAATTCACGGAGACTGATGCTGACCCCCACAACATCAAGAGGGGCTTCTTCTTTGCACACGTGGGGTGGCTGATGTGCAAGAAGCACCCTGAAGTCGGTTCTAAAGGAAAAACAGTCTACCTAGGTGATCTCTTAGAAGATCCTGTGGTACGACTGCAGAAAAGGTAATAATTTCTATCAATATGCACTTCAAAGCATTCTCAGTTGTTGTGATTGACATACATGCACTGTCAAACAATTTTTACATCCTTGTGAAATCTCGCAGAAATTACTTAACGGTCCTCAGTAAGCTTCTTGTTTTTTAATGGCTCAAATGTCCATTTTTAATAATATCATGTGAAGAATTATCAGAATCTCGTATTATCAAAGCACATGTTTCAGGTAGGCAAAATTAGCATTCTAGATTTAATCTTTTTGTTTATTGTAATTGAATTTCTCAGAAAAGGGTGGCTGAAAAATCCTGAAACATCGTCGAAATTTTCATGCATAGAAACTTTTTAAATATGAGCAGTAAGCAAGAACGCAAACATATAATCGACCATCATATTCAGTATGATCCGACTAAACGGTATAGTGGTTAGCGTGCTAGCTTCTAGACTGCGAGGTTGCGGGTCCGAGTCCCGTGTAAGGCATGGGTGTTTGCAAATGTATGTTATCTTGTCAAATGACGAATGCTTTTGTGCATTATAGTCCACGTGTTGCTGACGGCGCCAGATAATCTGAAAAACAACAACCAACTTGTTCATTATGAAGACAATGACGTATAGTTTTAAAATTTTATAAATTTGTTTATAATATAAATTAATCGTTTCTTTCATGATTTGATGAAAGTGTGTTTCATATTTTCTACGTCGATTGTGATAAAATTTATTTTAAGATATCGCTAACTAAACAAAAAAATAATAACTTAGACCTTTTCTGCTTGTTTTCTCATCCTTCTCACCCAAATTTAAGATGAAGTACTTTTTGTCGCTCACTTCTTTTTTTCCAGATTCCACATCCCCCTCGCCCTCTTCTTCAACTTCTATCTTTCCACTATGTTACCAGTGTGGCTGTGGGGTGAATCCTTAGACGTGGCCATCTACTTTACCCTCCTCAAATACGTCCTCATCCTAAACTTCACCTGGAGCGTGAACAGCTTTGCGCACCTGATAGGCGACCGACCCTTCGACAAGACAGTGGCTGCCAGCGAACATCCCATAGTATCCTTCTTCAGCTACGGCGAGGGATGGCACAACTTCCACCATGTGTTCCCTTGGGACTATTCCACCAGCGAACTGGGATACAACCTCAATCTCACCAAGGCCTTCATCGACTTGATGGCGTGGCTAGGATTGGCGTATGATCTTAAGCAGGCATCTGTGAACGAGATCCACAGAAGAAAAATGAGAACTGGGGATGGAACAAGGCTTATGAGATCTTGTGAAACATCCATCAAAGCAAATGTTTGTCCTGACCGATAACTGAGGTCATACCAAGATACAGATAGAACAGCATTTCAAGAAATTATATTGACCTACTAATTTATTATGAACATTTGCTACTGAAAAAATATTAGTATTTAATTTGGGTATTTCTTTCTTTCAGTATTGTTTCTGTTATTGTCGATCTGAACTCTCATTGAAAAGAATCAAAATTTTACCTTTATATTAATATATTATTTTACATTGTTATCATGTGGACTTTTATAACTTTGGAAACACTGAATTCCACCCTAACATTCACTAATACTAGTTAATAGCAACCACCTCAATATTCAAACCCAGTTTTTGACTGATATCTCAGTCATTAAACGGAACTATTGTAAATATTTTCAGTTCTTAAGAATGCAGCTTCAAAATATAATTTATACACAAATTCATTATCAGGGATTGTTTTTAAGGAGGGACTAGGGACAAACTCTTTGTAAAACTTTTTAATGAAATCACTCACCTTTAACTCTAAATAATCAATTTGTTTTTAAATAATTATAGGCTAAATGTTGAATGTAGGGTGCAATTTCGCTTTTAAATCCGATTTTATACAAGAGTTGAAGTTACTAAGTATAGGCTTGACAAACTTTTGGAGCTTTGGCTTTCTGAAATGCGTATTGATAAATAAATAAATAAAAAAAAAGAAAGAAACTGACATTGGATGGGCTATTACTTCAAAAATTTCTTTTTGATAACCTCTTCTTCTATTCTTCTACTTAGCCCTTCAGTTTTTTTCAGATGAAAATATTAGGCATTGTGACATAACCCTTTTGATGCCCTGGTGATTTGGGGGCCTGCATAATTTTTTTCAATGATTTTTTGTTTCAACCTTGATGTTTCCACTGCACTTATTAATAAAAATTTAATTAGTAGATATACTTTAAAATTTCTGAACTATCCAATACTTTAAAACTAAACTTCGATTTTTAAAGAATCATACCACTTTTCACTACATTATTTTTTATTTTCCAAATACAGAGGGGTGCAAGTTCATTCCTATGACCTTCCTGCCGGCACCTATGCCTTCCGAAAGCAAGATCCTGATGCATTTACTTTTTGGTTTTCTGAGAATCGGCCTTGAATTTGAAAAAGAAATTCGAATCGGGTTGCACTACTCAACACCTGGAAACAGCTTTTAAAAGTTATTTCAACTGATTAAAATACAATGTAAATAAATGCTGTAAAATTCTCAAAAAAAGAAAATGTGTAATAAAAAGAACCATATTATCTTAAAAACACTGTACTCATTTTTAGTTGGTGCTGCCATCTATTGAAGATTATATATATTATCTGTACTAAAATATTTAAATTTAAAAAAAGTTCATCCTCCTTAAATAAAAAATATCTACTTCAATTGTTCTAACTCTGTTTTTAGATTCTTGATTATTCAATAAGGATAATATAACAATGTTGACGTCACTTAAATGCGTTTTTTTTTATAGTTATTATAGCTGATAGAGATGTTTTTAATATTTAAAATTTGATGCAAACTCCAAGTACACGCTGGCAACAGAAACGGCACTTTGTTATTGATTATAAAAATTGACAATACATATAAAGGATTTATATTAAAAATGTTTATGGGTTATATTATTATTACCATAAAATCAATACTTCTCAACCATGTGCATACGAGCTTATTTTTTTACTTTTACAGTTTCTTTTCACTTGTCAATTTCTTTGACTTCATGAGCATTTTCGTAAGTTATCCTCTTCCACTAAGGGATTATATAAACTTGTTAAAATTTTTTAACTTAAAAATTATCAGGGGATTATAAATACATTTAAATAAATTCTTATGAAGCAGTTGTTTGTACTGGCTAATATCAAAGCACATGATTCTAGCACTAGTTTGAGTACATTTGTATCCCCCCAAAAAACACTTTTGAAAAGTAGAAAAACCACCAACCTCAAAACATAAAAAAACTTTCTTTTAATAAAAAAATTATAAACATGATGAAAATTTTCAGCCACAAAAACAGTAATATAAAAAATAGCCAAACTCTGATTACAACTCTCGGTTGTGACTCGCTTAAGAATGCATGCTTACTTAGTTTATTTTTAAAATTTAAGTTCTGCTCCCATAAAAATTTACGCTGTTTGTGGTTAGCGCCCGTCATAAGAATATTCACAATACTTGCGTTTAAACTAATTTATGACTGTTTGCACGAATATTGGAGGAGATATGATTTCATTTGGATGGGTAGGAAATACTAAGTAGTGTAACTCTTCATGCTCATGTAGATGTAATTTTCAAAATAATATAGAGAAACTGTGCTCAAACGTTCGCATTTGAATCTTTATAAAGAATTTTTAAGTAGGAATGTGAAGTGTTTGTGGTACGCTTTTTTTTTGGTTGATACATGCATTTTGGAAAGTTTTTATTGTGTGGGAAGAGGAGGGGGGTTAAAGGTTATTGATTAAGACGGGCGCCAACCTCAAGCAGCGTAAATTTTTTTGGGAGCGGAACTTAAATTTTAAAAATAAACAACGTAAGTATACATTCTTAAGCGAGTCACAACCGAGAGTTGTAATCAAAGTTTGGCTATTTTTTATATCACTGTGTTTGTGGCTGAACATTTTCATCATGTTTATAATTTTTTTATTGCAAGAAAGTTTTCTGTGTTTTTGAGGTTGGTGGTTTTTTACTTTTCAAAAGTGTTTTTTTGGGGTATATCAGAACCTTTTTTTTTAAACATTGGCGACTTCTAGTTTTTGAATTTGTCCGTTTCATCATTTTTCTCTTTATCACATCACCTATGGTACACCTGGTACCAGAAATATTCATAATTCTTCAAATTGCGTTCGACGATACCTTACATGCAATAATTAACTTTAAAATTTATAAACCGGAAGTGGTACCAATAGCATACCTGGTACTTTAAACATTCTAAATTCATCAAAACAAAAGCTCAACATGCCATATTTATCTTGGAAATTGATAAACCGAAAGTGGTACTATCTATACCTTAAACATTCCTAATTTTTCAAGACAAGCCTAACGGCACACAACATGTCATATTTATTTTCAAAATTGATAAACCAGAAGTAGTACCACCTATGGTACACCTGGTACCATGAATAATCATAATTCTTCAAGTTGAGTTTCATGATATCTTACATGCAAAAATCTTCTTGAAAATTGACAAATTGGTTGAATGCCGACGGCAGTAACCATCAAAATCGACCACGAAAGAGTAATAGAAACTTGTGTATGGCAACTCAACCACCAAAACATAATGAACAATTTTGTACAATTTAATTATTGCAATAAAAATTATTTTTATTATACCAAGTATTATTTTGGTTCACATAATAACTCATTGATATTTGACAAAATTTAAAATATTTTCTTAACAACAATTTTAAAATTCACTATGAAATTATAATTTTGATGATATATGATTCTTCGATTTCATTTTACAACGGAAAGTAAACAAAATCAACACATCTTTAAAAACGAAAGACATTTTTGCAATTTCCATTAGCCAATCGCAATGCGTGTTTCATTTAGTCCCACTGTAATGAATTGACTGTGACGTCAGCTCGCATAACCTCCACATTTATACTTTGTATTCAGCCCATAGTGTCTTGCAACAAAATATGATTATTTTCATTTTTCAAAGGAGATTTCCCGAAATTAAAATGTTTTTGAAAGTTAACTCACTCTAAATTGTCATACAGTTCAAATAACACATGCATTTGTAGAAAAAATATTTCTCTTTAATTCTGTCTCTTCAAAAATTAAATTATTTAAATTTTTAAGATGTTATAAGCCATATAATTAGTCCAATTCGTTCTGCCTATACTTTAACATTACGTTGATTCTCACTTAAGCCTAACATGTCGGAAAAACTAACTTCGAAATGATGGCAAACCTGTTTGGCAACTTTTGGCATATATATCTGAACCTCAATTACAAGTTGATCACCTTTATATGTAGCCAAATCATGAAATAAAAAAAAGTAGTTTTAAATTAATTAAAAATAGAAAGAATTATTTAATGAAGTTCAAACCAGCGTAGGATTTTAAGTTGAAACATTCCGCATCCTATAATTCAATTCGTTTGAAGATCTACAGCTTAGTTAGGGCTGTGCTTTTGTCTAAAATTTTACATCCAAATCGGGCAAGAACTCGTTTTTTTATTTATGTTTTAGAAATTTCAATTTTTTTTTCCTTCGTTGTTTTTTATCCTAGTTACTCATTTTTTTATTCTTTAAAAGATATCACCGGGACGAATCTATGGTATTTTTTGTATAATTATGTGAATTTCCGTAAGCACTCTAGAAAATAGTCAATTTCGGCTTTTTCGCTGGAAATTGTGCAGAGAATAGATACTTACTGTCGGGGTTTCTGTCTTTTTAAGGTTGGCGGCAAAATGACCGTTTCGTCTGATTTCTACTTTTTTTTTTCTGAACATTAAGTACTTTTATTGATATGAGGCAGCAGAAGGGGGGAGATAAACTTTTTACTTTTTAATATTTTTTGATAAAATGGATCACTCTTAAAATGGTGTGCATATTATTTACTCTTTACTCCCACTAAATTATCGTAGCTTAATTATCTTTTATCTGGTTGAACAATTTTGTATGGGTGCTTTATATGACAATGAAAATATAATAAATAATATGACCCATATAAGCAAAGTTTTTAATATAAATCCTTTATATGCATTGCCCATTTTTATAATCATTAACATAGTGCCGCTTCTATTGTCAGAGTGTGCTTGTTCTTAATATTTAAAATTAGCTGTAAACATCAACTCTATCAGCAAAATATACAGTAAACTACTTTTAAAAATTTATTCATTAAAAATAAATGGGAATTGATGCACTCACATCCAAATATATTTTATATCTTGCTGATTAAAACAATTTGTTTATTTATTCATAAAAACAATTTTAGTTACAGGAAAGAGTTTCTACAATGATTGCGATTAAAGGCTTTTTCAGCACAATTGGATGACGGCAAGTTGGTGCATTAGTATTCCGTAAAAAAAGACCTTTAAGTGACAGTGGCAGCCCCAAACATTTGATAGAAGGCATTGTCATTGACATCAAATCTATCTGCCAAGTTTCAGTCTGTTTAGATGACGGCAAGGGGGTTAATTAGACCTCCGCAGATTTTCTCTCCATCGTCAAACATGCAACAAAATCGAAGTTAATATAAATGATTTAAAAATCACATAAACTCAAACTGAAGTATTAAATTATTAATAAAACTACTTACTTCTTACTTCTTTTATAATGTTTGAAAGGTTCGCACCCTGAAAAAAAAAAAAAAAAAAAATATGCGTCAGAATTTGAAACCTATTCTCTCCCCCCCCCCCCTCCTCTTCTCCACCTTCTCTTTCCCCTCTCAACTAAAAAGTGTATTCAGCAGATTTAAAAGAAAGCGAAATTTATCATTTCTTATCTATGTAGTTAAAAGTTTTTTTCAAAAAAATTTGTATTAATAATTTTTTATGCCAATGTTTAAGTTTTATAAAATTTAAGTCAGAGCTATTCATGGAAAGATTGTGATGATAGCAGACATAAAAAGTTAAATAATAAAGAGCATTTATATTTTTCACATAAATAATTTTGAATTAAACAAATACTGAAAAAGTTATTTTTCAAGGTTTATAATGAGTTATTAAAGCATATATATTCTAAAAAAATTCATATGATAATTTTCAAATGCTACCTTCTAAAAAATTTTTTTAATACGTATAATTTTTGTAATGAACGTATTCAGAACGTATTAAAGTATTCCAGGGGATGTTGTTTAGTCATATTTATTCCACTCTAATCATCAGGTTTTGTCCTACTTCATCTACAATTTTGCATTCACCTTCTGAGCTAGAAAGGATCTACGTTATATTCCTACAATAATAGCAAATAGGTCTTCATTGACATTAAGATCGGAGTTTGATTAATCAATGCTCGATTCAGGATCTGAAAATATTTAAAAAAAAAAAAAAAAAATGGTGTTTTAATATTAAATCTTCAATGACACCTTTAGATAGCAGTTTCACCTTTAGATAGCAGTTTCAACTTTAAATAGCAGTTTCGACTTTAGATAGCAGTTTCAACTTTAGATAGCAGTTTCAACTTTAGATAGCAGTTTCAACTTTAGATAGCAGTTTCACCTTTAGATAGCAGTTTTGCCTTTTTAAAATCCTTTATACCAACTTTATGTCCGTGAGTCGATGGCTATGGGATCTGCGGAAGCCTAATTAATCCCCTTGACGTCATCTAATCTAGCTGAAACTTGGCAGATAGATTCGATGTCGATGACAATGCTTCTAATCACATTTTGGCAGTTGTCACAGTCACTAAAAGGTCGATTTTACGGAATACTAATAAACCAATTCGCCGACATCCAATTGCGCTGAAATAGCATTTTACCGATCACTGAAGAAACTCTTTCCAGTTGCTAAAATTGTTTTAATAAATAAATAAATAATAATAATATTGTTGTAATCAGAATAAATAAAAGATATTTGGATGTGAGTGCGTAAATTCACATTCATTTTTAATGAATTAATTTTGAAAAGTACTTTACCGCATATTTGGCTGATATAGATGTTTTTAATATTTAAAATAATGTGCCAACACCAAGTACACACTGGCAACAGAAAGGACACTTTGTTAATGAATATAAAAATTGGCAAAGTACGTCAAAGATTTATATTAAAAACTTTTTAAGGCTTATATTATTATTGCCATAACAGCAATATTTCTCAACTGTGTGTTGTAAAATCTGTTAAATACAAGCTTATTTTTAAAATCCTTGATATTTGGTACGTAGATGGCGGCGGAAACTGCGGTGGCCTGAATAACCCCCTTGCCGTCATCCAATCGAGCTGAAACTTGGCAGATAGATTCTATGTCAATGACAATGTATTCAAGCAAATTTTGGTTCTGTAACTGTCACTAAAAATAGTTTTTAAGGAATATTAATAAACCAACTTGCCGTCATCCATTCGCTTTAAAATAGCATTTAACCGACCACTGAAGAAACTCTTTCCTGTTTTCCATTTTTTTTAAATAAATAAATAAATAAATAAATAAATAAATAAATAAATAAATAAAT